>JBBPCW010000006.1:8450823-8464475 GCA_037974425.1 Phenacogrammus interruptus
CACACACACACACACACACACACACACACACACACACACACACACACACACACACACACACACACACACCCCGAAGTAGTTGGAAATGCCAGGCGATGCCAGACTTTTTTTTGTGTTTTTCCCGAAATTCTGAAGAAGTATCTTCTGTTGACATGGAAATTTATCAGCAAGCGAAGTTCAACAAGTCAGGTTCACTTGCCTTCATTTTCTCTCTCACACTCTCACTCTTTCTCAGTTTTTTTTCTTTTTCTTGCTCATTCTCTCTCTCACACACACACACCCATAGATTATTCTGCTCTGTTCCAGTCGTCTCTTTCAGATGGTAATACCGCCAAAGTGTGTTCAAGCTTTCAGGCCTGACATCAATACACTGCTACGAACTCCTTTTCACTGGGAGAAGATGTCTGCTAGGGGAGGAATTGCACACTCCTTTCTAAAGACTTCTCCGTTGCTGAATCACTGCCTCTGTCCTTCACAGCTTCAGTCTGCCATGCAAGTTTCTATTAATCCAGACAGGCTTTTAGGTTTAGTAAACTGTTGGCGATTTGGTGGTGTTTAAATCTTACAGCAGAATGCGTTCCCACAGCCCTGCTATCCTTCAGATCAGGGAAAGCATGCAGAGTAATCACTGTGGGCCTACGAGGACACAAGATAGCGTGTGACCATGTGTTTTCCTTCCGTCCCTAGAGCCTCTGAAAATGCAAGAATAAAGGGATGCGTTCGCTGTCGCTCCGTTCTGCCTGTGCTGCCCCTTTTTTCCCTCTGTTTTTGGGGGCGATGCTGCTAACATGAAAAAGGCATTACTGCACCCTGCTGCTGTGAGTTGTCTTATGTGTGGAAAGTTCTGCATTAGTTTGGCTTGCTCACCTTCGAGACCTCTCAAGGCGTTCCACTTCAGAAAAAAAGGTCACATTTTGAATTGTAGGAGTTGCTGAATATTTCATGCACAGGGTTAAACTGTGTTACCGGCTCTCAAACACTTCTCTTCTTTATGGAGTGGGTCTTTGGGGACCACACAGAAGATAAAGTCTTTTCTCAGCTCTTTATTGCCAGAGGCTTGATTTAGTTTTTTGTTTTTTTGTTTTTTTATCTACACCATTTAAAAATGCCAGCAGCCCTGTGTAAACCTCTAATAATGAATAGACTGATATCAAGGATATCTATTTTTCTTGACAATTACTGCTTTGAAGGTCTCTTAAGACAATATGTTCTCCCTCTCTCCCTCTCTCCCTCTCCCCCCTGTGCTGGCCACTCTGAGCCCGTGGGCTGCAGACCCGATGGATTTCAGGGCGGTGAAAGCGTTCCCCTAAGGCTGCACCCGGCTGATCAAAACCCAGCCACTGCTTCACTGCCTCCCATAGCCTCTCCAACTCCACTCTCTATATTCAACACTCATTACAGCAGCATAAATAAGTAATGCAGGATCAATGTGCAGGGACTCATCTCAGTGGGAGCAGTGGGGATGCGCGACAGAGCCCATTTGAATATGAAGCTTTGATTGTTCTTTCTCTCTCTTTCACTTCCGCTCTGTCTCTGACTGCTCTCTGCTCTCCCCACTGAAGGCTTCATGATGCAAATTGCTCATAATTTATGAATGGGTCAAGATGGAATTGACAGGAGGAACCCCCCCCCCCTTTTCGCCCTGTCATGACGGTTGCCTCTGGTGTGCTGAATATAATGTGGCTCTGTATGTGGACGTGAGCAGCAGAAGCCTGAATCCTTTTGGCTTCCTCCATCATGTTGTTGTTATCTTAGCTCTCAGCAGTTCCCCAGGCCTTGCCCAGAGGCCGCTGCACCTTCCTTCTCCCCTTCCTCACCTTGGCATCTGTCTCCTTCAGCCCTCTGAAGTCTCTAATTGACTTTTCAACTACACAAAGCATAATTGAGTTTTAATCACCGTTTTACATTCTGTTTTGATATTCAAATCAGCCATGTCATCTGAGAGAGGAGCCGTTCGTTGACTGGTTCTCCCCGCCGCCCGCTGCTGCCATGCGTCACCACTGATTAGTCCTTTCACATTGCGGCCTGATCCCGACTCAGCTGGAGACGCGAGTAGTATTCACCACCAAGGTCTCAAAACAAAGAGCCACTAATGGCGTCCCGCACACATTCACAGTAAATACTAATTACCTCCCGTCAACTAAAAAACTCAGCCGAATGTGTCAAAAGGTTGCAGAGGTGGGTAGGTGTTTTATTTTTGCATATTCTGTGAAATGCTTGTAAATGAAGGCATGCGATGAGCACTATTCAAGTAATCAGAACTTCTAAAATTGGAATAGCTTTGCTTTTTTAGTGCAGATGTTTTGAAAATAACTTTCCTCAGCAAGCGATTGGACTGAAACAAACAGCCGTCTGACTGCTCTCTGAAAACATGCAGGTGGGAGAGGGCTGTTCAGCACTTCAGCAGTTCACGGTCAGTTCTCTCTCTCTCTCTCTCTCTCTCTCTCTCTCTCCCTCCTTTCGTCAACATAAGAAAACAGATCTCACGCTCCTCCATGGGCAAGGAGATTAAGGCAGTTTAGAGTGAGCATCGACCAGAACAATGCACACTGCTCATTACTGGACTTCTGTTCATGAGACAAAAACCCCATTAAGAGCCAGTCAAAGACTCGGGCCCTGATTACAAAAGCATATGGTGTGTGCACAAATGCAGCACTGGCACAGAGGAAATAGACTGTGATTGGCACTAGTTGGACTATAATCTTTGGTTGTTGTGACATCGCTCATGTAGCAGTTTTTGTATTTCTGTTTGTTCTGTTGATGATAAAGACATAAGCTGCATTATAACAGGCCTGTTAAATCTTAATTAATGAATGAAATATTGTTATAAGATGAGCTAAATATAGTTAAACATCACCATGTACGCCCTCTTTGGGATGAAAACACAATGATTAACTGCTATTCAATTAGATTATATTCACAATATGATTAGAAAATTATTTTGTGATGTTTATCACAATAACGCATATTTCCTCCCTGCCTCTAATCTGAATGTGTATAGTGTCAACTTTTTTTTTTTTTGGATTGCTTTTTTGTTGTTTTCATTAACATTTACATCTGATCTAAACTGACGTACCAGTTGGTTCAGCAGCCAGTTAAGAGTTCTTTTACTTCTTATGTGACATTACCTTTTATAGTGTAATAAATATGATACTAATTCTAATATGCTCCACTGTGATAAATGTATTCTGCCCACCTTCTCCAGGCTTCGCCTTTAAACCAGAAAGGGACCACAGTTTGTACGTAATGTCTGTTAAAGGTGTCCGTGACCAGAAATAAAGTGCAGAAAAGAAGAAAATGATCGGTTTGAGCTTAACAGAGCTTTGTTGAAATATACCTGGATCCACTGAATGCTTTGGGTCATCTCTAATTATTATCATGCCCAGTAATCCAGTAATCAATGTGAATTCAACTAGACGTTAAAATATAATTTGAAAACATATTTTCTTGTGAGTAGTAAAGTTTATTTGATTGATCGTGACAGTCCTGTGATTGTAATTCGGAAGCATGATCCTGCGAGCGTAGGATCTATCCAGAGTGACATTTAGCGAGCTCTTTGGAGTCTTGTGCAGATGAGTGCGTGTTGCTCTCAAAACAAATTCTCACACTGAGACGAAAGGTGGGTTGACAGCCAGCTTGTAAACCGTTCAGTCTGGACAGGTCTCTCTCTCTGTCTCCCTTGCTCTCTTTCGCTCTCTCTGTGACACATACACAAACGCACCCCCCCCCCCCCCACACACACACACACACACACACACACACAGACTTTCTTTCTCACACAAAAATGCACATTGCGTTGCTAATTTCTCAGCACCTTTTTTCTAGCCCATAGTGAATGTGTGGTGTTTTGTTTTGCTTTGTATAGAGTAGCAGCTCTGCTCTGTTTGTGCTGTGCTCTGTGATGTGCTGATGGGGACTGAATAGTGCCTTTTTCCCAGGACCAGCCTGGCCCGGCCTGCGCCCGCGCTGCTGCTCTTCCTCCCTCCGATTCATTTTCCTCCTGGCCCTCACACTCTAAACCACCCCTAGAGCTTTCCAGGATAATACAGTACATCTGAGAGGACTGCCTTAAGCTGATAAATGTATCCATTTTCACACATTTCTCTCCAGTCTGCTGGGGATTCTCTCGTCAGAGTTACCAAGGGGCGTCTAGCTCCTTGACTGCCATGAAGCCAAAAAAGGAAAATAATAAAGCATTCGCCTAGTCGGAAGATTGTACTGTCATTTCAGTCCCGAGTAGCCAAGCATAGATTAGAGAACTTTTCTATAACGTTTAGTATAGCAGCTGTATCCACTGAGTGAAGGAAGTCCAGTTAAGCATCTGGATCTGACTGATTCTTTCTTTCTTTATTTACCCTTGCAGCGGCTTTTAATCAAGCCCATTCGCAGACGGAACAGCAGTATCCGTGGTAACAGGTTTATGCCAGTTCTTCGGTGCATTAATGATATTGCGTTTATCAGTGTCTCTGCCCTTTTGGAGGAACGATAACAAGCCCTGCCATTTAAAAGGCCAGAGTTTTCTCCTCCCAGCCGTCCGTATGCCTTACTCATGCTCTCTGTCTCTCACCCCTCATTCCTGCTTGTCTACCTCTCCCTGACTTCATTTCTGTATTCATTCATATTCTGTTTGGTGTTTGTGTGTGCCTTTGATAAGCAGTTCTAATTGAAAAAACTGTGCCTAAAAAGAGCAATATTTCCCATCCGACCCTTTGTATCCATCTCTTGAGAACATATCGGGGCAGTTTCCGCTCAATTGCCCAGATTGTAATCTTATTCTGCCGAAAAGGCCTGCTGGAAATGAAGCTATACATCATAGACAGCAGAGCGAGAGAGAGAGAGAGAGAGAGAGAGGGAGAGACTGATTTAGGACGAGGGAGAACGCTCATAGAGAAGGAAGGAGAGTGTGAGAGGTGAGAGATGGCAGAGAGAGAAAGGGAGAAAGAGAGCGATGGAGCGCCAGATGGTGGGGAATGGTTAATAAGTGCTCATATCCATCAATGGAGTGCGCTCCTCCTGGCCTCCTTTACCAGTCCTACCCACACTGCCTTGTTAAAGAAAATGACATTTAGAGAGAGAGAAGGAAAGAGAGCAGGAGAGAGAGAGAATGTCTACTCTTGCTGTCTGGGCATCATTAACATTCTGATTCTGCTGTGCACTCCTACTGGCATGACTCTCCTAAAGCCCTATTCAGCCTCTTTCTCCCTGTTTCTCTCTCTCGCTCTGTCCACCCCTCCCCGTTCTCGCTGTTTTTGGCAGCTTTTTGGAGGAAGCTGAGAGAGAGATAGCACTGGAAGTGAGAGATCTTTAGTGTCTTTGTGCCCTGCATGTGTCTGGCTTGGCCCTCACATGTGCCTCTGTGCCTCCGCCACCACAGCTACACAGGAAAGTGCCCGTTTAACTGTATCCATGGAGACCGAGCAGCAATGGCCAACGAAAGCTGAGCCCCCGGGGAGACACTGCAGGTCTGAGTGATGAAGAGAGAGAGGGGGGAAGATGTTCAGGTCTAATACAGCACTTTGGTCAATATGTAACCTTGGAAAAAACAATTGAGAACATTTAAAAGCTCTCAAAGTCTTTAATCTGTTAGAAATATTGACTAAAGTTGTGTTAGCAGGAAGAGCATTTGTGGCTTGGTAAACATTTAGCTCTACCTCTTTAATCAGCACATTATTTGAGTTTGATTTCCATGAGAGGTTCATAAATTAAGAAGAAAAACAACTTTCTATTTATCCAAGTCCTATTAAAAAGGTAAAAAATCATTAAGGTAAAATTGTGGTTCCGCTGGTTCAGTTTTGGTTACATATTTTTGTTATGACAAATCCATAGCGCTGGTTACAGTACAACTATTTATTTATTCCTGCATTTAAAGAAGCGTATTAATATGAAGCATAATTGCCTTGATTTTGTGTGATGCAAATAAAAGACTTTGATGACATATGTAAGTGCATATGGCTTTTTTGTAACTGCACCTCTTCTCAGCAGCCCAAAAGCCCTGTGGGTGAGTGTTATGAGGCTGCAGAGTACAGGCTGTGATCTGGCCTAAATCCTCTCCACATGCGCTTCCTCCTGCCACAGCCTCATCCCACTCTACCTGTGGGAAGCTCAGGGATAGCAAGGCTAGCTATATGGACTATAAAGCCATATAAGCTGTTTACTCACAAGTCCAGTAAACACCCTGTGCCTTTCCTGTCTTTGGAGAGCCTTCTACGACTCTCCAAAGCACATTTTTAGTGGATAGTATTGTCATAATTGTCACATTTATGGATTACTAGTGTCAGTTACATAAATTAAGTGTGATTACTTATCAGCCTATTCATAGCACCCGGATGGTTGAGTAAAAGGAATGCTAAGCACTTCTGAAGCTCTTTGGAAATCACAGCTCTGATGTCGGTCCGTACTTTAATGGAATGTTAATTAATGAAACATTTATTGACATTTGAAATCAAATACGTGTCTGAATTATGAAGATGATCTCTGCAGTGTCTGTGTGTCTGTGTGTGTGCATGCAAGGTGAACAATAGCTGTGGAAAATGAATGTGACAGTCAGGGAGAAGGCTTTGGCTCCGGTGAAAGATGGGCATCACAGCATGTGTGAGCTGAAAAGTAGGACAGCTCTCCGAAGGACATGAGCGAGATTCGAGGGCAGGGGCACAGACATGGACATGATGATGAAGACCCTCGCTTTTGATGTACCCACCCCCCAAGCCAGTCCACAGCATACACACATACATCCACGTTCTTCCATCATGTAGGAAAGATGTTCATTGAAGTGCCCTTGGCTCAGGACAGATGGATTTATGCGTTTTGTTGTTTGGTTAGTGATCAGAGAGTGGCTTCCCTCCCCTATCTCTCTCTTTCTTTCTGACTTTCAGAGATGAAAGACACTGCTACTCTGGCCCTCTTCACTCAGCTTCTCTTTTTAAACAAAAGCGTGGTGACGTGCCGCTCCTCAAAGAGGCTGGCGTCAGTATTGAGGCGCTGTGTAGAAACTTTGTCATTGATCGATCTGCTTCTGAAACACTTTTCTTAAACACTACTCTCGGGCTCTGGACCTCGATGTACAAACTTTATTCTTTATAGCCATCAGCCCGGCCAGCAGTGCTTCCCCAGGGGGCTGATCAGACAGAGAGCTCCCCGCCGACTGGGACCTTCATTAGACAAATCCATCCGTTCTTCTCTCAGTTCACCCACCTGTTCTCTTTGGGCAGCGCTAAGGTTAATTAGCACATTCGATTAGCCAGATGCCTTCCCCACCTTCGCTCTGCAAAACTGACTCACTCAAAGTTTAGCATATTACTGACAATGCAGACCAGGCAGATATTCTGATTCCTAAAAGCACAACTAGAAAAAAAATTCTAACCTCATTAATGCTCTTGTGTCTGAATGGCATCAAATCTTTATAATCATATATTATTCTGATAACCATCAAATCCTCACAACATTCCAGCATCTAGGTCAGTCCCATCCCACAAGGGCAGATGCTGGTACTTCAGCAAAGGGGTTACACCAGATAACCAGCCTTGATTTAAATCATAAAATATACAGGGGTCTACTAACCTTTGGACATGTACAGGCATTAAATGTTTTACCACTACAATGGCTTTTCATTAATTAGTCTACTAATGAATTTTGCTGTTCAAACTGTTCCTGAGGACGTGCATCTGACAGTACTGCAAATTAATGCAGGGGGGCACACACCCAGCCCTTCACCTTCATCTGAGCACCTGCTCCTCTAAAGGTGTCTGCACTGCCCTGTGCTTTAAAGCCGCTCACGGAGTCCCAGACAGCAATATTTGAATGATTCAGAAAAGATGAATCACGGTCAGGTCAGTAAAATGTGTGTGTGTGTGTGTGTGTGTGTGTGTGTATGTGTGTGCGTGCAGATAAAGCTCACTAGCAAGGCTTTTCAATGAAGTAACACCTTGGATTTCCTGTCAGTGATGCGGCTTTTCTGAAGCTCTATTCATGGCACTGTTGTGCAAAATAAGCTGAAAAATACCATTAAACCAGCAGGTATTTTAGTGTAAATACCTGCTTTTCATGAGTCATGTACTGATTCTAAACATGCCCACATGGCTTAAAAAAATAACTTAAAAAAAATAATAATAAAAATAAAAGTGTCACCCGTTTATCCACCATTTAACTGCACGTCATTTGGTGTCCAGCACACTGAGCCCAGCGACGGTATGAAATTGCGAGAGTTAGAATGGAGGCTGTTTGAAAGATAAACAGTTTGTTTCTTAGACCAGATGACTCCAGAAATGAGAACAGAACATTTCATGCAGTAGAGTTTGTTGTCGTTCATTGCCACCCAAACCCACCTGGGTCAGCAAATCAAAACGCCCACCCCACCTCCCCTGTCGACAAATCAAAACACCCACTCCCACAACAGATATTTTCCATCCATGCTTTAATTCCTTCATGTAGTACAGTATATATTGCTGCTGTCAGAACTGTCCTTGCTATTTTTGGTGTTTCTTTTCCGAATGGGCAGAAATGTGTACTCTATTTTTATAGCTCTAAAACAATGACTGTAGGCAAATATTGCCATGTTAAACATTTATGCATACATTTGCTAAGCATTTAAACATGTTCCAGGTTTCCAGGGGAATGGCTCATATGTTGTTCTTGGCACCAGTATTTAGCTACGTGCCTTTGAGTCCAGCGCACTTCACTTCTAGCCCACTTAGGTTCATTTAAATGTCCATGTGGATTATACAGGCAATATTCCAGCATGGCCTCAATTTAGCTCAGTTTAACTGTATGTATACAGTTTTAGTGTCGCGAAATACAAATACCATGGTATTGTATTTTTACTCTTAAATCATTCTGCAGCTCTGTGACTTTTCACTACTTCCCCCATAGTTTAGTACTCTGTCTTATCTAAGAACACTGGGACTGGCTTGGCCAGGGCACCGTGTTTCTGGCTGCCGCAGAAACAGATTGTGATTAGCTGTACTTGGGCTGCGCTGCTACAGATGTAGCTTGCAGGCGAGCCACAGTAAAGCGAAAACCGGAGAGTCAGCTCCTTTGATAAACTGCATTTCAACGAAAACATCACCCCAGAAAATCTCAAGGAGACTGCTGTGACCTGTGTGTTTTGGTGGCAGACTTCTCTTCCTTAGTGTGTGTCTGTGTGTGTATTTGTGTGTATGTGCGTGTGTCTGTGTGTGTGTGTCTGTGTTATTTTACTATCCTGTGATTTTCTTTACATGCAAGAAGCCGTAAGGAAGGAGAAGTGATGTGAGAACACTACTGCTCAGAAAGGAATCACTTATCTAGTACTAATAAATTAAAGTTGCAGTATTTTCATTATTAATGAAAGCTCTTAGCTAATAATATTGGCTACATGCCTTTGTTATCGCAGCTGTAATGTTTTGTGCTTATATAGACCACATTCAGTCTGTGTTTCTACAATGAGGCTGATGATGTCAACTTAGCAGTTTCTTTTCATATGGGTATACAAACATGAAGTCATCAGACAGGAATCTTCTTATTCAAGGCATTTGTTTTGTATAATTAAAAGCAAACATTATGAATATCCACATCATTTTTTCAGTTTCATGATACTGATATTATGCATGGAATCTGTATATTGGACAGTGTCACCAGCCAACTGATTTAGTTTTCTGTGATCATATTGCTAATTGAAAACCCATTACATACTTCACTTTAAACTAGAACAGAGATTCCAAATAATTACATGGTCTGCGTGTGTGTGTGTGTGCGTGCGCGCGCGCATGCATGTATGTGTAGAAACCGTGGAGCATGTGGAGGTGAGACAGTGCCAGGGCTTAGCGATGGTTGGACACTTATGTACACTGAGTCCCTGTCTGCTTCACTTCACACCTCTGCACCTGTCCTTGCTGCCCGCTGACCCTCGACAAGTTCCTGGGCACATCCTGCGTCCGTTGTTTACGGGCTAGTGGGCGCCTGAGGCTTATTGACATCTTCCACTGTATTCAGATAATGTGTTACAAGGAAGCTGTCATGTGATGTGTCAAAAGATAAAGAAGTCTTTGTTAGAGCCTCATTCTTCTACAAGAGCCCTCAAAATCCCCCCCTGACTCAAAAGCTTTTGTGTGGGGCTGTAAATAACAGCGAGGTTAAACACTGGTGAGCCAGTCCTCACTGGAGAGAGAGGGTGGGGGGGCTGCAGTGACTCTGGAACGGGACAGGACTCGAACGAAGACGGATGGATCCATCAGATGGGCCGGATGATGAATCGTGGTCCGTGAGAGAGGCTCTCCTTTATGTAAAAGAGGTGCTTTCAGACGTGGCACTGCCATAAATCAGACAGAGATTGCTCTAATTTCATTACAATGGCAGACAGAGGAGCCGGCATTGCAGTACTGCAGAGGGACACACACACGCACACATAGTGGCAGGTTTTTATTGTGCCATTTGGATTCAGTCTGCTCAGAAAATGTGGCTGCCATAGGGGACATGGCAATACACTCATAATGTATTTGTTTATCTCTTGCATATCCATCAATGCATTGCTGCTGGATCATCCGCATCCTCTCTCACCCCTCTTCTTCAGCCTGGGCGAGCCGAGCTGGAAAGGCTTTGTGTTCATGTCCGTCTCAGTGAAGTTGTGTGGCACCTGGCACACAGCGATTCCGCTCACAATGTGGATGGCAATGTAAAAGGCCTGAGAAGCGCTCAGTGAAAAAGCCCTGTTGCTCCTGAGCACCCATGCATTATGGATGTGGGACTGGGGGCAATGGAGCTAGACAGAGAGGAAGGGGAAAAGTCTTCTGCAGAACAGGTTAGGGGTGATTTCTGCCCGAATGGAGGGTGATGGAGGGTGCGTGTGTTTGTGTCTGTGTCTGTGTCAGTCTGTGCGCGTGTGTGCATGCGTCTGTGTGTGTGTGTGTGTGTGTGTGCGTGTGCATTGAGTCTCTCTCTCTCTGTGAGCCCCGTAAGCCGCTGGCCCCCCTCAGAGGGGGGTGGTGAGTTCTCCAGCTGTTTTGGCAGATAAGCTGTTGCCGTGGCGCTCTCTGCTTCCTGCTGTGCGTCAGCTGAACTCATCCGCCACTGTCCCCACCATCCCCGATGCTCAGCAGCCCACACACACACACACACAGGGATGAGCTTGTCATTTCTCTGGCCCCAATCAGAAATTCAGCCCAGGGTGCGCTTTTTAGGCACAATTAGACGACTCCCTGTCCATCTAATTGCTGTGGCTGCAAAGTCTTAAGCAGTAATGTCGGCGTCAGCAAACTCATCCACAGGTGCAGCTTCTTCATCTGATTAACTAACACAGAGGTTTTCAGTTTTAGACTTCAGTTTCTAGCTCTGGATTTTGCAGTTAGTTAAATATGCAGACATCTGAACTCATGCACCTGTCTGTAGTCAAAAATATGCCTGTTTTAGAACCTTTGGGTCTAACTGTTTTTTTCTCTTCCACTGTCGCACTACTAAACACAAAACTGAACTGTAACCTACTGCTACTGAACCAAATTAACCAACATGTTTGACAAAGCTCACTGGTTTGTGCTTTTGTTGAGGTTACCTGTCTTTTTCTGTGTCTTTCCATGTTTGGCAGTTCAGTGCACAGCAGCAGTAAGTTGCATGTAGCAATGTTCATATTTCAACTCACATTCATACTAAACACAATTATATTTAAGATGATTCAGTGTCATTCAGGGTAACCTTATGTATGATAAAAACTGTGTTCTTTTTAAAGGAACTTACAGAACTTGGAATTCCTATTGCCCTGATGCTATCAACAAAATGACAACACGGCTGCCAATGCTGTATTCGAGTGTTACGAGAAACTGGGAAATAACATTTTCCCCACTTGTCAGTTTTACTTGAATGGCAAAACTATGATAAGATGTGAGGTATAACTTAACCTTTTTTGTGAGTGAAAAATGCCAGATTTGACTGTGAATGTTCATGAATATAGCTGATAATATAGAAAAAGTAGGACACATTCCCTGAGCCTTCATGCTTTCTTGTTCCACATGGTGGGTGTATGTTTGAACAAGCTCCCGAATGAAGTCGTATTTACTAGTTAACCATCTGGTGTGTACAACCTTCCAATGAGCAGCATTAGACCAAGTGGTTACATCAACAGTTTGAGTCAAGTATCAGTCATTACAAAATCCAGGACTGGAGACTGGATTCAGAGACCAAAACTGAAGATCTTTGAACTAATTTTCTTAACTAGTACCTGTATCCTGCAACCTCCTGAGATCAGACATTGTTGTTTAGAAACTAATGAGCTCTGGCAAGCCTTCTGTATTTGGTTCCCTTTTTAATTCTTTTTGAGGAAAAAAAATCAGGTACATGAACCTTGATTACTTCACTGTTTAGCTAGTTACAGTAACCTTAACTATGTTCAGGATGGTTCACTCATTAGGGTGTGCAGTGTTTGCTCCATAGGTTTTGTGTACTGCATAGTGAACTGACTGGGAATTGACAAATATTTCAGCAGTTCTGTAAATATTCAAGTATGCGTGTGGTATAAATGGTGGTAAATAGGCCACTCCGCACACAGCCTTAGCTGGCACGGCTCGGCTCCCTCCTTTTAGAGTCCGCCACACACCGCAGCTCGGATCGAGCTCTGCCACCAACTCTCCGCCAACACACACTCCATAAGACGCAGTTTGCTGATAACTCCCCACGCTTCCACACCCTCTGTCACCACTGCTGCCTAATTACCCAGCGAGCCCCTGACAGCCGAAGCCCACACGCACACGTGTATGGCTCACTGACACTGACGATAATTGTAGTAATGAACATGAGGATTGTGGCTCTCCTCAGATGGCGTCTTACCACTTCATCCAGGACGAATTACAGAGTGTCGTGTTCAACCTGCTGAGGAGAGCAGCCTGTAAACATAGTCAAGTGCAATGGACCACTGGTGTAGTAGCCAAAACTCGCTTCACACAACTTCTTTGTCTCCAAAGTTCTGGTTGAATGTGAGTTCTGTTACCAGTGTTGGCGTCTGGATACTGGTGTGACTAATGAGCTCCTTTTCTAATTTAAACTAGCCTGTACTTCCTCCCTCTCAGCTTAGCGTAATCTAAAGCTAAAGTTTGATAGCTAACTCAAAAATCCAGGGAAGTACCAGTATGTGACGTGTTGTATCGTGAAAGAGGATTTTGAATATTTGACTCTCCCAACACACATCCATGCATGCATCCAGTCACACACACAAACGTACTGCTGCAGATGTATTGTGCACTACTGTATTTATTAGTGAGGATTGTGTAGATCTGCGACTGGAGCAAAGAAAAGTGATAGCACCATGAGAGCCCCATGCAAAGGTCAGTAAACAGCGGCTCATTTTTAGTACTGAAGATTGAAAGGGAAATTGTACTGGCAGTCAGTGTGTGTGTGTGTGTGTGTGTGTGTGTGTGTGTGTACTGCCTGGGATCCGCTGGCATTGCTGGAGACTCATGCTGTACTGCAGCCAGCCTGGGACCCAGCTGACCTGTCAATGTTAGTCAGTGTGCAGGAGCATCATATAACAGGGCTTAATGCAGGCATGTCTCTGTCTCTATCTCTCTCTCTCTTGTTCTCATTCTCTCTCGCTCTTGCTTTCTCTCTCTGCCTGTCTGTCTGTCTGTCTGTCTCTCCCTCTCCATCTCTCTCTCTCTCACACTCTCTTACTGTCTCTGTTTCAGCCCAGGTGTGTG
>JBBPCW010000006.1:8480109-8490747 GCA_037974425.1 Phenacogrammus interruptus
TCTCTCTTTCTCTCTCTCTCTCTCTCTCTTTCTCTCTCTCTCTCTCTCTTTCTCTCTCTCTCTCTCTCTCCATCTTCCCTCATTGTGATTCAGATTCACTGGCCCATGATCCTGGACACAGCAGCTTAGATTTTCTGCAGTTTCCCCCTAGCAGACACAATCAATTCCAGACACCTCCACAGTTTACACGACCCTAGTGACAGCCAGCCAGCCAGCCAGCCACCCACCCAGGTGTGGGTTTCTGACCCGGCTGAGCTGCTACTCTTTCGTATAGCTCAAACTTCACGATGGTTTTCATAATGAAGTTGAACTTATGTCTGGGCCAGTCAGCATCAGTTGAGGATGCAGACCATTCATTCACACTGTTCTGCCTCTATGAGTCCAATATCCACAGGAGAATAGATTCAGAATAATAAATATTTTGTGATCCTCTTTGAAAGCACTCATACACGGTGTGGCAGAGATGAGCAGTTTGACAAAGTTTGTCATTATCAGTGTGCTTTTCTGAGCATATTGTGATACCAGTACAAAAAAATAATGAACAACTGCAAAAACAAAATTAATGTTCTTTAGTGCTGTGCGGCATTTACATCTTATATATATTCATTTATTTGGTCCGTTCCATCCAATCATATATCAGAAATACTATATTTATAGATTGTGTTTCAAGTATCAGGCTGTTATATTTTGGCCCTATCATGTGCCAATAGTGCAAAACAACATATTAAGGCCTAGCCAGATATATTTGAGGAAAACAACAATCACCTCTTTCTTGGGAAAAATGCCAAACCCACACATTTATCACCTTGCTGAGATGTCAGCAGTCATTAGCACTCAGAGCTTTAAACTGTTTAAACTGCTGTTGGTTGGTTGATGTGGTTTCCAGAGGACTGGAAATGAAAACTGTGAAATCATTATTTAGGCAAACTCAACTCTTCATGCCAAAGAAGGCACTTTGGTCATCATTAAGCTATATTTTTAAATATAACTTTATTTTTGATGAGCAGTGTGCTTAAAATCTCAAGTAGCAATGAAAAGGTAAACCTGGATGTCTTGCACTCTGTAAAAGTCCCTTCATGTGTGTGTTCATCTGTGACTTCACAATTGACTGTCAGCTACTTCAGTTGTTCTTGCCCAACCAGAGCACACTTTCTCATTTTAGATTCTTTATCCTTTCTGTTTGCTGGGTTTTTGTTCTCTTGCTACTGCGACTGGTTAAACGCCTGCCCAACTCATTACAGAAAGACCCCATGCCTGGGCCTCAAATATTCAGTCCCTCTGTCCTCTCTCTCCACTCAGCCTTTTTGTCCTCTAAGCCCCCTTTTTTGATTTTAAAGCCATCGGAGAGCATAGAGGGCCAGTCGAAATGTTACGGTCTCCAGCGAATCTACATCACATACATTGTGGCTCAGAAAGCTCAGTTCTACACAATACAGATGGCCTGGCGTCGAAATGATTTCGAATAGAATAGACAGAAGCCATATGGACAAGAGCTGAAGGGGGAAACTGGGAGACAGGCAGGCCGAGATTGTTCAGAGTTTGTTATAATGGCTGTGATTGGGGAGCTGTCGGGCAGTAGAATAGAAGAGGGCAGGCTCAGAGTGGGCGTATAGGCGTGAAGAAGCAGCGGACTGTGGCCTGAATGGGTGATTGTCACACTCCTCGCTAATCTTTTCTCTCACCTTCTACTTTCAGACAATAGATTGCCCTCCACGGTCTGTAGGCTTATATAGACGCAGACACATGCGAACATCTCTCACAGACGCATCATTGCAAGAATAGGCATTTTTAGAAAATAGCTAACTACGCTGGCCTGCAAGGACCAGTGAAGAGACAGGGCAGCAGTCCCCTTAACTAGACACAAAGTAGGACTTGGTTAGGAGGTTGCATATGATGTTTTGTTTTTTTATTGTTATTTTGCTATATTATAAATGCCCATTACATTATTTACAGTTTCACTGATATAGTTCTATACAGTTCCATGTATCCATCTTTTTTTTTTTTTTACATGCGGCATCTGTAGGTTTAATCTTTTTTCATGTCCTTTTTTGCTCTTTGAATTTTTTTCCTTTTTTATGCAAATGTTTTTTTCTGCAATAAGAGACTATAAAATAGAACAATAGCTTTCCATCAAATGAATGGAAATTAAATCTCCTTATTTTCTTATGAACACAAATATGATCAAATTTAAAGTCTTTTCTTTTGGGGTGATTTCTATGTCAATGATTCTTGAAAGTGTAATAAAACAAAATCTAAACACAGGGATTTCAAGGCATATGCAGTTTAGTCCACAGATATAACTGTCAAATATACTTTTTTTTGTCCTTTATTCATACATTTATTTTCTTTAACTAATGTTATCCCACTGTAGGAACTGTTTCCCCTGGAGCAACACAGGGTTAATGATCTCATTGGCAGCAGCCGACTGCGAGTTCAAACCTTTGGCCTCTAGCTATTACTGAGACCACTGAGCTTCCATCACAAATTGTGTTATTGCGTTTCTGTTCTGTTCATGTTACAGTATGAGTTCACTTCTCAGCCAGCAATCTTATTAAGAGTGGTGCGATTAGAAAACTAAAGGAAGACACTGCAGGATAACATCTGAATGCCAAAATCTACACTGTATACCTCACTACCTAGTACCTGGATTAGTAACACCCTAGTTAGGCCTCTCACAATCCTGAAATTTAACTGTCCAAGTACCATATAGGTAATTGCGTTTAATGATTTAATCAATCCTTCCCTGCTCATTTTATGCAGTGAATAAAGTACAAGCTTAAAGTGGCCAAATTAGTGGCTGACCGAGCGGCAGCTGTTTCCTGTCTTTACTTCATAGCTAATGGTGTGCTATACTGAGGTGAAATAATGTACTGCGCTGTTTGGTGCACTTGCAAATCATGTGTAGTCAGTTAAGTGAAGTAAAGTACAAGATGTTTCTCTTGAGAGTGTTAGCATTTGCTACTCTTTTTGTTTTGGATTTATTTGCCACAACAGATTTTGCCACTTCACATTCTGCTCATTTTATCAGAAAACGTTAATGACTGAGGACAATAATTGACAACTAATTCAACTAATTGCAGTCAGCTGGTCATGTAGTAATCCTAGTATTGTTTTAAACCGAACACTGTTTCACACTCCCCTGAAAAGACAGATTACCCTGTTGGACTTCAAGCCTATAAATCACCATCTGAATAGCCTCTTTACATGCAATTAAAAATATTTGCTCTAAATGTTTTGCTCCTTATTTGCACGTTTTGCTTGGTGTACTGGACATAAAACTCTTTAGCTTATAGCTTCTTCCTTTCTGCTACATATGGCAGTCTGCCGCAACTGAATGCAAGAGGTACGCAGAGTTAAGCACGCCTAGTTTTAGTAGGTTAGGGTTAGTTAGGGTGCACTACATGCTCTCTCGATTTAAATCGATCCTACACAGGACCTCCAAAGAACCTTTCAGTGAAATGTTTCCATTACACTGAAAACTTCTTCAGGGAACTGAAAGTAGATCTTAAATGGCATCGCTCAAAGAACCGCTTTTGGCACCTTTACCGTGAAAGTGAGCGCAGCGCCGGGTGTTGTTGATTCGAGACACAGCACAGGTGTGTACTGTCTACCTCAAGGACACCTTGCTTAAGTCCCATTTGGGATTCACACAATCACACTTGTGGTCAGTGTTCCATGTCTGTGAGCTCTAAGCGGGTGCGGCCCCTCTGTGGAACGGGGTCCCTCCTCTGTGCTCCCCGGGGCCCCGTTTGGAGATGAATGTTAAAGGAGGGAGGCGCTTCACGCCAGCACGCAGGGAACGGCAGGCAGGAGGAAACACAGATGGCTGTAAAAGAAGAGTATGTCATAGCGCCCTCGTCTCTGACAGGAGCTGATCTTCCACAGACGCACATGCTTTGCTTCTGGAATCCCGACACACACAGATGCACAGACACACGCGTGCACTGGCACATTGCCTGTCCTCACGCGCTGTACTGTTACACTGACTGATGGGCAGCCGTGTGATCACAGATTCTAGAACTCATGCAGGCGCTCAAGCGCAGCATACTGCAGTACACACGCGCAAACTTGCCCACACTTGACACAGTCTTTCTGCTTCAGTCATTCCAGAACACAGAGAGGGAGGGAGAGTAGAGGGGGTTTATCCGCTTACTTGCCAGCACCAGCCCTGCTGCTCATGGAGCAGTGACACGATCTGGGAACAAATTGCTGGCGCCCCAGTGCCAGGCCAGAGCACAGAAGGACACAAACTGCGTTGTAAGGCACAAGCCTTTTCTCCCTGCTGCTGAGAGAATTCTAATATGTTTTGGGGTATTTTTTTCCAGACGAACAAGCATTAGATGCTCTCATCAAAAAATGTGACATTAAGAGAAAGCACATAAATAATCTACTTTGGTCTGTAAGTTGCATTTACATTTTTTTTTTATTTATTTAACTAGAATCCAAAAAAACAACATAATTTAATTAGCCGAAGCACAATTTGATTACAATGTAAATTAACCCGAAGACCGCACCAATAAGCCACATTATCTGTAAAGTTCCTGACTAATTCTGCATGGCTGAATCCATTGAGTTCTTAATTATCTGTATCGCTTTTAAACAATGCCACAAACACCACGCAAGATAAAGTGGCCTGTCGTTCTCCTCTTGACTGTCATGAGGCTCAGCACCAGCATCTGTTCCCATTACTCCAGCCTTTCTGAATCCCGACAGGCTAGGGGCGACTGTCCATGCAGCGTCAGCCCATCACACAACATTCTGGAAAGTTGCATGATGCATCATCCAGGTTACCAGGTTACTATCCTCCAGCTGACTGTAGTTTGGAGTGGCAGGAGTGACTTAGTCAGGTCTCCAGGGATGATAGCAGGTATGGAGTTGGAGTCTTTTATTTAGTCCTTGATTTAAGTGGGGATATGTGCTCGCATGCTGTACATCACAAGTAGGGTTTTGCATGTTTTTTGAATAGCACTTCGCTTGCCAGAAGTTCATCATTCTTTCATCCGCCCGCCCTTTCTTGTTTGTGGTCAGTGGAGGAGGAGAATTCAGCTCTCACCATAATCTTCTGTAACAACAATTATCATTAGTGGCACTTTCATGACCATTCACAACACTCTTCTGGCCCTTTTCTCAAAGCCTTTGGCTCACAAGTATGTCAAAAGTTTGGGATATTTTATCAATGTTATTTATATAGTCTACTAACAAGGAGGGAAAACCGTCCACCCTGGCTTTACACATCCATGTTTTGTGCTCTAATTGACAAGTGGTTGCGTTACATGAAGCGGTAACACCAGGAAGACCTACCTGGGCATGAACCCATAACAGCGTTGTTGATGGGCCTTTACCAGCAGCTTACTGTTCAAGGATCCATTCGTGGACTCATTCCTCCAATTCATTGCTTTCAGGCAATGATACCTCTGCAGCATCCCTGACACGTTTCTCACACACCCTAAACATTCTTTATGTTCCTTGATTACTGCATTTGGCTGCTTTTGCGGTTTACATTCTGCAATTATGATTTTTCTTTTTGTTTTTTTGTGTAAAAAGTGCTATATAAATAAAACTAAATTGAATGGTTGGTTCTTTTTATCCTGGGTGTTTTACCCAGTTTAAAGGGCAGCTGCTTTGTTCAAATAATACAGTTGTTTTTTTTTTTTAAAACCATGGAAGTGTGCTTGTGCAAAGTAGTCAGACGTCAGAATGTTGGTACAAACCCCAAACTTAGCAGAATACATGTTTTTGTGAATAAAAATAGAAAGCAAAAAGCAAATCAGGGCATGTGTGTGTTTCTGTGTGTGTAGGTGATAATTGTGGGCTTTAGTTGGTATCTGCTGTGAGAAGAAGATCGTTTTCCCACGGCCCATTGATATTCAGAGCAAGTGGCGCATTAAGTGCGGTATTGATCTGCAGATGTGATGCATCCGCCGGGATTTTCCCAAAGCCGCTGTGGGAGCCGTACTGTCGGTACATCATGTCTCTTGCAGCCCTCCTCCAGGCATCCACAACCACATGAGGAGACAGCTTTTGTGTGTGTGTTTGTGTCTCAGTCTGAATCATGATGAAGAGTAACGTTGACATTTTAAACTCCAAAGCTACATTTTGCTGGAATTGTTTTTTGTGCTGCAGGTCTGGTCAAATGCTTGTCAGAGAGCTCAGAGTGCTGTTTTGTGGCTTCATACAAACGATTTAAATTTTTAAAAAGGTCACTAATCTGGCCTTGTCCTCACCCCTGAGCCGTGGGTCATTCCAAAACATCAAAGCTTGTCCTCCTCCTTCTCTCTTGCCCAAAATGCCCCTCTGCCTTCTGACGAGGAGAAGGAGACAGCAGTGATGGCATGAAGAGAGATAGACAGCATTCAGCTCTCAGATAAGACTTTACTCTCCCTGCAGTTCATGAGCCCGTCTGTCGCTCTGCCACAAGCTGAAACAGTTTTCTCCACTAGTAAATGTGTGTGAAAGTGTATTCTGACGCCATATGCTGGCATGTATACACGTATGTGTGTGTTCTATGCGGGCAAGCTGCTAACATACATTCTTTTTTGAGGCAAATTCAGCTTTAGGCTTGAGCAGGTGCCCAGTAGAAGATAAAGGCAGTTTGCCTGCTGTAGTGTGATGCTGGATGTTCAGCTGGATGTTCAGCTACATTTGTTCTACAGGCACATAGGTACCTGCCAGTCCAGACGAAGGTGGGCATTCAGATCGTGAAATCTGCTATAGTTTGAGTTACATATGAAATACTGGGATATTGGACGGGATTTCAGTGTGAACCTGTTGAATGACACTGGCCTTATTTAGTAACTGCATCACAATTTAGAGAACAAGTAAACATATTATTACACGTCACAGATGGTGATTTTCCCTAAAAGATTCCAATATATAAAAGTTATGACTGCATTTGATGTAGGAGAGTCCATTTATAGAAACTTAAACTTAAGGTTATCTGTTTTCGATTAATTGTTTCTGTGATGTCACAAAATCAACACATTGACATATATCCATCAATTAAGCCCACAGCAGTTTAACCCCACCCAGTCACTTAAATATGTAGAACATTTTCAAATGTTCAGAAAACAGGGCAGGCAAAAAACTGGTCCTTGACGTGGATCATTTGTGAAGGGAGAGTTCTGTGGATTAAAGAGAGACTGGAAAGTGGTCGTGTAAAAAAATAACAGGTTTTTTAAAAATGTAAATCCACATCAAGTGGACCTCTGAGCAAAAATTAAAGTATAAGAAAAATGTTGGCTATGAGCCCTTGAAGTGTCATTCTTGCTAGATTCCAGAGTTTCTTTTTTTTTTTTTGTTAACACTGTATAACCTCCTTTCAACCTGGAACCATTCCATTATTTTTAATGGACGTTTTCATTATCCTTTCTTTCTGCTTGAATGGAGCTGAACTCTGTTTTTTTTTGTTTTGTTTTTTTTTGTTTTTTTTGAGTTAATCAAATAAACGATGTGAACAGCTGGCAGTGTTTCACAATTATCAGATCTGTGACATATGTAAGGCTGCTTTTGTTTTTTTTGGTCATTTGATTATATGAGGTGCACAAGGTCAGTAGCTTCTACCATATGCCAGTTTGTCTCACTCTCCTGACTAATTTTTATTCAGGAATAATAAGATGTTTCTACACGACATCTTGAAGGTATCCAAGTGCATACCGCTTCCT
Organism: Phenacogrammus interruptus; assembly: GCA_037974425.1. Classification (NCBI taxonomy): domain Eukaryota; kingdom Metazoa; phylum Chordata; class Actinopteri; order Characiformes; family Alestidae; genus Phenacogrammus; species Phenacogrammus interruptus. The sequence continues at coordinate 8,487,771 of JBBPCW010000006.1, forward strand.
CTTATTTCTTTTTTTTTAAGTCACGCCCTGTAGTAACTTGCATTGTACCCTGAAATGTATAGAAATCTTCTTTTCTAATTAAGGAATTTATATACTTTAAGTTGTGCAAGTTGAGAAAACAAAAATCCACATTCATTTTGACTCACAGCTTGCATAATCTTCATCGAAACATAGAGCCAATAGTGTAAATGGACCAATCTGTCATATGTGAACACACCACAGCATGAACAGCACGAAATTCTTCCTCTGTATTTAACCCATTCGCCAAGTGAAGCAGCGGGCAGCCAGGAACACAGTGCCCGGGGGGAGCAGTGTGTGGGGATGGTACCTTGCGCAAGGGAACCTCAGTGGTGCCACTAGCAGCCTTGGGAATCGATCCCATGACTTTCTGAATACAGGGTGAATGCCCTAACCACTAGGCCACCAGCTGCCCCAACACTGGAGCAGCCACACACATGTTTAAGGCCACCATACATGATGAAGTGATTGAGTGAAGCTCCATCCAGGACTTTTGTGATGAGCTGGAATGATGTTTGTGATTTAGTACTGGTCATCCATCATCAGTATCTGACCTCACGAATCCTCTTGTTGGTGAATGAAACCAAAACCAAAGTGTTCCAACACTTAGTTTAAAGCTTTACCATAAAACAAAGGCTGTTGCTTTGACAAAGGGGGATGGGAAATGTGTTGGATGAGCAGAAGTCTACAAACTTTTGGACATTTTCTTTTATACCTTTTCAGTCATGTTCAAGCAGTTTTTTGCAGACCCCAGATATAGATCTATGTAAAACATTACCTATTAAATTCTATCATTTTAGACACTCAGATGGAGCTGAAGTCTCGTCTTTCACCTTTGACAGTTATTTCCTCTTCAGACAAGTTCTCCTTTCATATCCACAACCTGGCTGCCCCAAAGGTCAAATTAGAATATTCATGGGACTGGCTGTTTAAAAAGCAGTTGGCTGTGGAGGTTGAAGCGAAGATGAATTCTCTCTGAAGTTCACACAAGCCTCTGCAGTCATCATTCTGCACTTAATGCAATCCTGCTCTCTAGAGCTGATGGTGAAAGCATATGCTCATGGAGATTTATTTGACCCACACCACAAAAAGAGACAACTTGTTCCTAAAAATTTTCCATTAATCCACTCAGAAGATATTGCTTCAGGTGGTGAACATGTTGATGCACTTGAACCCCGAAGATAGCAGGAAAGCCTTCCTCTAGTTCCAGTTTTAAACGCGTGGACAGGAATGCTGGACGTGAATGTATTCTATTTCCAGCGTAACTGCAGCTCTGACTCACTAGAATCGACCACCCTCTGGAACTCTCAACTGCTCTTTAAAGGAAACAGAGGTTCCTACAAGATGACACATCTGTTTTCGATGGTTCCTCTTTCTTTTTAGAAATCTCAGATGTTCCTGGAGTGTCCTGCTGTGCAGTTCTGTCATTAAGAGAGATTGGAGAGGTCTTTTTTTTTTTTTTTGATGAATTCTCCTAATATTGTGTGATAAATGCTATATGTTCTAGGTCACAGAGTAGTAAATCTCTTTCCTCTCTCATGTCTTTTGACCAAAGACTGATTATTTTGCCTGTGTTTCAACCTTTGATCATTCAGTCTGAAGGCCATTATGGAGATCTGAGCATGTCTTTAGTGGCTTTTCTAAAAATCTGTAACACAAGATTAACATCATGATTAATTGTGGCTCGGTTATTATTGGTTAATGCATTTTTAAAAGGTATGCTTCAGCAAAGCAGTTGCACTTATACATTAAGTTTTAATATATCGGAGCCAGTCTGACTCCTACCCAATAAACACTTTTACTCCAGACTTGGCAGGAGACAGCCCTCCCACAGGACGCCCCAAGTTGCTATCTAGATACGGACCATGCTATAAATAAAGAACACATCTGCTATAACCTCTGTGCCATTTTTATTTGCTCAGACCTCCATCATTAGGGATGCTGTGCTGCATCAGCACCATAGAAAGTCTGGTGTTGACTCCAGGCCGAATACACAACTTGCCCTCACTCAATGATTCAGGACTAGAGAAGCTAGGATTTGTTCGCTGCTTGATATCGATATAACTTGCCTCACAACCACATTTTGTAATAAAAAATTCAGGGCATCATAAAATCCCAGATTTCACCACAGTTGAGTTTAGTATTTTTGATACGATTCAGAATTATGTAGCCTGCACAATAGTGACCGGAACTATTTACACAGTACTAGAATACAGACAGTAGACAAGGCTTTAGAAGTTCAGAATTGTATTTGGACCACTATCGAATATTATTGTGATAATTATTGAACCTAAAATTCGAACTCAAAATCCATGCAGTTGAAACAGCAACTTCGGATCTAGATGTCGCCATGCATTGAGTTTGGAATGTTAGATTGATAGACCACAACTTGACAGAAAGTATGAGTGAGGGACAGAGAGAGATTCATTAGATCCAGGTGACCATTACAGCATCAAAGAGGGCATGAAAACATGTGTCACAACAGCCGCTTGCTCATGGTCCTCACAAAGACCTTAAATATCCTCTCCTACACAAGCTCCCAGCCACTATTGATTTGTTGTTCATGTCCCTTTTTTTGTGACCCCACTGGCCATGGTTTCTTTTTTTGTTTCATTGTATTTCACTGAACGCAGGAATTGCACATTGTTTAACTGGATCCTAGCTACTATTCTGAGAGGAAAAACACCCGTACAACATCCCCTTTGGGGAAAGTTAGATTTCAGAATTGGGTTGGTGGTTGCAATGCACTAGTCTGACACAAATGGTATCTCAGGAGGTCTGCAAGGGATGAAATTGTGTGTGTGTATGCGGTAAGTTTCATATTTCTGTGATATGCTGGCTATAGATAAGACATTATAAATGGAGACATCTGGAAAAGTGGTCTAGCTGGCATTAGGTGTGTGTGTGTGTGTGTGTGTGTGTGTGTGTGTGTGTGTGTGTGTGTGTGTGTGTGTGTGTG
>JBBPCW010000006.1:8510116-8520793 GCA_037974425.1 Phenacogrammus interruptus
AACAATTAAATGTATGCCTATACCTCTGAATTCTTTTACTTGCCAATTATATTGATCAGTACTGATGACTCACATATTTAGCAGTATTTACCAGAAAGGCAGAGTGTTACACTTCTTTTATTAGTAACTAATCACTTAACTGTTTAAAAACGGAATCTAAAGCTGTAATGATTTCATGCTGATTCACTTATAAAAAAAACTGAGCAAAATCACTATCTTTTCACTTCTGCCTCAGAAATACTGGCTGAACTGAGCTTTTAAGATAATAGTCATTGTCTATGCTTTGTCATTGTCTTTTTCTCTTCTGGAAATCCATTTCTCTGAAAATGTATGTATATACCACTCATGGTTGAACTAGTCTTCCTACTATCATATTTTTTGCTTCACAGTCGAACAGCATAATGCACTCCTAACATTTTACAGCTTTTCTTTCTGTGTGCTTTTATTGAGGAATTCCATATGTTTGAAAGTGTAAATCTTTTATGTTGGTCTACACTGAGAATATATACGTACATAATGAACTAGCTGTATTGGTTTTACAAGACAACTTAACTACCATTACAGCCCACTCGGGGGCCATTGGCCACACATTATTAATAATTTTTTTTTTATTATTATTTTTGTCCATGTTAGTCATGTCTTGTTTCACCCACTAGCTAGTACTCCCCTAATTACGTACCATCAACACCAGAAGGGTGAATGGTAGAATGTACTGAAAGGAACTAGGAAAGCTGAGTTGAGTCTGTCATTGTTCAGTGTGACAGCAGTGATGGAGGCATAACAGTGAGCAGCAAGTGGAAGTAATTAAGGCCAAATCCGTTTAGGTCATTTAATTAACCAAGAGACACGTCCACTGCCTTCTGAAGCCTATCAGCTTTTGCATCAGTCTTCAGTGCTGAAGCCTCGTTGAGTGTCTATTAATGACTGAGGAAGTGCTCTGCTGCTGACACACCCATGCAGACAGTGTGGGGATGTGCTTTGCACTATTATGAGACCAAGACAGACTGAGCGTTAAGGGAAATGGGCACTTGATTTACAATACAGAGCATTTTATTATCATTGTTTTTCTATAAAGCTATAAAACAAAACAAGCAATGCAATGTTCTTGAAGCAATTGAAGTACTGACCTGTTGTTTTGTCAGCATGGACATGTTCTTCCAGAAAACAGTTAGAGACTTCAGTGTATGCTGAAGGTTAATGAAGCCCCTTTTCTCTTTATCTGTCTTTCTGTCTCCCTCCCCCTTCATTAAAGTCTCTGCTTTCTCATGACCTCCCAGCGCCACTTCCTTTCGAAACAATGAGAAGGATATGTGCTCTTGTCCTAAGAGAGGCAAATGATCAAAGATCACAGGACATTGTGGTAGTGGGGCTCAACTAGCTTGGGTGTATGCTGTGCTTCAAATAAAATAGCTCACAAAAAAGCTATTATTGCAATAGAGCATGTGGCAGTGTTGCATAATCAATGTTTGTTTGTGTTCATGTGAAAAAGGTCCTCTGATCCTCACTGCTCTGTGCAAGAAAAGATTAGTGTGTGTATGTCTGTGCTCATTTGTTTGTGTGTGTGTGTGTGTATGTGTGTGTGTTTGTTTTGTTCCATGTGTCAGCTCACAACCCAGAGCACCCAACTGTGAGCCTGATAAGGCAAGCGACAAGCAAATCTTGACAATGAACATCTCTGAGGATGGTCACTGCTCGACACCTACTGCTTAGCCTTTAGTCGCCGCTGGAGCACTGCTGTGTGCTTTGCTTAGACACGAAGCTTCTGTACGTGTGTGTGTGAGTGTGTTATGTGATTCATCCGAGCGTGCTATCAATGACATTAAAACATAAAATTCCCATTTTTTCCCAAACACTGTCCTGTTTCTACCCAAGCCTATAACCCAGATAATTGAAAGAGGAAAAAAACTATTGAAAAAACCTCATGAAATCTAATGATGTTTTTTTCCTCCACTCATGATTTCCCAGTGGCAGGATATTGCACCACTCATGAGCCCAATTACTGACTTGTTTTATAATCTAATAAGACAACTATTCACTTTTAAGGATTTCGTGGTTTTATGCTCATTTATCAAACGTAAAAGCTTGCAGAGATAAAATTGCCACCTATTTACCTCATAGCAGTTTACCTTAAGAAAAATGCTCATGGGATAAATTTGTCCTATAGATTAAAAATACATTTTGCTGTCATTAAAGTCATAGGTTCAATCGCTCACACAACTGTGCAGTTTTTGACTTTCCACCTAAACATTTTACAAAGGAGATGGTATGCAGCTCCTTTAAGGTAAGGAGATTACTTAAAACCAAATATTCACTTAAGATGTTTTATACAAGATACCACAGGCCCTATTATTGATGTTCATGTTGGGACTTTGGTATGTCTTGGCATAGCAGTTTTTAGCTAAAGTTATCTGGGTCAATGGAAAACCTCCCATAAATTTAGTTAATTGTGTGTGTGTGTGTGTGTGTGTGTGTGTGTGTGCGCGCGCGCATGCGTGTGTGTCACGTTGCAGGTGTGCCTGTTGCTAAAAGCAGTCTCGTCACCCTCAGTCTGCGTGAGTGGTGTTAAAAGAAAGCAGCCCTGTCCATCTGTGCTAAAAGTCAATCTTCCATGCACAAATAATCCATCAGAAGTAATGTCCCGGTATATTGCCTTGACAGAATCTGTGTGTGTGTGTTGGGGTGAATGCACAGTCTCGCATGGGAAGCTGTAATTCATGAAATAAACAGAAGCAGACACTCACATTTTCAATTTATAGCCATGTGATCATTGTTAGACTGCATCGCTAAACGCTCGCCTCCCTCCTGAATGGGAATGAGGGCGGAGCATATGAATATTGATAGCGGTTCGTATTCATGTTGATTCAATCTCTGATCCCGTTTGAACTCTGCTGTAGAGTTAACATCTCAGCCCACCTAATCCCTCTGCCCCAACTTCCAACCCATTAATAAGAAAGGGAAAAATGCTCCCTTAAAGACTCATCCACACAGGTCAACTACTGGTCTGTTTACTTAAAGAGCAGCTCCCTGATGTCCATCTGCCTGTTCGGTTGGCCCACAGAGTAAACAAGCTTCAGAATTAGCATTTCAACTCAATCTGCACCCGACACAAACACTCAGACACTCATTAATAATGTAATTCAGCTCAAACTTACTCTCTAGCACTGGCAGCAGGGCCTTTTTTTTTTTTAACTTTACTCTTTTTTTTTTCACCCCTTGTCATTTTTTCCGCTGCTCTGAAAATGAGTTTTTGATGCGTCCCTGTTGGCCTTGTGTCATGGTTGACAGAGGGAGGCAGTATCCCAGCAGCCTTTGCTGTTAATTGTGTTAAGTCACCTGTGAAAGACTGTGGCGTGAGAGTCAATGAGCCGGGGTCCCTCCGGCCAGAGGTCTCTCAATCCCCACCCCACCGCCCCCACCTCACAACCACCCCCCACCCGCCCCAGCCTCACCCAGAGTTATTTGTACGCTTTTTCTAAGCCGTGCCTGATAATAGCAGTTAGCTCAGCACTTTTCTTCACAGTGCTGTACCAGACCAGGCCTCAGGACACTGCTACCCATCTGAATGCACCACTATACATATAAGAGGCTCTGCTGACAGCAGTCTAACCTGCAGAACTCTCAGTCCGAGACTCTACAGAAAGATATAGATTCTGATGCCATTCCTTCAAAACATTCAAAACATGTGATGGGTTACTTGTCGTAAAGTTTTAGAGAACTGACACTTTTGACAAAGCATGGTGGAAGGAAGCGTGTAGGAGTTGTTGTCTTGAGTCAGGTTTGATGATCTCACTGCAGAACTTTAAGGATATCTGTCCAGGTCTGTCTATTCAGCGTCCTTCACGGAAAAGTAAACATTTGAGACAAGCAGTGGTGGAATTTTTACCTCTAGGAGTGTTTTTCTAACCCATGGAAAATGAGTAGGTTTTGCAAACTGGAGATTTTGGGTTCTGAGAATGAATCTCTACTAACCTGGGTGTGCAGGCGGCCTAAGTTTGATTAGCCGGGGGTAATTGAGGTTGCCTGGAGTTTTAATGAGCCAAGATGCTCCTGCTCTCTCTTTCATCTCTTATCTCGCTCACTATGGCACGACCACCTAATTAAACATTATTATTTTGATATAGAGACAACTTTTGATCTTTTCCTGCAGTACTCCTTGTGGAGTATTAGACCGTTACACAGTTGTAAATATATTTACATATATGGGGCAGTCTGACACCTCTGTTGCAACACTCCACTGATCAGTAACATAGCATGGCAGGTAAGCTAAACGATGAACGGGGCTTATTTGCTATGCTTATGACTAAAATGTTACCTTTCACACAAACTCTTCATTTTAAGAACGCTGCTTCCATTCTATAGCATCTTGTTTTATTTCTTTTGTTTTGTTCTCTTTATCATTTTCTCAGGTGGGAGGAAGTCCACTGTGGGTCATGCTGTGGGACTGAGTGCTGTAGTTGGAGCTGAAATGCGGTTGGTTTTAGGGTTGTGGCCCCTTCTGGCCTTGACTCTCACCCTCACCAGCCTATCACACCTGTCAAATGCTGCCACACCCTTTCCCCAGGACCTGGAGCCAATCAGCATTGTTGGGAGTGAATGTGAGTATGACTTGTGCATAGTTAATTATTCAAGAAGTGTTCTATGAAATGTCAGCTTTACACACTTTTAGAGCTGATGCTTTAATGCTTTACAAATACCAGAAGTCCCCCCCAAAAAAAGTATGACTGTGAGCTTTTCAAATGGGAAAAGCACCTTAATAAAAGGCTTTCTTTCATAAAACAACAGGTAAATATAGAACCATGACAGCTCAAAGAATAATTTGAATGCTTAAATGGTTATTTGCATGGTTCCATAGTTCTTTGCATTGATACTTGCACAAGTAAAGACAAAGCAAGGATGCCCTACATAATATTTACTTTTTGTTAGATCTGTACTTTTTTGTTTTTAGGCCTTTACTTTTTTTTCTGGGTCAACAGAGTAAATTAGAAAGCATATAAAACCTTCTCTCACACTTAAATGCACCCAGCCTGCCAAACAATCAGCACTTGGCAGGTAGGAACTGTGTTCACATGCCAAATGCATAAACACGCAGCAGCTCCATAGCCAATCCAGTCACAACACTCGCATCAACATATCAATGGTGGAGTGTACAAGACCATACTTAGCTACAGAAGAGCACCCACAATCGGTGTGATGGGTTCAATGCTTTTATTGTTTATATCAGCCACTGTACTTGTCTTGTTCAATGAAATCTGATCGGCCAATTGATTTCATGGCATTGGAAACAATACTTGGACTGGGTGAGCTCTTAATTATCCAGCTCAAATTCCCACGCAACTTATACAAATGTACACAGGATTGTTCAGACTGAGGATTAACGAGTTCCGTCAAACAAAGAATTTGCATTTTGTTATGAAGACGGAAGTGCGTGGAGCTTTTCATGGTTAAAATTACAGATCCATTATTACTCCATGATGCCCTGCTTCTAATGGATCCATAAGCGGTATAGAGGCACTGGGCCACTGGGAGGGGTAGCTGGGGCTAATAGAGCTCTTCTAGGAGAACAGCAGACATGTAATGAGGTCCATTTATCAGCCATTTCCACTCGTGTGTGTGTGTGTTTGTGTGTGTGTGTGTGTGCGCGCACGCGCGCGCGCATATGCACCCATCCGTTTGTCTGTCCGTGTGAATGAGCGTGTTCTGCACACCCACTGGTTGGCTATTACTCATGCTAATTCCCTGACCCTGAGCTGGGAGAGTGCTTGAGGTGTACCAATTTAAAGAACAGGTGAAAGGTAAAGTACTGTCTCACACCATTCAAACACTTGCAAAAAGAAAGTGCTGATCAAGACTTCGCCTGCATTGGGTGCCAGGCCTGATATAAAGCCAAGCCCCTGTAGACTTAATACATTAAAACGATGTTATAAAGCTCTTCAGTACAAAGCAAATAGAAGAAAGTAAAACTCTGAGAATAATTATTCATACGAGAGCCTTTCAGAAGATGCCACAACTAGTACACTCATGGGCGTCACCACCATTCAATCTGAAGGGTACGTGTCCCCTTCACATTTCATAGTTATTCATTTGGACCCCCACACATTTAACATAAAATATTAATTCACCCAGCACTGTTGAATCTGAATCTGTCAGGAAAGAATCCATTCCACTTAATCGATAGGAGAATACACACACCACTGGAAAACCCCTCAGAGTTTCGAGCAGTCTGTCTATGGACTGACGATTCACTTCATTTGCTTGTGGTGAGTTGGAGGCAAACACAGAGTGGATTTCCAGTGGTGTGTGTATTCTATCAATTAAGTGGAATGGATTCTTTCACGAAAGATTCACGATTTAAGATTCAACAGCGATTTCCAAACATCCTCACTCCCTCAAAAATCAACCTCCCCCCACACCCAAACCCCGCCCCCACACATAGCCCGAGGCCCCCCCCCTCCCCCCCCCCCTTCTGACGCCCCGGAGTACACTTAAAACATCATGCTGTCATAACTGGCACACTCTTAGCTGTACAGATGTCTTGGAACAGCAATGTTTTTTTCTGTCTGACACACTTAACCCATGGTAAGAAAACAGCAGCAGTGGTAACCACTGTGGGGTCTGATCTGACCCTTTCTCACGAACACAAATCAGCCCTGTTGGATCTGTATAACAAAGAAATAGTACCCCCCCCTCCCCTCTTAATTCGAACCATGTCTTTAGCTTATCTGTACAGTTGTATGTGAAACTCTGAGCCTTGGTCAAATCACGCGTTTTGAACCCATTCGTGTTTAATAAAAGTTATTGCTATAAAAGGAATAGTGATGTGTTCTCTGTAGATCATGTGTGCTTTTTTACTTAGAAACCCAACAAAGCGTAAGTTCCAAGTTGTCCCATATAGCTGTATCTCCTGATTGGGTACAGGCATGAGAAGTGGAAGTCAATGAAGATAATGAGGTTAAAGCTGTTTCTCTACTTTCAAGTAGAAGCTAGAGATGTCCAGATGGGAGTGGAAGCACATAGCCTGCATGAATGCTGCTGACCCAGCAAATCCACCATGTTTGTCTACCACAGAGATCAACCCATTTGCCCTTTCTCTGTACTTTCGTCACTCTGCTCATTTCTTGTTCTTTTCCTGCTTTCTCTGTCTAATTTGTATGACAGTGGTTCCATTGAAGCTCTGAAGAAGCTCCCTCTGGTTTAACTTGTGCAATAACAGGCTGAGTCCCGAGGGGTTGTTGGTTTCTGCCCTCATGGCCGTGGAATACAATGGCTGATTTGTTTAAATAAGGCTCTAACTCTTCACCACAGCGAGGAGAGCCTAGATAACTGCACTCTCAGTCTAAACACAGGGGAAGTGCGTGATTGATTTCTCTGGGGTTCTGTGCTGTATGTATTCACACAGAAGTGTGAGAATAATGGCTGTACTGTGATCAGTGGTGAGCACGCTGAGATCAGATGATGTTTACTGTGTAAACATCTAAGAGGAGAAACGGGTTCCTGCTGCCGCTAAACTCTCAGATGTTGCCGTATCACAGCCTGTCACTCTGCAGTGCTCAGATCAGTTAAAAAGAGTCTAATTCCCTGCTGGCTCCAGCTGTAGTATTTCTGGCCTTGGAGTTTTCTACAGGATTATTTATACAAGTAGTAGCAATGTGATTTAGAAATTTGAGTACCACATCTCACAGCATCGTTAATACAACTATCAATAGTCATTTTCACACTTAACTGTAACTGAGGGTGAAATTCTCTCTTAACCTTCGCAGAGTTAAGTGTTGCTCTCTATTATGTACAGTGTTTCGAGACCATTTACGATAAATGACATAGGCTGAAAAGGTCTCTCCAGCTCACCTTCCACAGCACAAAGCCAGCTAGCTAAATGAAGTCATCACTTTGTGCTGGCAGAATGGATACACAGACTGAATTTACTCTGCCATGAAGGACCAGCAGTGCTCTTAGACCTCCGCCATTAAATAATGAATAAAGGATATTCTGAATGAGGAATCACTTTTCTTTAAGCCGGGTGTTCTCAAGAGGATTAGTTTTAATAACGCTACACAGAGCAAAATGAGTATTAATATCTTCAATACACTGACATGCTGTAGAATTAGCTTTGCCAGATATGAAGGAGACCTTCCTTTGTTTATTCTAAACACATCTGGGTTTGGGTAGTGCTGGATGGTATTGATTGCTTTGAAGAGCAAAATCTGTCAAGACTATGTTTTAATCTCTCTCTCTTTCTCATTTTCTCTCTCTCTTTGAAGACTCCTACCTGTACCCTAGTTTTCAGGGCAACATGTCAGATAATGACACAGCAAGACTTGGTCTGGACTTCCAAAGAATGCTACGTATAAACCACATGCTGTATATCGCTGCCAGGTGAGTCTGTCACTTCCCATTCCTTCAGCCTTAGGGCCTTGATAGGCCCAGTTGGTGTCGAAAAAACTAGCATCAACCAAAGCCCACTTGTCGTTACTGAATACACCACAGTGTCCACAGCTGGAAGCCTGTGTTCTACACCTGCATGAAAGGATATAGCTCTGCATGCTATCAAAAACAGAATCAGAAAGGAGTTTGTTTTGTGGAAAAAGTGGGTTAGACATTAGTATTATCAAATCGCCTAAAACTACCTTTAAAGTGAAGGTTTACATGTAAACACTGCAATGAAATGTGAAGTTGGCTTTGTAATATGAAGAATAAATGGAAAACTCTTGCTTTAAAGTCATGTAGCTGTTTTTTTGTTTTTTGTTTTTTGAACAAATGTTTTTATTTTGTATTCAGGAATATAAAACACAGAGACAAAGAAAATAAACATTTTTCTCCCACCCGTCCCACCCTAACAAAAAAAAAAGAAAAAAAAAGAAAAAACAAAAGAGAACAACCCTCAGGTAAACACCTGTTTAACAAGGCATGTACAAAAATAAATGTACTTTAATAACAAACAATGAATTCCTTAACTTTCTCATAAGCAAGTCTCCACTTAACTAAGGTTCTGTTGGTAGCTTTGTGCATACGAGCTGTTGAAAGCTCCATGGCAATGATATCCTGCAAACTCAAAGCCCATAAGTGTCTAGACATTGAGTATGAAGGGTACCATCGGCAAACAAGTCATTTTTTAGCTGCTGTAAAGGCAGCAAGAAGGAGGTTTTTTTGAAAGGAGGTTAATGTCCAATTTGAAAAGTCATTTAAAAACAAGAGAGTAGGAGATAATGACAGATCTCTGCCTATTAAAATAGATATATCAAGAGCTAGCTGATTCCAAAATGAAAGAAGAGCTGGACACTCCCAAAAACAATGTAAAAACGTCCGTACGACCCCCTGAGAGCAAATAGTGCAGTTCGGAGAGGAAGATATCTTCATATAGAATCGTTTCAATGGAGTCACATATATTCTGTGGGCAAACTTCCAATGAATCATTTGGTGGTTAGGGTTCCTAGATGATACGGACACACTCTCTCATGTGTGATGGGAGAGAGTGTCCTCCATCGTGTCACCCAGGTCTTTTGACCACATTGCCACCACTCCAAGAGATTTATATGTTGATTTAAGAAGAAAAGAATAGATGTGGGACGCAGAACAAACACCCTTAGAACTAACGGAGCATATTAGCTTTCGGAGAGGATGGAGAGGTAAGTCAGCATCTAAAGGAACCCCATGAGAGCGTATGGCCGATTTGATACGCAAGTACATAAAGAAAGAGGTACCGGGAACATGGTATTGAACTTTAATGTCCTGAAAAGTTCTAAAACCTCCCTCATTAAATAGGTCTCCAAAAGTCTTAACCCCACACTCGGCTGTCATGTAGCTGTTTTAAAGTATTTACAAGCACATGAGCAGAGTTCAGAGTTCTTGTGTGTCCTTGTTTATTTATACCCATATATGATGTTTTTTGGGATATGTTTTTGATGTTTAGTGTATTAGTGTCACTAAAAACAAGATGAAAAAGGAGATGTATGTTCTAACTCACTGATTGGTTGGGACGAACAGAGAAGCTTTTCTTCTTGCCAACCTCTATTGATTCAGCATACTCAAATGACCAAGACCTGACAAGAGTCAGAGGAGGACACACCGCAAAAATACAGATAACTGTTGACCACAGACGCATCTTGCTTGGTGTTCCATAGCTTTTGGTCTGGGTGAGTTCCAGGCTTGCTGCATGAGGAGCAGAATAATACTACTTGCTTTGAGATATCGTTTAACCCCATAATCTGCAGGCCATTCTGTAACTTCACAATGCAAAATATGCAGTTACGAGACTGAAGAACTGAAGTGTGGACCCACATAAAGGCCTTCGTTGTTTAATGATTTAATCCAAAACCTGTGGTCTAATGAATAGGGGAAATTGGTCATATCTGTCTCAGCACAGTGTACGCAGCTCTATGCACAGTTTGGGCTGTGGCACTGTGGAGATTCTGGAAGTCAAGCTTGTGTGGTGAAAGCCTTCATGGCTTCGTTCTCTTTTTCTCACACACGTATCCACAGTAAGGACTGTTTGATTGAGACTAATCAGTTTCATTCAAACGGAGGTTACTGACAGAAGACCTCTCCCTCACTCCCAGATTTCTTTGTGTTTTGTGTGTGCTGTAGGGATCATGTCTTTGCTGTCAATCTCAGCACTTCAACCGAGCAAATTTTACCTCAGCAGGTACGTCTCTCTCTCTCTCTCTCTCTCTCTCTCTCTCTCTC
>JBBPCW010000006.1:8634085-8661831 GCA_037974425.1 Phenacogrammus interruptus
TGTGTGTGTGTGTGTGTGTGTGTGTGTGTGTGTGTGTGTGTGTGTGTGTGTGTGTGTGTGTGTGTGGCTATGTTGACATTTTAAATATTAAAAAAAAAATTTTTGTTCAGTGTATGCAGTAATGTGTGTAATACCTCCCCTTCTGTCTCTCAGGAGTTGGCTGTTTCAGACAGATTAAGGAGGCAGGCTCAGCAGGAGCGAGACGAGATGGCTGAGGAGATTCTGAACTCTAACAGCGGGAAGTAAGAATCTGCCTGCCGTCTGTGTATATTAATAAATGTGTGCCTGTGTGTGTTGCCAACACCTCTCGTCCTCTCACAGATCAGCTCTATGTGATGAAAAGAGACGCTTGGAGACCAGGATCAGTCAGCTGGAGGAGGAACTGGAAGAGGAGCAGAGTAATGCTGAGCTGCTGGCTGAGAGGCAGAGAAAGACCACGCTACAGGTAGGTATCATCTTCACTGAGCTTCCAGAGCATTTCCTCAACAGCAGAACTTTAATGTTTGTAACTCTTCAATCAAAAATGTTAGATTTTATAAATCAGTTGTAGAATTGCCACAATTTTAGCAAAATGCAATTAAGAATCCATGAACTAAGGCTGAATAACTGCTTTAAAACTGAGATTATGTAGTTAAGGCCCCTAATGCAAAGGTATTAAACCCATGGTGAGGTATGGTACATTGTGTAATATGTAAGTGTTTGGTGTACAGTTGTCCCTCAGTTTGACGCTGCATCATGTCTTCTGTATCAGGTGGAGACTCTGACAGTGCAACTGGCTGGGGAGAGGACGCTGGTCCAGAAGAGTGACGGGGCACGGGAGAGCCTCGAGAGGCAGAACAAGGAGCTGAAGACCAGGCTGACTGAGATGGAAGGAGCTGTGAGGGGAAAACACCGCCTAAGTGTTGCAGCCCTGGAATCCAAAATCGAAGCCATGGAGGAACAGCTGGAGCAAGAAAGACAGTGCGTATAGGAGGACTTGTGAAGAACAAACTGAGACATGGCTTTTATAGTTTATATTTTTGTAGTTTAGTCTGTTTTGTCTGCCATTCAGTGATTTTGTGCTGAACACTCAATTTTCTCATCCCTCTAGTTTAGTAGTTTAGTTTGTGAAACCTCAGGGCAGACTTTGAGCCACAACTCCCACATAAAAATATTAGAAAATGCCTCAAAAATATGTTTTTGTTTCTTAGGGAGCGTGCAATGGCCAACAAGCTGGTTCGGAAAACAGAGAAGAAGTTGAAGGAAGTGGTGATGCAGGTAGAGGACGAAAGGAGACACGCAGACCAGTACAGGGAACAGGTATATCTCCTGTGTTTACACGTTGCATTAACATGTGTTCTAGGTTTATATTATAATATACCTCCCCACTGTATAATCCAATTGAAATTGGATCACAGGACATTTTAATTGTATTTTAAATTGACTTGTCATGAAAATGTGATCCAACACATAGTGAAAACACACTGCGTGCAAGAGTAGATATTCATACAGATTCTGAAGGATGTACAGTTCCAATGAATAAAAATACCACAGTTTTACATTTGATCTTCATTATCATTTATTTAAATGTTATTAGTAATCACATTAAATTAATCTGGCAGTTCTAACCCATTGAGACATTGAGATCCTCATGACCTCTGAAAGTTTGCTGTGGTATTTGGCACCAAGACGTTAGCAGGATGTCCTTTATGTCTATAAGTTGGGCCTCCATGAATCAAGACTAGTAGGTTAGTTCGTTTCAGCAGTCACTAGGGGGCAGCATGGGTACTCTGACCGGTTACGAATATGCAGAACCTGACATTTTGGAGATCCTTTGTCCCAGTCCTCTAATCATCACATTTTAGCTCTTGTCCGAGCCACCCAGATCCTCTTGCCCATCTTTTACTGTTTCCAACACGTGAGTGACTGTTCCTTTGTTGCTTAATATCTCAGTATCACCTCTTGACAGGCACCACTTTAACTTATTTACTTCACCCGTCTGTGTTTTGACTGTTACAGATTTTCATGTTTATCTGTGTGTTTATACATTTTCTTTGTAAATGTGTTTTACTATAACATAAATGCATTGTCTTTGTCTGCAGCTGGACAAGTCGATGGGGCGTTTACGGCAGCTGAAGAGGCAGTTGGAGGAGGTGGAGGAGGAGAACTCACGCACAAACGCCCAGCGCAGGAAACTGCAGCGTGAGCTGGAGGAGATGGGTGACAGCATGCAGAGCATGACGCGGGAACTAAATGCTCTGCGCTCCCAACTCAGGTAACAGTAGAGATGTAGGCTCTTAGTGTGTGTCTGTGTGTTTTCAAGAAATAGGTGTAACACCGTGAAAGTATTCTGTATATGCAGTTGCTGTTGACTAATTTTTGTTTTCTGTTGATCCATTTGCTTGTTCCACATTGTTTTTGTTTGTGTATGCATGGTTCATTTATCCATCCATATCTAACATATTTGCATGTGTGTGTCCATGTGTGTGTGTGTGTAAGTGTTTAACTGTCTCCTACACCCATTCAGCGCCACAGAGCGACCCAGAGCCGACAAGTAGGTCTTTACTGTGCGTGTGTCTGTGTTCATATTTGTAAGATCAGAGTTGCTGTTTTTTCACCGGTTCTGTTTAATAGTAAATGACTTGTTCTTAGTGAAGCTCATAATCATTTTCTTACTTTCCTGGTTCTCTGCGCTCTTCTTTTGTGTGCACATTATATATTACATAGTCTATATTATTAGTTCATATTTCCTTCTCAACAACTGCTCTCTCTCTCTCTCAGGCGTGCTCCTCTCCCGCTCTCAGTACGTGGAGGTCGGAGAGCTTTAGTGGATGATCTCTCTCAGGAGAACTCTGACTCTGAGGAGCCTCCCGCTTCCCCTACTCCCTCCAGCGGCCTTCCAGGGACCCCTGTGCCCAGCGACAACGCCCTGGGACCACCTCCCCCCTACAGTCTCGCGGATACCGAGTAGGGTGGAAGCCTGGGTGGACGGTGGATGAAGAGATGGATTGACTAATCAGTTACCCAACACAGCACTGCAGTCAGAGAATCCACACTGAGTATACCTCTGCAGCCAAGGCTGAAATAAGTGAAATAAATGAAAATGTTCATGAGCTGGAGATATGAGATACGACACAAAATAGCACTATTGAAATCAGTCCTATACTAAGATATTGAATAAGGACTATGATTAATTTCTGAAAGAACTATCAATGTATATTAGAACAGCCACATGTCAGCGCAGTGTATATCAGGCTTAATGTGGCAAAGTTAAGACGGCTGCACCAACCCTAAGCGCTCTTTCAATCAACCATAAGCCATGTGTTTAAGGGCAGTCTGCATGTTTATGATGGCAGTCAGGTAGAAAATCACGGTCAGATATTCTTCAGTATGTAGGCATGCATGAATGATTCTGCTGCTGATCAGTATTAATCTCAGAAGGCTTTCTCTCTCTCACTTTTGGTGAAACTGAAATCAGGAATTGGGAACTGAAACATTAAAACTGTTTTGTCTTTGAATATTTAGGGGTGGCAGCTTGAAGTAAACATTTTTTAACCTGATTTGGTACCAACAGTTTTACACATTTTTGAACATTAACAAGAAAGTGAGAGAGAAAACAATGATCTACTGTGATATATCTGCCAACATGAGCCAGCTTTTACATTTTTGGCATAAACAGAGAAACATTAAGGCGATAGGGCAAAATTTGAAAGCAAACAGAAAAAAGAAGAAAAAAGTAACAAAAAAACACAGACATTAGACAATAAATAAATAAATGGAAACATTCACTTTTCATGTACATATGAATAATGATTCAGTGGTATTTCATATTGGCTCATTAGTGATATCTATTGTGGGGTCGGTCCCCCAAAAACATTGTGCAAATTCATCCTTATAAGTGTTTCCCAAACAGCTAATATCACATAAAGATAAAGACACATAAAGACAATTATCATCGTAAGGTAAGATGCAGCATTTTTGGGAAGCAGAACCTTTCCTGTTACATCCAGGGTACCTTAGAAACTGCCCTTGACCTTTAAGTCAATGGATGGTTATTCATTCTGAAGCGAGTTCATTTGTTATGTAGACTGTGAGTAGTTAGAACATTAGGATTTCTAAACTTCTTCTTACATCTTCTTACATATCACTACCAGTTTCAGACAGCTTAACCATAGTGCTTATCAAGCTAAAATACTCCCATCATTCATATTATTTATTTATATTTCTTTTCTTATAAGAATGTGTCATGGTTGTTGCTTATACTTTGCGGTCTAACACTGCATGAACAAGACACAGTGAGACTAGCGTTAAAAGTGAGGAAGCTGTGTGATGAGATGTATTACACTAATAACGGCCATGAAAATGAACAACCCTGAGAAGAGACGGCCATCTGTCAAAGAAAGGAGAAATTTTTTAGTATTGTTGCAAAGCTAAACAATATTTGCAAATTGTATTATCATGTCACTGAGGTCTCTTGTTTCCAAGCACATCATTGTCAAGAGTATCTTTTATCCAAATTGCATTCAAGATGTCTTGCTTTTTTTTTAAAAATCTGTGTAAAATACTTATGGAAAAAAGCTTTTATGTTTCACCAAATCTGTGGCGAATGGATGAATAAAGGGACATCAGAAGACAGTTCCACAGTAGATAGTAGAACTACTCTGTAGGTTAGGCTTGTAATGATGTTGTGCAGCGTTTTGACACATCCTTTCAGTCAAGACCCAGAACCTTCCCAGAATTCCCTCTCATCCTAGCTGTTTGGTTTTTTTTTTGTGCACAAATGATGAGCTAGTGAGCGTAGAATAGAATCACATGTTGCTGAACGGTTCAGATGAGGGTTGGTGTTTTTCGATGGTTAACAGGGCCTTATGAACTGTGTTTTCTGATTATTTCTCTATGGTTTAGTGCAATAACACTTGCAATAAACCACAAAGAAGAGTCTGTAAAATGAATCTGTTTCTTTATGAGGGTTGATGGATTAGTCCCTATATTTTTGAGCTAAAATAAGGCCTTTCCTTTAGTGACATTTCTATTCCCTTCACCTCAAATAAAAAGCTGCTCTTTTCTTGTATAGCTGTTACGAGTTCCATTTTAGACATTTCTTATTATTTCTTTTGTTAAAGGAGTCCTAAATAATAAGGACAAACATGATACCTGTGAAAAGTAATGAAGTGTTCGTTAATATTCAGGCAGTAATCAGAAACAGCAAGGTGGCAGTTCTAGAATTAGGACCAAAAACTCAACAGAGTCTTGTGCACCTTCAGTTCATTAGATATAGGCTGTAGGGAATTAGGTCTAGTGAAGTTTGCCTCTTTGCCTACTGGCTTCGTGTTGTCATTTGCTAATTCTACTTCTTTGTGCAATAACAATGTTCCTTAGATCCACTGGTGCTCTAAAGGCCAGTGAACTAGGCTTGGCCTTGTTTACTGGCATTATTTATTGTTCAGTATCCAACCGATTTTAACTGATGAAATTACCCTCATGATAAAAGGTTGATATACATTGACCATCTCCTAAAACACTGTTCTCTTGTTTGTTTTGTACAAAGCATTTAAAATCTTTATTCTGATATAATATGACTGAAAGGGAAAGAGACAGACTTTTCCGTTATGCCCATTCCAGCCTGTGGAAGAAATTGCACTCATGCCCTCGACATGCTTAAAAAATATTCCTAAATTTGTAGAAAACGATTGGATATACAAAGGACTACCTGTATTTGATTTCATTCAATTGTATACAAAAATGCTGAATTTAAATTTCCTATGAATTAAGGTAAATGTGTGGCTCTGATTTTGCTTAAATCAGTTTTAATGTTAGTTTTTTATCTCCGCCATTTTATAACCAAGACCACAGTCCAAAGAGAGAGGAGGTTTGGTACAAGCTGTACTTTGACTGTAATGTGATGAATGTGTGAGGACATTAATGGGAGAACAGAGAATGCAGAATGCCAATTGTATTTATTAATGACGAGACTGGTGGTGTCTAGAATATATGTTTTTTGTTTCCTTTGCCTTTTTAACAATTTTTTAAATTTATTTATGTTTGCTTTTATGTTTGTTTATTTGGCTATATGGATAAAGTCTGACTGGAGTGAATTTTAATATACTGTATGTCATTGGTTTAGAACTATGTGTGGTTCATTCTACCTTTAAACAAAGACGGATATTCAGTATATTTTGGAAACTTGTTTCAAGTCAATTGGCTGATGTTACTCATATTAATAAAATAGGTCTGCCATGAAAAGTCTGCCGTCACTCCAACAAGAAAATATTGACAATTCAAATGGATTTGAACAGATTATTCCACTCTATCAAATTCATTATAAGAAAATTGAACCATGTTAACAGTGCTATATTATTATGACAATAATAATAGTAGCAGTATGTCCCAGTAGCCGTAGAACTTGCTGACTGCAGTCTTATAGCCCCAAACAGGAATGAAAGTAACAGCACCATGGTTGTACCCTAATGAAGATTTTTATAATCTGACCATTTTATGGGTTGTGTTGCTGTTATTGAAATGGCTCTGTTGTTATAGTACTGAACAACAGTTACAGTGGGTGGCCACGTTATTCACATATGTTTATTTATTATTTATATTTTCTCAGTCTTTAAAACAGCCTTAACATGAAACTCAGACAAGAACATTTCACAGAAATGATCACATTTGTACATATAATTCCTGTTATTCCTCAGTAACATTAAAGAAACAATAACCATATGCTTATATACTGTACATACTAAAATACATCATTTACAAGTAATGTATAACTTACATAAAGTTCATTGCACGTTGACTAACCAAAATCAATATTAAAACCAATGTCACTGACTTCTCTCTTCACTTTAACCCTAACATTCACTTCCCAGGTCCATAAATGGAAACTAAGCTTAAAAAACAATGTCTGTATTGACTCTTGTGATGTCACAAAAGCAACATATTGTGATGTGATAAAAAAGCAGCCTATTAAGTCTATAGCAGTTCAACCCCATCCATGCATATTGAAATTATAAGAAGGGTTTCTGCTTAAACGAAGCACAATACACAACAGGCCATTACAACAGAACACGTTTACATATAGTCAGTCAATACAAGGTTGGGGGCATTACAAGGTTTGGCAGCAATGATATGTAGCAACCGCAACTTTCTAATGTATAAAAATAATGCTTGTTTAGCAATTTATATACCTGTCATAACACACTTAATAGATGCTAAAGTGTTCCATCATCTTGCTCATTTATGTCATATATTAATTTTTAAAGTATTTTTTCTGAAGATAATCTGATTATGCACATTTTTGTCATAAAATGATCAGGTCACAAAGGTTTCTTCTCTTAAGACAGGGTGCTTGGATAAATCTACCTCATGGTATAAAATCCCACATGACTCCTTTAACAGTAGGTAACTTCTGGGGATATGGTTATCCCATTAAAGTCCTCCTCTGTTACAATGTTGCTGAATAGCCAATCATCATTCAAAGGAAGAGTTGAAATTGGATGAGGGTGTGGTTTGTGCACAGGGACAGGGAATGATTGAGCCACACCTTCAAAACTGGGAATATTCCCATCACCTTCATTACTTGAATACATACATGAGCCTCCTCTGCAGTTGCCATTAGCTTGCGTTGGCACATCATAGCCATAGCAGTGCATGGATGAGGACAGAGAGTTTAGAGGACTGGCATAGACTGGATCTAGACTGGAGTTTGGATCTAGAGTAGCCTCTGTCTGAACAATGTTCTTTTCTGCATCTTCTAGCACATAATGTGAGTCTGTCACCCTGCTTGGTGTATGAACCTTGTGACCATGATGCTGGTCCCAGTATTTAGTTAAGCTCTGGTTTGTGTGAACATGTTCAAGCCTTTGTGGAACTTGGTTATCCTGGGAATTGTTTGAAATGTGGCTCAGTTCCAAGCCTTTCGAACTTCTGTCTGAAATGCTCCAAGAACAACTAGCTGAATACTGACCCTCTTTGCTTATGGTTGTAATAATGTCTGTGCCAGGTTCACTTACATAGCAGTCCTTGCTCAGTCCTGTTTGTCTTGTGGCATTTCTTGTTCGATTCTGGTGGCAAGTAGGTCTGCAAGGTGCAGAAGTGCAAGCAACATACTCTGCATTAATATCCCTTACAGAACTTTCCAGGAGCATTGAGGCCTGTGGCCCAGCCTCCAGTCCTCCAGTGGTAACTCCGTCAACATAATCCGTTAGGTCATCCGAAACATATCCTTCATGTGGAACGTTAGGGAACATAAGAGTGTCTTGAAAAAAGTTTTGTCCTTCTTCATTCTGCATGTTCCAAACACTAGCCATGTTCCTGTGATCACTAAACTGGCTCTGTAGATATCCTACAGAGAAATCAAGCGGTTCAGGGTTCTCCATCACATCCATCTGTAAGCTTTCTGTGATCTGTTGCACTTCGGAGCTGTAGTCACTATCTGGTTGCATTTGTTCTTCAAAATCACATGAATCCAAAGATAAGGGAGACACTGCTGGCGAAGCAGGTAACATATCAAACAATGTTATTCCCAAGCACTGTTGTTCTACATCATTAGATTTGGGGTTGTAGGTGTCTGAGTTCTGCCTTATTCTTTCAATACTTTCTAACCAGGTGAAAACGCTGTCCTCCAGAATGATGTTGGTAACTTGTGACAAGTTGTCCATATCTGCAGCCGTGGACTGAATTTCTTCCTTGTCATAATTGAAATCGGCGGTTTGTTGTGATGAGTTCTCCTGACTGGGTTCAAACTCCTCCACACCCTCCCATGGCTGGCTGCCTTCTCCATTGTTAGGATGATTCAGAGCTTGGTTTTTTAAGAAGCTTATGTCATGGTTAACCACAGCACTGTGTAATGTCTTCCTTTCATTAGCTTCATCCTGTTGTTTTGTGGGTGTTTCGGTTTCACAAGAGGTCATAGTGGCTGTGGAGAAACACAGGTGGCAGGAGTGGAATCAAAAACCAAGGAGCTCTCTGTGACTGACAGTGAAACTAATCTTACTATCAAAACCACTCAGATTTACTAGAAAACTGAGAAGACGAAACTGTGAAAGATCCATTTAAAATGAATGAACACACAAAGGTTTTTTTCTTTTACCTGTTTTCCTGTTTTTTGCTTCATTCTTGTGAGAAGATTTCAAATCTGACTGGTTCTGTGAGGTGTCTGCTGAAAAAAGAGTGGAGGCCAGCTGTTGATTGGCTGCCTCTATTTCTGCAAATTTCCTGTGAGAAAACGAATATATTTTAATGAACAAAGCGACTCGTGTAGAGAAAATGTAAATAACACATTTTCCTTTTATTTAGTTTCTCTCTCTTTCTCTCTCTCACTACAATTTACCTCTGGATCATGTTGTGGAGAAACCTGCGGTGGTTGACCTGCCGCTTGGATGGCTTGTTTTTGCGTGGCCTTTGTAATGTCCGCATCATGTGCCCAGCTGCTGATGTTACAAATGTAAAAAGGTCACGACCCCATGGCACTCCTCGTTCCAGTGCCGGTTCAAAAGACATGGTGCTTGTTGGATGCATTCTTTTGAACAGAAAAATCAATCATTCAATCTTTATTTATACAGCACATTTTATCAACCGAATTTGACCAACATGGTTCACAACATTAAGAAACAAATAAGAACTAAACATGGACTTAAAATAACAATTAAATGCACAAAAACATTAAAACCTGGACAGAATAAGAAATAAAATAATGAAAAATTATATCAAACACCAAATATTACAAAGCAGTGTTAACCCAGACAACTACACTCTTTAAAAAAGTGCCACACAAGGCTCTTGATTAGTACCACAGAAGAACCTTAAGGCCATTTTTGTAAATTTGATGTTCATACTATTCCTGACGAAATAAGATACGTTAAGAATATTCCTGACAAACACCTGAAGGGAAATTAAAGATGTTAGTTTGAACCTTTTAAATGTCTTCACATTTTGTCAAAGGTCTTTATCAGTTTATAGGAACCATACACTGAAAGGCTCTTCTGTGGTATCACACCTAGAACCCTTTACTGTACACTTATTATTGTGGCTCAGTTCTGGCTCAATTCTGATTCTCCACCATAACAAGAAAACATGCATAAATTGCATTCAAAACACAGTTCATGGGGTCTCATTTAAATAGGAAATTGCTCTGCAATGATTTAGTGAGCAATAACATGTTTATACTGCTTCACTCTTCCCCCTCCCTAATCTCTGTAAAAAAAAAAAAAGCATTTGGGGATGTGGCACTTCAGTTAACACTCTCATGTAAGTAATATAGACAACAGTCTTTAAGAAAACAAAATATTCAGTCATTTACTCACCTGCATTTGCTGCAGAGACTGTGATCAGTGAAAGGAGGAATCAGAAATTTTGCTGTTGCATACATGGTCATATATAGACACACCCTCACACTGTGAGAGAGAGAGAGAGAGAGAGAGAGAATGGGGAGCAGTTTCGATGATGATGTTGAAGAATAGGCTTGGCGGTAGGCTATTCTTCGTCCTTTCAAATTAAGGGCAGTAAGACACCTCCAATAAAGAGAATTGGAAGTGTCCATTGACAGGTCAGTAAAGAAAAGGAAGGCAATTATCTGAGAGTCAACTGGTTTTGGTTCGTGTGGGCTCTGTACGCATTGTGAAAAGGACCAAAGGCCGCTTATTAAGTGTTAGCAGAAAGCCACCAGTTAAGAGCGTGACAAGACTTTAATTGATCAGTTTAATCTCTGGCCCTCATTAACACATTCTCCTGTCAAAGAGTCCCTCTTGTTGCTACAGGCAAATTGACCCTCGCATTTCAGCACAGATGTGCAACAGCCCGATTGTTATTTTTACATATCCATGAAAGAATTTGACATAATAGACTGGTGCTGAGGTCTAAGGAGGCAGGACATATAACTGTAGGTGATGGGTGAGGTTTGGTAAAGCTTATTGAACAAAAGATGCTTCCAGTCTGTTAATTAAACCTTCATTGATTGATCTCTCATTAGGTTAATTGGTACTTCTACCTGCTTTGTCTTTGTTTAAACATCTGTCATTGTAAAATATTACATGATAACAGAACATGGCTTAACAGCGAAGACTCAACTATTTCTTTTGTGCGATATTGTGTAAGAGACTGGAGAGAATAAATTCAATGTTAAATTTTATGTTAAATAATATTAATATGAAATTCTTCCTGAGCCATCAGATCGTCTTATTAAACCTAGCCATGTAGGTTTGACCAAAGGTCTCACAAACCCTTAGGACAAGGATAAATGCAGGATACAGCATTAGTCAATAAAATCCTATGTGAAATTCTGACAGGCGAGCTCCAGTAAACAGGAAGAGTGCAGTGAAAGGAAATAGAGAGGTGCTGTCAGTAGAATATAGACAGAATATATGTGAGTATAGGTTTATACATCTGAGGCCTTATATTTTAAGCCAGTATGTTTTCAATAATGTCTGTTAAATTACTAAAATTAACATTACATTACATTAATACCACACACATAGAACCAGACACCCAGTTGTCTCATCGCTCATTATTTAAAAGCACTATTGGTAACATAAGCAGTGAGACAAGGCGTGGAAAGCTATTTTTATCTCTGTCATCCTCCATATGCTTTAGAAATGGCCTGCCACTGGCCATGTGCTTTTTGGGCTGTGGAGAACTCCAGTCTTGGCAGCAGACAGCTTGAGGAATTGAAGCCTATGGAGAGTGCCAGTCTCAGAATGGAGCCCTTGCTATCCGTTAATGTGTTCCTGTTTCTGCTTTGAATGCTTGCTTACTGGAACTACAAGTAAAACAACTAACCCCAAGTGGTGAGTGGCACACTTCAGTTTCTGTACACTTAGACTGATTATCTGCACTAAAGCATTTCCCCTCCATTGATTCTTTGTATGACATGATGTTCATCAAAGGAGAGTTCTTGATACCACATTGTAACCAAAAAGCAAAAAAACACTTTTACATTATTTTATAGTTTATATACATATATATAATTCATGCATAATCCCTTGAGTTTGATGCAATTAACCCAGCTCTTACTCCAACCTTTCCTACTCTGTACTCCCTCCAGGGTCCTCCTTTCAGCATGTGCTATATTCTCACGTTGTTGTACTGGCTGATAAAGGCTTATCATGATAACACTCATTCATAACACTCACTCATGTCCATAGAACTTTGACCCACTGCAGCTCATTGGTCAAGGACTGGAAGGAGCTCTGCCTTCATTGTTCTCTCAACCAGTCACAGTAAAGATAGAAGGTACCCAGTGATCTTTGTCAATCACTCCAGGCTGGATCAGCTTTGTGGTGAGTAATGGGTTTTGTTCCTTAGCATTTTTGGGAATATAAAGCTGCATTTTACCAAAAAGTGTTACATGTAACTATAAGTTTCATAATATTTGCAATCCTGTAAGTCTTCTGATCCAACACACATACCATGGGTATTCAGTTCTGCAACTGGAGGGCTAGTGTACAGCCCAATTTAGTGATTTCCCTTCTCAAACACACCTAATTCGGCTCATCAGCTAGTTCTCAGATTTAACACACAGCTGAATCACTTAACTGTGCTGGACACTGATCCTGTGAGAAAGCACATGCAACTGGGCTGGACCCTAAACCCTGGTATAGATCACAGCCTGAGGATGCACTGAATCTTTGTTTCTTGTCCTTCTTTTCAGCAGACAGCATGAAAAGAGCATGGGCCTTGTTCAAATCCAACCCATACATAAGCAATGTGTTGGGCTACACAACCCTGTTTGCCAGCGCAGACTTAATTCAGCAAAGCATGCTGGGTGGCACACAAGACAGAAGCACTCAACTTAGTGGTGATACTTCTGAACAACATGCATCAATCACCAATGGGGAAGAAGTCAAAGAGGCTGGGCAATCAGAACAAGCTCAACTTAAAGACTCTGAAAGCAGCATAACCACTCTGGGAGCAATGCACTCCACTGTCCCAGTGCAAAGCACCCCAGTACATGGCATTAACTGGGCCCAGACCGCTCGAGTAGCACTGGTTGGGCTGTGTTTCCATTCCAACTTCAATTACCATTGGCTGCGTGCATTAGAGAAGATGTTTCCTGGTGGAGGTGCCAAAAGAATATCAGTGAAAGTGTTTCTGGATCAACTGATTGCTGCTCCTGTCACAATAAGTGCCTTCTACATAGGTAAGAACATCCTTCTGCTTTCTCATTTTGGAGAAATACCATAGAAGAACCACTTTTTTGATCCCTAAAGCTCCTTTCTGTAGATAATTCTTTGAACAGCCATTTTTGTGCATCTTTGTAAAGAACTTCAAGAAGCACTCGTGAGCATTTCATTTTAAGAGTATAACATAAATGTGTCTGACCTGCTGCTGAATGTGTGATAA
The DNA here is from genome assembly GCA_037974425.1 of Phenacogrammus interruptus. Classification (NCBI taxonomy): domain Eukaryota; kingdom Metazoa; phylum Chordata; class Actinopteri; order Characiformes; family Alestidae; genus Phenacogrammus; species Phenacogrammus interruptus. Next base: position 8,647,403 of record JBBPCW010000006.1, read on the forward strand.
AATTAATTAAATCAAATAAATGCATAAATGAATGAATCAGAGCTGTTTTAAAATCTTGTGTCTTTTCTAAAGGGTTGAGCATGTTGGAAAGGCGAAAGGATCCTTTAGAAGACTGGAAAAATAAATTCTGGACTTCCTACAAGGTGAATATACAAAGTGCAATTTAAGGTGCAGTTTATGGAAACATGCTCAAGAAGAATTCTGTGGCTTCTCTTCATCATCACTGATCAGACTGAATCTTTGGTTTTCTTCCTGGCAGGCTGGGGTACTCTACTGGTCCACAATGCAGGTACAAGCCCTATCAATCATCCATCCATCCTTAAATTTACTTTTACCAACAGTAAATTTTCTTCTCTGTTCTCCATTCCAGGCAGTGAATTTCTCTCTGGTCCCCCCGGTGGCCCGCACTGTGTTTGTTGGAGGAATTTCTCTGGGCTGGACTGTTTTTCTGTGTCATTTTAGACAACAGAGGAATGAATCTCACACACACTCTTCAACCAGTATGCCCAGCTAGGATCCATTTTATAGATAATCACCACAATAAACACTTGTTTGCTTCTCTTCATTTTCTGTCTAGCTGTATTTTTTCTAGTTGATGAGTGAGAAATATTATAGTAGGTCAGTGGTGTAATTAAACAGAATCTATATAGTACATAAAGTATGGTGTATTCTATGTACTGATACATTTTATTATATTATTGTTACAAAAATCTGATTAATAAAATACATAAAAACATCAAACCAGTATTACAATATTTGCAAGTGATACATTTATTAATATAAAATATCATCACTATTACTACGGTGATGGTGATGATGATGATGACAAACACCAGATGTCACTGCGGTGTTTGTTCTTCTCTAGGGAACATCAGTAAGTAGCAATTTGTTTAAAAATAATAAAATCATTATTTAAATATGTTGCAAATGGAAATGATGAAAAATAAAGTTACTGGCTCTTTGCTACTTTTATTCTTATTTTCACTCACAATGTGCCAGTCTTTGTACATTTTTAACACTGTATTTTGTTCTCAACAAATCAGAATAAATTGTGTTAGAATATGGCTAAAATTCAGGCGTTAATGTACTTTTAATTTGCGTCCTGTGTATTTTAAGAGCAACACAGACATGTTTCCGTCTTATATTCCGTCTCTGTCCTTAATGGGCTACATCTTAAATGGCTCCCTATTTTATTTATTTTACATACTGAGTCCTTTGCATTTAATCCCTTTACCAATTGAAGCAGTGGGCTGCCACCAACAGGTCACCCAGGGAGTAGGGTGTGGGGACGATATCTTGCTCTTTATTACGGTGGCCCTGAAGTGCAAACCACAACAACAAATTGAGAAGCACAAAAAAAAAATTGAGAAGCACAATGCTTTGTTGCACTGGGGCACTGTCGTGCTAGAATAGAAAGGTCTCCAAACTGTGTCCACAAAATTGGAATCATGTCTAGATATGTCTGATGCATTAAGATTATTGTCCTTCACTGAAAGCAAGTGGGTCGCCTAAAACCTAGATAATAGAGTTTTCCCAATACATTTGTTCACATTACTTCACATTACTTCACATTTTTCTATCACTGATAGAAAAATATCTCGAACCACGTTTCGGGGTACTGACCAATCACAGAGGTGAGTTGCGGTCACGTGCTCCGTCGCTACCCCAGTGTTCACGTTGAACGCTTTATCGCGAGATTTCACCCTTCCTTTTCCCTTTTCCCCCCGAGTCTAAGATGGTAGGTGGAAGCTCCTTGCTTTGGAGGACTGTGTGAACTTTGTAAAATCTGTGTCCATCCTCACCTCTCAGTGGTCTAATGTAGAGGAGAAAGACTTAAAATAATTCCAGACATTGTCCTTGTTGGATTTGGGCTGTTATTTATTGTGGTTTTGGAGTTATTTTGGTATAAATTCGCTGGGTTACACTGAAGCGAGCGGCCCTCTTATTTATTGGAGAAATTAGCTTTTTAAAAGTCTTGAGGCTACAGTCAGTTTCCGAGTTTACTTAAAAGCGACTTAGAAACAACAACTAATTAAACCGGCATTGTAATTATAGTATCAAGAAATCGTAGTGTACCGGTCTGTTAGCCAAAGCTAGCTAGCTAGCTAATGTTTTCATCAACGTGGACCTGGACATGCATGTCTGGCGTTAATGTGTTAAACCTGTCTTCTTCAGAAAAATAACAACTGCATGGTTATAGTCTAGATACACGCGGCTGTAAATTGGAATGACTTCTAGTATTACTTTGGTGGCTAGCTAACATCAACCTCACTAATGGGCTAAACGTTCTTAGTGTCAATGGATTATTGTGGCACATGAGTTTGTGAAATAATGTTCATAAGACTGATTAATGCAGTATGTGGGATTACACAGTTGGGTCTGCTAATTAAGGGGCAGCTAGTTGTTAGGGATCTATTCCTGCAATCAGAAGGTCTTGGGTTTGAATCCCTGAACTGTCAGTGCCACCACAGAGGTAACATTGAGCAAGGTACCAACTAGTAGGTGAAATGTTCTTAGAAGTGGAGTTCATCAGATTAATCCAGTATGTAGGATTACACACTTCTGCTAGATAAGAGGTGAGGGATTTTCAACCTTGATATCCTATTTTCATAAGACAGGATCTTGGTTGTGTGCTAGGATAGAAGGGACCAAAATGCTGTCCAGAGATTTGGACTAACTATATCAAACCATTAGTTTATGTAAAGTAATGGTGCATGTTCTTGTAGGGAGTTGACATCAGACACAACAAGGACCGTAAGGTTCACAGGAAGGAGCCCAAGAGCCAGGATATCTACCTGAGACTCCTGGTGAAGGTGAGTAGTACAGTGAGAATGTGATACATTAACTGTATTTTACATGTCCCCGTTTGAATATTTGTGTTTTGGCATTGTGCTGATTATTCCAGTGTATTAGTGAACAGTTTGCATGAGACAACCTTTCTGTTCTGACAGTTGTACAGGTTCCTGGCTCGTCGTTCTGATGCTCCCTTCAACAGGGTCATCCTTAGGAGGCTCTTCATGAGCAAGACCAACCGCCCACCTATGGCCATCTCTCGCTTGGTTAGTCCCCTCAATGCACTTCAGTCTTTAAGAAATTAAAAATGTGTAGACCTCTAGGCTGTATCGTTGTCTTAAATGAGTGGTTCTCAATCCTGGTATTCCCTGTCCTAAACATTTTAGAGCTTTCATTGTTTTTACATATGTTGTGTTTTAGGAGGTGATTATTATTGAGGTCTTTGTTGGAGCACAATCATTCAGAACCAGAGTTGGCTCTACTTAATTTGAGGCTTGATATAAAATTGTCATGGTTCTACCCCTCTTGATTCTTTCTACATCCTAAGAATTTAAGACATTTAGAAAGTAGTGCCTTTTCTTTTTAACATTCAGTTAAATTCAGTGCGTCCACAAATGACCAATTACATTAAGTGAGGGTTGTCTATTAACTCTTAAGACAAGTTACAGATTCTGTTACATGTTTATATTACTGTAGCTTAATGTCAAGAATGACAGACATAATTTCGTTACAAAACAAGGGGCATTCTTGAGACATTTCCCAGTAGTGTTTGGCTTTCATTCTTGCATGCAGCTCTTAAACAGCATTTTTCATATTCAAACCGTGTTCAAAATACTTTTTTGTTGTAAATACCTGACAAGTTTGTGTTGCTGCCTTTGTTGTGGCTCTTCTGTGCAGAAGCAAAAAACACATTCACCCCAGGGGTCTGGCACTGCTCTTTACAATCCTTCACTAAATTTAGACAAACTTACCAATAACCGTCATGTCCCATTCATATCAGTTCCTGTTGCACAAAGTTTCCTGGTAATTACACTGGTATTGTAATTTGTGTTGTCCCAGTTCATTGCTGTCAGCTTTACCAAAGTTTAGAGATTTGGTCAGTATATTTCATCCTGATTAATTCATTTGTCAAAGGCTGTCGATGTTAGTGGTGCGTTATGAAAATATACCTGTATCAACATGGAATTAAGTGCTCTGAACCTTTTGCAAGTTTAAGCTCTAGATTAGTTTTTAGTTTAGATTTTTTAAAGCTGTTCAGACATGCAAGTCATTTCGATGTGTTTGTATTTATTTATTTTTTTAAAACTCAGATACGCAAGATGAAGCTGCCAGGCCGTGAAAACCTGACCGCTGTGGTCGTGGGTACCGTGACCGATGATGTCAGGATTCAGGATGTCCCCAAACTGAAGGTGAGTAGAGGGTACTGATTTTGGAATGTTTCATTATTCTACTGTTGAGTACATGATCAGTTGAATGATTTTTGTACGTGGGTGGGGTTTGTCAAGTTGCATAATTAGCATGTTTGATATTCTGTAAGGCAACACTGAAATCCATTCTTGAAATTGGTTAAGTTGAAAAAGCAACCTGTTCTAGAATGCTTGATGATCATTAAGGTTTTTTTGTCAGCATGCTCGTGTAGACATTTTGTTAATAGCTATTTTGCTCTTACACATTTATGAATGTTCAAAATCTTAACGTTGCTAATTTTCTTTTAGTTTACAAATTAAGGTCCATTTGGAAACAAGTGTATAGGGTTATTTGTTTCAATAGATAGTGACTGGCTCTTTCCTATAGGTGTGTGCTTTGAGGGTGACTTCTGGAGCTCGCCGCAGAATCCTCAAGGCTGGTGGACAGGTCATGACCTTTGATCAGCTAGCACTAGCTGCCCCCAAAGGACAAGGCACTGTGCTGCTGTCAGGTAAGTTGAAGAACATGAGTACAAATGTCGAAATATACCACAACATTACACGTAGTGCTGTGCATTAAATGTTTTATTTTTCTTGATAAGGCAAAACTAGAGTATTACAATTGCTTTAATAAACGCTGTAGAAAGTTGCGGACGTTCTCATGCAACTTGTATGAGTGTTGTAAAAATGACACGTGGCCAGTCAGGATTTGCATTACTGGTTTTCCCAGCCAGTTAAAGGAATCATGTTGCAGATATGGTCAAAAAGCCTTGGAGGAAAAGGGCAAAGGCACACTTAAACAAAAGTGTTGGCTTTAGTATTGAATAGCCTTGGCATTAAAATGTAACAAAGCATTAACTAAATATGAAAAATCCTTTCTTAATCTTCTGTCTTGTATTGACTGCAAAGGCTTGAGCTGTAATGTACAGTTCCATATTTTAGGTTGTGATGTGCTCCTTTTTGCTGTGAGTGACATGACCATATTTAACCCTTAGCTCATTTGGAAAATCTTTCGAGGAAAGAATGCATGTACAGCATCTTTGTTTGTAGCTGTTGAATGCTAAATCTAAAGGTTTTGTAAAAGGTAGAATGTGCATGAAATGTAGATTTTATATTCTAATTAGTGCCTTATCTTTATCCGGAATTCTGTGTGTCATTTCGGGATTCTGTTCTGGACTGCAAAGTGATTTACAAAAAACATGTAATTACTGGTATTGAATGGTATAATGTTTTTTGATCGTCGTGAATCTTACTGCCGTGCTGATCTCGGCTGAATGTGCTCTCTGAAAGGCCGCTCATGTTCCAGCCCCCAGTGGTTGATGGTCCATAGCTTGAAATATTTTGCTGTTTGCAAAACCTCCCTTTTTCCGACTGCTGTTTTAAGTCTTGTTGTTTTCGTTCCTAAAGGACCCCGCAAGGCTAGAGAGGTGTACAGGCACTTTGGAAAGGCCCCAGGAACTCCCCATAGCCACACAAAGTAAGAACATATCTTCAGGGTCGTGAATGTTAGTGGTGATAAGAAAAAAGCATGATAAATTCAGTTTGTTACTTTATGTTTATCGTGCAAGCTATGCATTATTGTTAATTTTAAGTGATGGTAAACAAAAATGAAATCAACAGATGTTCTGTAAGTTATCATATTCCTCCATGTAGTTGAGGGATTGAAGCCTTTATATCCTTTGAGTTTTAATGTGCTTAAATTTGTGTTTTCTGTCTTTGAATGCCTGACTGTGTTGAGGCTGTATTACATGTATTAGAGTATTATCGTAATATTTGGCGTCTCCACTGTTAAGTCTGTAAGTCAAAATCAGTAACTTAATTGGAGTCTCGTTTTCCCCACAGGCCGTATGTGCGTTCCAAAGGCAGGAAGTTCGAGCGCGCCCGTGGACGCAGAGCCAGCCGTGGTTACAAAAACTAAAGCTGTGTTGTCTCTATTTTGTATTGGTCAGTCTAATACAAATAAAGATTGGCTATTAAAAATCTTTGTGCCTCACTGTGTTTTCTTGCAGTTCTGTAACACTAGTCATCAGTCCAGTTAAGTTTCATTAGTGTACATGCTATGTGGTTTATGTACCCTTTGATGTCTGCATTCTGTGCTCACTGTGGCAAGATTTGTTAGAGCAGATAAGTTACTTTTTGCTCAATGAGCCGCCTTCAGTTTTCCTGTACTGTTGAGTAATTTAAAATATAAAACTCAGCATTTTGGAATGTATGACACTTGCATGGTCTTGGTTAATTTTGAGAAATTCTCTAAAGTCTAATGACTTAACTTTTGAGGCAGTTTTGGGATAAAGCAAACTGCTGGCATGCTTGATTGTTATGCACACCTTGCTGTGCTTGTTCTTTGTGCAGGCTCTGTTCTAGCAAACGGTTTCATGGACGTGATGCAGTTAACGCTACATGTAACTGGTTTGAACAGACGTCATGTCCTACCACATTAAATGGAAAAGACCTAGCTTATTTATAGTGTTTTTTTTTTTTTACTTTAAAATGTTAAATGTTCTACATTGTCTGCACACAAAGTTTCAATATCAATGTGTCTAACAAAGAATCAAACTACGTCAGTGGAAACTTTCAGCAGGGAGTGTGTTTTTTTTTTTTTTAAATTTTTTTTTTAAGCCACAATTTTTCCAAAACAAAATTAGTACCCGTGAGATGGGGTTTGCGTGTGGTTAAGGTTTTTGAAGGTCACTTGGCAAAGCAGTACTTGAAGAGCAAGGTTGTCTTTACATTTTTATTCATAAATGTCAGGTTCTGTTGTGGTCTATGTAATCAAATATGCTTATTTAATTGTTTGCAAAAAAATTTACCTTAAAATTGTTTTCAACCCTTGAGCATCAGCAGTGTACATTAATTGTGTATATTTGGACCATTTTTACTTCATTTTCCTGCATAGGTATGATATAGGGTACTTACTGCAGATTTGTGACTTTTTCTGTCCATGTTGTTTGATTCCACTATTGGGCATTTCTAATCTCACTTAAGTGATTACCTCTTTTATGAAGGATGCAGTTTCTTAGCTTTGGCACAAATTAAATTACCTTTTTTTTTGTTTTTTTGGCAGTGCCCAGTAAATTTCAATACAATCTGAAGGTTGCATACCAATCAAACATGCTTTCTTAAAACAGTATATTTCAGGCAAGAACCTTTTGAGCACTTTTCTTTTTAAGAGTTTGGCAGCTGTCAGACCAGCCCTGCATTAAATGATCCAAAGACTCTTGCAAGCGACCACCATTTACCACCGTTCACCCCCTCCACACGGTAGTACACACAATTCACCTCAATAAAACAATGAAATGCTCAATCCAGGACTGCGCACACATGACGGGCTCGCTGTTTAGGGCTTACTAGACTTAAAAAATAAGCAGTATCAGTCAGCTACGTCAGTGGAAGAAATGCGGTTAAAAATAACCATTTCCACTGTACTGTACTGGACTTTTCAGTGTGACCTGGTTCAGCCACCCATCTAGAGCATAATTTGTTTTATTCTGTTCTGTGTGAGTGCAAAATACAAGTGCAAGCAGGTATTTCAGGTCTTCTCGTAACAGGGGACTCTTGAAGGAACAGTTGTGTGTAGTGTATTCTTTCTGTATGAATCAAATTACTATAAGCTCTTTTCCATTGAAATTGATTTTGATGATCGTTGTCAGAGTTAGGTGTAGTGGTGCAGTTTGCCGTGTGTGCGTAGCCTTCAAACCTGGAGCACCTGCAACAGTCTAGTACTGTAAACATAGGCAATGAAAAGGTTTTTGTGACAAACATAACTTTAACGATTCTAATTAAGTTACACCCTGTGGCAATATAAACAACTTTTAGCAACTAAAATTTAGTGACTAAATTTAGCTAGTTTAGCTGTTTTTTCTGGCCTCAATTGAATGATAATTAATGGAATACTTTTTGCAGATCAAGTAGAATCAAAAATATATACAGGAGTACAGTGGCGCTTGCAAGTTTCTGGTTTCTGAAGTAATAAATGTGACTAAACATTCTACTAACAGTTGATTAGGTTTGGAGGAGTTTTAGCTTTCGCTTTTAACATGTGAACTTGAGGTTCTTCCATAAAGTCATGCCTTTGTCTCGGCTTTTCCAAAACATTATTTTATTTTTAACATTTCTTTAGTAGATAAATTTGTGTGCTTTCAGTCATTGTTTTACAGCATGACCCATTTTCTCTTAAGAATCAGTTCACAGATGGAATTCATTTGTAAAATTCAGAATTCATTTCCCCATCAATAATGGCAAGCCGTCTTGGCCCAGATGCAACAAAACAGGCCCCAAGCATGATACTGCCACCACCATGTTTCACAGATGGGATAAGGTTCTTATGCTGGAATGTAGTGGTCTTAAATTTGTTCCATTTGTCCACAATTCTTCTGATTGTGGATTAGTGAAGTGAGATGGTTTTTAACCTTTTCCAGCCTGATTTTCTGAGGCCCATAGGAATATCTGTTGTTTGCAGCATGAAACACTTCCAAGCATGTGTTGTTAAGATTGTCATCCAGTTGACTGAAAACACCTGACTCTAATTTCACCTTCAAATTAACTGTTAATCCTAGAGGTTCACATACTTTTGAACCCATGTGTAGTATCAGACCGTTTCTTTAATAAATAAATAAGCAAATGTAATATTCATGGTATCATTTGTTTAACCGGGTCTTTATCTACTTTATCTACTGTTGAATCTGATGTTTTGGGCCATATTTATGCAGAAATGTAGGAAATTCTAAAGGTTTCATAAGTCTCACTGTTATCTGCCTCATTTAGGTTAGTAATATGAATTCCTGTATGAGAGAATCATTTTCAGGAAGAGACTGCATTTGATCTTCCACGCTGTGGTTTCACTTACATTATTCAGTTTTGCGTGACTGTGAAGCTGACGTAAGTGCAGTTGATAATGATGCACAATTAGATTATTCAGATGGAGGCACAGCTAAGAAACACACTTTTGCATTAGTGGCTTAAAATAATACAGATAATTATAAATATCTTTGTAATGTAACATTTTAATAAATTAGAAATTCAGTCATGTGCATTTCTTTGAATTTTCCAGAGAAATATATTCTACAATAGTGCTGCAGGACTTCAATTTTGAAGTGCAGTGGAATATGTTTTCTGATTCTGATGTAAATCTGACAGAAATACTTCATATATCTGACAACCTGTTTACAATAAAATGACAAAAAATATCAGACACAATACAAAAGTAAGAAGAAAAATGAATTATCTAAACTAAAGTTTGATCCGTCTTTGTGCTCTTGCTAGCCTGTGAAGATTCAATTCACTTTATTGTGCTAAAGGCCAAAGTGAAATTGAGAAATAATTAAAAAATGCAAATAATTTTAATCAGCTAATGAAATTCATATGTGTAGAACAAACTATATTCTACATATATGTAGAAGAAATTTGAACAATTCAGCTTCACATTTTTTCTAATTTAGAAAGACACATGATTTGGTATCAGATTAAACTGCGTGACTAAAGTGGAACATCACATCAGCTAATTTTGTTAAGGAAAGTTAACACTGAAAATATATCATTTATGACATAAAATCTATGTAAAAATGAACAAGACTGTGTTTTGTCTCAGTTTGTAAGACCGCTCTCTCTTTTGATGTAGTTCAAGTGAAAAGCGTTTCTTGGTGAGCCGCATGGTAAGAGACCTTAGACCCTGTAAGCTTTCCATGAACCATTTAATCAATTAATCATATCAAACTGTGGCTTACGTTGTCTGCTTCACTGTGTAGCTTTCTAGATTAAAACCAGTGATTGTATGGCTGACATATAACAACTGAAGTTATTGAAATGTTTCTTTCAAAATTTGAATGAGCCACCTGGAAAGTGTTTTAAGGAACTTTGCTCTACATTTTGAACCAAGCACAAGTGTTTGTGCTGCAAACTCTTGACAGTATGAGGCAGTTAAAAATATTTCATTAACTTCTCTTACTTTGTATGTGTGAATCATATTTAGTTTCAGATCCTCAATAAGCTGCTTCAGCCAGAACTCCCTGAAAAGTTTAGAGGGACATTTGTAATACTCTGGAATTGTCCACACCTGGAATAAGTCAAATCATCTAGAAGACCTTACAACAAAAGAGTTTTTTGGTAGTATTTTAATATCAGTTTATTCAGTGTATCCTTCTTCCAGTATAATTAACGATGCAATTTAGGTTTGTTCCAAGACACTGTTTACACTATATATGCTTATACATGGTATTTTCAGTCTATGTTTTGTATGCTTATGTTGAAAACCCTATGTAGTGTGCAGCTATTACATGTGGTCCTGAAACTGAGCATGTCTGTGGCTCATCTTAACTTGTCACTTCTTTGTTTACTGGAGTGTTTTCTAAATGAAACAGTTGAGTGAGGTCAAAGACGGTAACTGCTTGAAGAATCTGCTGAGCAGTCTGGAAAATCTTGCAACACAATGTAGGCTTATAATTCTTATCTATTTAAAACTCTTTGCATCCACTGACTCATTTCTTTACAGGGTCAGAAACAAACGATAAACTCACAACAGCAATAAATTAATCAGACTTTGAAGTGCTTAGATGGAAGGCATTAACCTCCATTAGTTCTGTCAGTTATGTTGCATTATAACCACTTACCATGGTCAGTCATTTCAACACACTGATTTGTACTTAGTAAAAGGTAAAAAACACTGCATTTGGTTGTTTTTCCCCCCAGATCTTTACTAATCTCATAACAAATGTATTTTTCCCACAATAAGTGGCCAACTTGAACTTAATATTTTACCCACTCTTTCTACACCAGGATTATGGACTGTTTTCGGACTGATCTCTTCTGCTCACCCCACATAAGGCTGTGGAAACAAGGGCTTTAAGGATTTAGACTCTAAGATAATATAACAGTCATTTCTCCCGCTGCAGATGCACATGGCTTTAGCCTACTGACAGGGGTGGCCTGATTCTCCTCCAAAGCATCCTGGAACTTGACAAGAATTATGATTATGCAAGGGAAGTCTGAAGGGCCAGAACAGCCCCAGCAGCAAATATAAACCACTGTATCTTCAGATAATCATTTAAAGGCAAATGCACTTGTGCAGAGTGTAGGTAAAAAAAAAAATCAACATTTGCTTCATCTGAGCCATAGAGATTTTGTTTAGCAAGTTCAAGCTCTCTTCATATTTGTAGTCTAATGAAAATAGAGGTTTCTTCAAGCACGTTTTACTTTTTATATTGTGTGAGAGAAAAGGAAGACAAACAGTAGAAGCCATGGGTATCTCTTCTTCTCTCTCTCTCTCTCTCTCTCTCTCTCTCTCTCTCTCTCTCTCTCTCTCTTTCTCTAAACTGTTGAATGTCAACCTGTTAAACCCCTGTACCACAAGAATAATGTTCTACTGTTTCCCTTGTAAATACAGAATGATTTAGACTGGAATAAATATGAATGAAATGTTTTTATATTAATTATTGCCTTCCATGGTTGCCGATATTTTTTCTTAACATAAAGCATGAGGCAGACAGCTGCCCCATATTTGTACACTGTGCAACACGATAGACGGTACAGCATAATAACATTTGTATGTGACCTCATTTACTCACCGGTACCAAGAGTGCCAGTAGTTTGCAGAGGGTGCATTAATCTGATAATCAGAAAAGCTGATCGTTTTAATGAAGTATTTGGTTTTCATAGATAAATAATTTGCTGACAGAGACGATGTACGAGAGACAAATGCGAACGGAAGAAGGTTCAGCAGAAGTGGGTGGGCCGAGGGGACAAAACGCCGCTGTTCAATAGATGCTGTGTTAATATGTTCCATAAGCTTTATCTACACATGCATAGTGGTACATTAGGCTTTTTCCACATCAGGGTCTTTCTATCCATTTATCATCGCTTATCTAATTCAGATATGCTGTGTGGGCGTCTTACTGCATGTAGGAAAGACCCCATCACACACACCTACTCTCTGCACTATGCTGCACTATGGTGGTGATGGTGGTGGTGGGATCTGAGAGTAAGAGTGAATTCCTCAGAGCTGAGGCTTGTCTGCCCCCACAAAATGTTCTAGATGCGACATAGTGGCTTTGTTTTTTTTTGTTTTTTTTTGTTTTGCTCTGCAGAGTGGAGGAACACCTCAGGAAGTGAAGCCTCATGCAAAAAGAAATTAAAGAATCAAAGAGAGCACAATGCTCAGAAAGAGAATACTATCTGTAGGTGTCTGTGGTTATCCACCCAAACTTTCCTAAGATTTGATCTACCTTTTCTCACGAGGTACTGCTGCAGAAAGTGAAATTGAAGTTTGTTTGTATTTCTTACACAAAGGCAATTCAAAGTGCTTTGCATAAATGGAAGTCAAGAAAAGCAGGAACGTTAAAAAAAACAAACATCATTAATATACTAAACAATGTTAATGCAATGTCTAAACAGAAGGTGCTTTTGTGACAAAGGCATGGGCAAAAAAGAAATGTATTTAGTGCTGGCTGTACATTCTTTCCAAAGAAATTAGGAGAAGCATTTCAGTAAATGCAAGGAAAAACTTAAATTAGGAGAGAAAGACTGTTAGTTGGCTACAATAAATGTTCACAGACTTTTATTTCAGCCAAAGGGATTCTCAGTAATCTATATATGGGATCTTCTTACAGCTAGTTTAAGCATTGGGCAGTAAAAGCTTAGTTCTAGTTGCATGCACTACTAGCTGCACAGTTGAGTGGTCTGTTAGGCTTGTATTCTCCAAGTAGAGCAGAGTAGAGTAGAGGTCTAACCAACAAAGCCTTAGGGATTGATAGCCATGCATTAAAATGAGTAACTAACTGCCACCCAGTGTGTGGACCTTAATGCTAAGGTAATATTCACAGTTCCTTGTGTTTTCGTTAATATAAATGAAAGCTAATACAACAGCTGCATGGAATCCAGACTGGATCCAACATTCTGAGGATCTGAAATGAAACATGAAACTATAGATAACTTGCAAAGTAAGACATCTAAACATCTCACTGCCTGAGATTTCATTTGAAAGTTGAAGTTAAAGACAACTGGTAATGCAAGATTTGACCAAGAAAAATCTCTAGAAAAATAAAAATACTCATAGATCAGGTCAGGTATGCAGAGCAAAACCTTCAATACTGCTGTGAAGCAACAGTAAGATTTGGTTGGCACAGGAAGCGATGAAGCGATGCACCACCATGCAGAGCTGATACACAAACATCCATGTAGGAGGGTCACCGGAGGGTAACTGTATTCAGAAAAGTGAGCATCTGAAGGGTTCAACACAACAAATATAAAACAGAGGCATTTTTTAATCAAATGAGAAGATTCACAACTCTGTATTGTCACATACATTGTTACAAAAGAACAAAATGTTGAGGTTTGATAATTTAAAAAATACTATTTTTATTTTTTTTTACTACTATTTTTTAACTATTTGGCTTCCAACTCCAGAGAAAATAGGAGAAGCATTTTAGTAAATTAACATGGGGCATGTGGGTGGACTATTGTTGAATGGATCCTTGAAGTATCTGCAAGGACATGCATAAATTAAAAAGAGGAAGATTGTTAGTTGACTATAAGAAATGTTCACAGGCTGGGAGTCTCAGGTAATAGCTCAGGTAATAGCTCAGGTAATAATCTGAGGTAATATGCTGAAAATGGGCCTAAACACATGCTCACATTTATTTACTTATTAATTTGTTTGTTTGAAGAATAATGTTGAATAGCTTTCAGCAAATACAATAAAAATGCATAAATATTTGCACGGATATGTCATATTTCATTTTGGTTACATACACTGTTGGGATCCTCTACCCTGCGTATTTCATACTATTTGTAAATGTAGGCCAACCTTACGGAGGTTAAAGTGACTGAATTGCACATTGCACTGCTCTGGAGATGCATTTACCGTCCGGCATTTTCTCCCTTTGTGGATGAGAGAAGAAAAGAATGTTATAAATAATTGTATTAATTAGGCCATAGATAAGAAGTGCAATAGTGAGCCCATATTCATGCGCACTGAAACCTCAGATTTTGCCAGTTACTAATCTTCTCCATCAGTCCGCATTCTACCCGTCAGCTTCATCAGATATTCATGTACCAACTCATTGTTGCCCTTTTGGTTGTCGTAACTGCTTCTCAAGAATTTTAATGTGTTCGTGACCTAACTAATAATGGTAAACTATGGTGAAACCATTTATAAACATGATATAAGGGTTTGATATGTATGTATGTATTTACATACATATACATATATATACTCCTAAATGCAGAATACTTTCTTGT
>JBBPCW010000006.1:8720137-8731889 GCA_037974425.1 Phenacogrammus interruptus
CACACATCGCGCTGACGAGCCGAACGTTTTCATATATAGGTTGCCTGGGTGCGAGCCACGGTTCGGGCCGCATTAATTTAGATTCACCAAATCCAGGTGAATAATAATATAGGCTCTGCCCCATTGATTTCAATGGGGCAGGCCCATAATAATACTTGTTTACATTCCATCCTGTGTCCAAAATATATTCTACATACATCAAAAAGCTTCTTCACCCTCGGAGCTCTTTGAGTGTGTTCTTGAACACCTGCTTTGTTTCTCGGTCAGGTTGACGCAACCCATCCACTACGTACAAGGACCAAATTTTGCGTCACTAGAAGCTATTTCAAGAACTTGTGACCTATTGATCTCTTCAAGTGGCTTGGCAATTTCTGTCCTCGGTCACTGAGTTTGCACTAAATCAAAAATGCAAACTTCACCTTTGCTTCTTTCCATGATAAGAGTAATTGAGGCAATGAGTTATGTTTTGTGCTCCACTGCAAAACTCAAACACAGATCAATTATGGTTCAGATGCTTTTTGGACCTTAATGCCAGAGGGGTTTGGTGACCAACAAATACCAAGGTCATCTCCAAAGCTGTCTTTATCCCAACACCATGACACAAATCTAAAACCTCATGTAAAGATAAAGGGCTCTTAAGATTATCTCCTGGAAAGATAAAACTGACTGGCTTTAGTACTATTCAGGCAGGATTATGGATGGTGGGACATGATGTAATGTTAATACTATAATAATCATAAGAATTGTGTATATGGCGTAGTATGTTTAGCATTAATAAAGTGTTCTGATACTAATTCCTGGTGTTTATCTACGATCTGTTTATCATGTTCCCCTTGACACTAAAGATCTACTCTTAAACACACTGTTGTCATGTTGGTAAATATTATATAATATATTGTAAAAACAGTTCTTTATACTGTTCTATGCCTCAGTCCTAAGTCTTGGAATGTAAAAACATGGAATAAAATGTTTTTTCCTTCATTTATGTGGTGATTTTGAGTCTTGGTCATAAGTTCCCGTACTTATAACAGTGATAAACTATATGGTCATTCATAAAAACAGAAGCATCCCTAGAAAAATCACCAAACACTCAATAATAAAACAATATTAAGCCTTGAGGAAACATCTGACGGAGATGAGAGATAAGAAGTAGTATGTCACTATAACCCATAACTAAACCACAACTCTGCTGCAGAGCGTGAAAGTCAACAGCCTCTAATCAAGAACTGGCATCCATGGAAACATCTTTGTTCCCGTTGTTGGATTACTGTTATTATAGATTTGACACTGGCTGAATAGTTTACCGTAATGGAACAGGTGCAGTAGACGAGGTAGCCACCAGTCTGCGAATCGGCATTGATGGAGTCAATGGCAGAAAGAATCAGCTCCTTCTGTAGATGTGCGGAGCGCAGAATATCTGATTCATCCTAAGAGTAAAAGGGATAATCAGGGTATTACAGGTAAGAACATTACTTCCATTTTTGGGAGAAAATATAAATAAATTAATAACATCAAATAATACAAATAAATCAATAAGCCATTACTTCCATATGTAAAATGAATATTTTGCGATTAAAATAGGTGTCAGAATCTCTGGAGCTCTGTGGCTGTATCATGCTTTACACATTAACTGATCATTTTAAAAACTTTAAATAAAATCATTTAAAAGCAACAGTGCATCATTCTACAAGTGCAGGAGCTTTTTCAATGGGAAGTAAGTACAGGAGTATCCTAAAGGTCATTGCCTGCCAATAGCAACTTACTCACCAAAAACTAAATCAATATAATGTTCAGAAACTGTGAACTATATAGTGACAAACATCATAGTGACATTTCTTCAATACAGCATACATTTTTAAAGTACCACCTTGCCAGTTTTCACTGCTGGGTCTTTGGAGATGACCCCTGTGCCAGAGCATGGAGCGTCCAACAGCACTCTGTCAAAACCTCCCATAACCTGCCATTCACAAGAAAACACTGCAGGTTAGGGGGTACACCGGAGATAGTACAATACAGAAATCAGAAATGAAGCTTAATAAGAAAAATGAATATGACAGTAAAGGAAAAGTATAAGCAGCACAAAAAGAAGGGAAAGAGACAGAGAGGAGCCAGAAACAGGGACAGTTAAAATGACAAGTCTGGACAGTAAATGCAGACCTTGGGGAACTGTCTGCCGTCATAGTTACAGATGATGCTGTTGGTGACTCCCAGCCGGTGGATATTCCCCACAACGCTCTTTAACCTCTCCGCACTGGCATCGTTAGCTACTATCACTCCTGTGTTTCTCATCAACTGGGCTAGAGGACACATAATATAGCAAAATCAATCCAAAGCTAAACACTGCACAAAAGCAGCACAAGAATAAACTAACACTAACAATATTGACAATAAGTAAAATGATATTATGCCTTAATAGAACTTTTAAATTCTGCCTGTGTGGTATAGAGTATTAACAGGAAAGCTGAATTGTTGACGCATTGACATCAGAGTTAAAAGTCGAGGACCCATGAGAGAAGGCCATCTAAAACGTCATCCGCTAGCTAACAGCTAGCTCTGCAGGAATTCCTCCAGTCTAGAAGAGCTGAGTAGCTTTACAGAAAAGCCTCTGACTGATAAGAAAAAACAGCAGATCACAGATCTGCTTCATAATGTCATCTTTAAAGATGTGAGACCTTTGGTTGCAGTACAAGCCAAAGGCTAATGTTACAGAGAACTTCAATAAAAGTTGCTCATTGGACACTTGTGTTACTGTGTCTGTGTGAT
The DNA here is from genome assembly GCA_037974425.1 of Phenacogrammus interruptus. Lineage (NCBI taxonomy): Eukaryota > Metazoa > Chordata > Actinopteri > Characiformes > Alestidae > Phenacogrammus > Phenacogrammus interruptus. The sequence continues at coordinate 8,722,901 of JBBPCW010000006.1, forward strand.
GACATCATCAAACGACTTGTCGACTCAACTTCGAATTTATTGATGGATATATCGATCTGAAAAAATCTGAAGTCTTTAATGCCCTAGTGAGGTAAAACATAAGTGATATTTCATGGCAATAAAAGAAAAACAATAAAAGAAAATCTCCTCTGAAAAATGACATATTTACTTCTTATCTTTTTACTTTACACTGAAAATGAGTGTAAAATGACCCTTTAACTAGGCATTTTAAAAATAGGTTCATTAAATAATCAGTATATGACAGTTCTCACCTATATAGGTGGTCTTGCCTCCTGGAGCTGAGCTCATGTCCAGCACAGTCTCCCCCTCCTGGGGAGACAGCGCCATTACAGGCAGGAGTGAAGACGCTCCCTGCAGCATGTAATGCCCTGCTAAATACTCAGGAGTAGCACCTGACAAAAAGGTTTTAAAATGTTAATGCATTTTAGAAAAAATATGAAATAAAATCCCTTTACAGAACTTGCAAATGAACGAACCTATGGGAACTGAGGAGTCAAAGATGACCAGGCCTACTTTAGACCACTTCCCCAGAGGATCCAGATTTACTCCCCTATTAATTAGAGCCTGTGCAAAGAGAAATTGTTTCATTTGATTAAATAGATCTGCTTCTCATATATTTTGGAGAGACTTCTGAAGGGGATGCATTTTATTTTTACCTGTGCCAAATCTCTTCTCCTGGTTTTCAGGGTATTGGTCCTAATTGTTACAGGCCTCTGGATTTCATTGGCCTCCAGAAAATCAACAAGCTGAATTGGAAATAAGAACATGCACACACAAGTTAACAACAAAAAAATCCACACAAGAGGAAAGCAGAAAAATATTTGTATCAACTAAACCTAAAAAAAAAAAAATGCAAAAAACCCACAACTGTATTTTCTATTTCTGATGTGCTGTCACTACATATAGAGGTAATGGGTGCAGCCATCCACCCCTTCAGGCACTGACAGACATTCATCTATCCTGTTAGCATAGCCACACACCCGGAGAGGCGCAGATGGGTGGTACTAAAACAGGAATTTAGGTTTTCTAATACGAAATTAAGCAGCTTCGAATAACTAGATAACCATGCATGGCCTGGATTACCATCCTATCATATTAGACAATTAAATTTGGACACTCCCCATTAATATCACAACAATTAAAAGGGTTTTTAAAAGTTTAACAAGCCAGCACTCACAACTCAACTCGATTCCCAGTAGTATGTTAACATAACATTCTTGGACACAAACTTATTATTCAGTATTTACAACACAAAAGACTGAAATATCCTAATGTTAGAAGAATTGGGGATTTGGGTGTTTATAGGGTTGTAATCTTGTAATATTTTTCCAAAGTGTGGTCACTACAAATGCCTTATTCACATAGAAGTGGTTTTGCAAGCTTCTTTCAAAGAATTCAGAAAATAGATACTATTATTGTTGTCCATTTGCTGATTGAGCTGTTTAAACTTGCTATATGTCAGTGCCCTTTATTGACATTTTGGAATTACGTGAAATTCATTTCAGGCAAAACAAGCAAAACACTCTTCAGGTTTAGGCCCATCTTGACTTAAAAAATGAGGTTTTTTTTTCAGGTCACAGTTCTGCAGAGATCAGCATTCCCCCTTTTTTAACAGTTCAGTTCATGCAGGTCTTCCTAATTAACTGCTGAATCATGTGTTCATAAAGAGGCACAACTCTGAACTCAGCACAGGTCTGAAACAAACTCTTTGAAACCCTTAGGAATTGTATTCACATTCCAGTCTCACTTACTGGGGTTTAGATGCCTTTAAAAAAAAACGAGTCCAATGCAGTGAATTGATGTTACCATGTAACCCTTTAGGTCACTTCAGTCAACAAACCTAATTTGTTTTGCATCTACATTTACAGCACTGTCCAAACGTCTTAGGCACCTGAGAAAATTAGACTTCAAAGCTATTTCCTACTGGGATAAAGTGTTAAGTTGGTGTTAAAGCATTACTGTTACAAAAAATACAAATAAATAAAGCAAATAGTGGTTTTATGCACAGCTAAGTGTTTGCTTAATCTTTTTCTGACCGCTCCTTTTAGAAGCTCAGTATTGCTTGCAACTCCATCAAATACCTGGGCTGGCTCTTTTTACTTCATAAGATAAAATTGGCGGTGCTGCTTATGGATTTTTTTAAATCCAAGCAATGACTGGAGGCTTCGAGGAGAAATCTGGAACCAAACCGGTGCTCTTTTAAGCAGCTAACCAAAATATCTTCTTTTGAGGGAAAAAAAAAGGAATCTTGATACTTTTTGCTGTTTTTTTGTTTGTTTGATTTGAATCTAATGTTCACTTGTTTTTTGCTTCCAGAAATAAACTAACTGCTGTTATAACTTTCACACACACATGCACACACCTCTGAGTGAGGGAAAATCTCCATGAGCTTGCCCATGAGGAAGTCATTGTAGCTGTAGTAAGTGCACAGGTCAGACTTCAGCAAGGAGAGATAATCCGCCCTCTGTTTCCCCTCCTCTCTCTTCTCTGTGAAGTGTGAGAGCACATCCACGTTGTCTTTGATCCTCTGATGGATGGTCTGCAGGTCTAGTGGTAAGAGTCCTACACAAAAAACAAGAGGACAGATGTAATGATGAAGAGGTCAAACACGATTTTACAGAGTGCATCAGGTCTATTAATTGCCGTTTTTTAAATGTCATGCAGTTCAGAATGACTCACCCTCTTTCTCTCTCTCTGTCGCACCAGGGAGTTTAAATTTGTCCACCCCATCCAGATTCACCTGCACCGTGTCATCTTCCTCCTCCTCGTTGGCATCCATTTTTTCATCTTCACCTTCCTCCTCCTCCTCATCATCATCGTCGTCGTCGTCGTCGTCTTCCTCCTCCTCCTCACTCTCCTGCATTGTGGCCTCCTGTCGTTTCTTCTGTTTTCTGGCAGCTCGTTCTATAGGCAGCAGCTGAGGAAACAGATGTGACAATTACACACAATGAGGTTAACAATACAAATGTAATACTTCTTTTTATATGTTTTAAATATAGAACATTTATGTACCTCCTCTCCATCACTGTCCGCTCCCTCTTCATCCTCTCCTTCACTGCTCTCCTCCATTGCTCCATAGTCATCAACCATATCATCGTCATCATCCTCCTCCTCCTCCTCCTCCTCCTCCTCACTGGCCTCTTTCTTTTCTGTTTTCCCTTCTACCTGGTCCTCCAAGTCATCATCCTCCTCTTGCTCCCACTGGCTATCACTATCTTCATCTCCTTCAGACTGGTCAATTTTGCGCTTTCGCTTTGCAGGTGTCAGCCAGTCCTTATTCTCATCAGAGAAACCTTGACATGACAAAGGATCATTTGAATGAATATATACTTGTGTGTATATGTATATATGTATATTAGTGCTGGGGTTTCTTATCGCACGAAAAAAAAAATATCGCCGTTAAGACTCTACCTTTCTTTGGCTGTTTTTCCTCTTTGGGTGTCACAGCAGCATGTGCTCTTTTCACAGCACTGCACAAAATCAGCACAAGAATAGATTAGAACAGGGAAAACTACAACAAACATGCCTTTATAATCAAAGAGAGGAAACACCGAGAGCAATTTAAAGTGGAGGAAATCTTACCGTTTTCTTGCTCTGCTGGACAGCTTTTTAGGCTCATTCTCTGAAAGTATTCGAAATGAGTTACAAAAAAACCCAGGGTGTGCACTGTATGATGACATTAAAGTCCTAATTAGAATACTAAATTATTAATTCAAATAGAGAGATTTATTTTCCCCATACCATCTGCCAAGAATTTAGCCAATTCTGTCTCTGCCCCTTTCTGTTTCCTGGCCTTCCGTCCAGGTCCTCGCTTCACCTTGTTGGTGGGGTCAAGTTTCCTACCCATCACTGACCCTGGAGAAGTGCACTAGAATGAAGAACAGTCAATCAGATGATGAGAAATTAGCAGTACGCTTAAGTGTTAAGATTACCGGGTAGGAAGAGATGCAGTAGTATTTAAAGGCTTGGGCACTCCTGGTCACATCTTGTGATGTGCTGGAAAAATTTAGTAGGACAAAAACAAAAGACTACAAAAGAAATCTGAACACATCTGACCTGTATTTTGCTGCCTTAAGTGGGATAAAAAATTTTTAAAAAAAAACATGAAGAAGGCCTGTTGAAATCAAGACAAGATCTGGACAACCAAGAAAAGTCTCTGAGAAAGTCCTCATGGATTTTTCATGTATGCAGAGCAAAACACAGTAAGATTTGGCTGTAAGAAGAACACTGACCATCAGATTAAAAGTGAAAGTGATCATTCGGTCATACGTGAACACACCACTGCACACAGTGTGAACAGCACGAAATTCACCCTCTGCACTTAACCCATTCACCAAGTGAAGCAGAGGGCAGCCAGGAACACGGCGCCCGGGGAGCAGTGTGTGGTGTGGGGACGGTACCTTGCTCAGGGTACCTCAGTGGTGCCTAGCGGCTTTGGGAATCGAACCTGGACTTTCTGATCACAGGGCGAATGCCTAACCACTAGGCCACCAGCTGCCCCATTACATTACATTATATTAGAGGGTTTTGTGGAAGTGCTGTACACGACCAGTCAAAACGTTTTGCCCACCATATGTTTTTAACCCGTTATCCATGTACTTCATAAACTGCATTGTAAAGTTGTTAAGTGAACAACTGTAAATGAAAATATGTTTCCATAAAGTTTCCTTTATAAGATGGAAAAATATATGAAACACTGCCAGTCTGACATCCTATTAACTGCATGGTGTGGAGATGCAAAATTCTAAACATGACATGCACTAGTTAACTGTTTCACCTAATAGTTCATTAAATATAAATATATTTCTCAGTGTTTTCAAAGACTTTACTGGTTGTGTATGTACTGTATATAGAAAAAAGCAGCATTTGAATTAAAAATACAGTTTGGCAACTGTACTGCATATATATAAGCGCACTGTTGTGTTTTAGGATTGCGCAGCAGCCAGTGGCACAGATGGTGCTGTGGGGCAGAGATATTCTATCAAATATTAATACATCCTTTAAGCGGAAAAGTAAAGTGGTTTGATATTAGAGGTCAATCATCCAAAATATAAATCAGAAATTTTCTTCAAGAAACAAAAGATAGAGGTTTAGAACTGGCCTCACTAACAGCAAGACTTGAATATTACAGAAAATCCATGATTAGATCTTAAATAAGTAGTGTTTCAGGAGGGTAGGTGATTTCTGCCCTAGAAGCATTCTGCAAGGAAAAGCAGGGCATCATGATTTAGAAAGAGAAAGACTGCTGACTGGCTACAAGGGGCTTTGATATCAGTGAAAGAGGGTCTTCATAACCAACGGGAAGTTTGCCAAAACTTATGCAAGTCACATTTTACTTATTATTTCTTTATTTAGTTGTTAATATGATTAACAACCCCCTTAAACGTTCAGAAATGGGTCATATTACTACAGGCTGTTACACAGAAACCTATTATCTGACTTAAGTTTAATTTAAGCGTTGATAAAACGCATGGGATGAGAAAACACAATTTAAATGTCTTTATTCCCTTAATGTCTTTAATGTATTTATTCCTATAATAATGAAGTGGAGCTCAGACCACAGTAAAACGTTTAGAACTAACAGAAAAGACAAGAAACCTGCACTATAGTTCACTTCAGACCCCTCTTACTCTTGAGAGTTTAAATCACCTTAGAATATTATTTAAACACTCACACTCACCTCTTCTTTCTGTAATCACCAACAGCTCGGTCGAAGTGATCCTTCTGTATTTTAACTAAATAAATGAAGATGGTCCTGGGCTGCAGCTCGAAACACGTGAGTTTTTTTCGAACACGTTGGACTCCAGAGGAAGAGAAGGATAAGAGACTTCCGACGCAGAGCTATGACGAAGTCAAAACAACATGGACGTGCTGTAGCAGGAGGAGCACATGAGTTTCTCTCAATAAGTAAAATAAAGCGCTTTTAAGAGACGCTGAGGAGCGATGAAGGAGGAGGAAGACTGGGAGGAGGAAGAGCAGCTGGTTGTGGCCGAGTTATCGGGAGTGCTGGACTCGGCCGCGCTGCGGGAGGGCTGCCAGGGTTGGGGGAAGGTGCTGGGGCTGGACTCCGCGCAGCCGGTCCTGCAGCTGGGCCGGTACGTCTTCTCAGGGGGTTACGAGGACGCGGTGGGCACCTGTGTGATCTTCCAGGAGGAGCCGGGGGATCGCGAGGAACCAAGCCTCAGGTACAAGTGCCACACGACCAAGAAGCTTGTCCTCCAGAGGACCTTTCTCTCGGAGAGGAAGGAGGGGGAGCCCGGTGGCCGGGGCATAGAGGTGCTGCCGCTGAATGAGGAGGATGTGAGTGGCCGGGCAACTGCCGTCTGTCACAACGTGCCGGACCCCTCAGAGATGGAAAGGGCCAAGAACGACCCGGCGGAGCCCGACTCAGACCCGGAGCACCCCGACTCAGACCCGGAGCACCCCGACTCGTACCCGGAGCAGCGGTCTTGGTTAGAGAGCAGCACGCTGGGCGGGACTGGAACAGCGAGCGACGACCAGGAAGCCGGACCGAGCCATGCACAGGAGCACTGAATCGAACCGAAATGTGCACGGGAACACCTATAGCTGAACCGAACCGTGCATAGGAACACTGACAACTGTTCTGAACCATGCACAGGAACACCTATAGCTGAACCGAAACGTGCACATGAACATCTATAGCTGAACTGAACCGTGCACAGGAACACTGCCAGCTGAACCGAACCAACCTGAAAGGCTGCCTGATTGTTAGGCAGTTAGAACTGCTTCTTGGACAGCTGTTTTATACTGTTTTTCACAGTCATGTTTCATGAGTTTTATATATGTAAAATTGACAGCCATGCTGAATAAAGTTAAGACAGTAATTATGCTTAGTAAATTTGGAGCAGCTGGTGGTTAGGGAGTTGCCCCTGGGATCAGAATGCCGTGGGTTCGAATCCTAGGACTGCTAGTAGCACCACTGAGGTACCTTTGAGCAAGGGACTGTCCCCACACACTGTTCCCTGGGTGCTGTGTTCCAGGCTGCTCACAGCTTCACTTGCGGAATGGTTTAAATGCAAAAGAGGGATTTTACAATGTTCACACTGTGATGTGGTGTGTTCTTGGAGGAGAAAAGTGCCCTTAACACAATGGCTCTTAATATATATGATTATTTAAAATAATAACCTACTGCTTAGTCGCACTGCGGTCCATATAGGCCACTTATATTCATACTGACACAATTGTGCAAACATAATATTTTATATTGGGTAAATGTACGAATCAAGCTCACCCGAATCTTTGGTTGAACAGGTTTTAAGTTAAAGGCATTGTTTTCATAGGGAAATGAGAAGTTACAATGACGCATTCATCTCTCGTTTATTACTTATTTTTTAAGAAAATGTAATTCATTAAAAAGATGCAGCTTTAAATGCAAAAAGTCTGGGCTGTGCTTAATGGGTACATATTGTACCCTACAAGAGTACACCTGTTCCAAATAAGCTCACAATTGTAAATTTAGTTTGAATTTGTGTGTTTTTATAATATATTATATTAAATATTAATAAAGATCACCATAGTTTAAAAAAACATTAACATAAACTATCATTTTGTATGTGTTGCATTGTAAAAGTTTACTTTTTAAATTATTTAAGAGCGAGAACTGCATTTTTACAGGAAATTTATATGCAGTCTCATTGTTTAAATGTTACAATGTTTAAAATCATTTAGTTGTTACTGTTTTGTATTTGATGAAAGTAACAACAGTCAGATATTATTGTTCACAATGCATACATTGTGATCAATAATATTTTTAATTTCAGATTTTATTTTTTAATAAAACTGCTAATTATGTAGCAAAAATACATGTGGCACCCTAATCCTTTGTACACACAGTAAGTACAAAGTTCATGTTGGTTAATAATTCAAAAGCCGTATAAACTAAAGCACATCTTTCTTTCATTTATAAGTATGAACTAGTATAAATGTTTCATATATTCTTTAAACAGAAAGTCAAAAGTCAAAGTCAACTTTGTCAAATCTGCCATACGTACCAGACATACAGAGAATTGAAATTACGTTACTTTCAGACCCCAGTGCACACGTAACATTAAATACACAAAATATATATAGAAAAGGTGCAATTTTAAGAATACGGACATGTAACATTAAATACGGAAGGTGCAATTTTAAAAAAAATATATATACAACCAGATACAATTATGCATAAAAAAATATGGTGCAAAAAGAGCAAGATTTTGGTAAAGATTTTGGTTAGAGGTAGACTGAGGGTAGTAATAATTGGGTAGTGATAAGAGAAAACAATGAATAACAAAATTCGTTTTACTTTATTTGGTAAAATTACTCTTAAGTAGCTCGTTTAATTTTAACACAAAGATGATACAGGACAGGAGATAATGAAATTATACATTCTTGTACCCATTGTTGTGTAAACCAAATCATGGTGTGAGGACTGAAACACTGTAAAAGTCCATTGTTTTATACCCGTTGCTGTATGGAGGGTCTGTAGTGCCAATATTATTTATATAAATATGGCATTAAATACATCATTAAATGTGTCATTAATGTTTAAAATGGGAAATAAAAACAATTACTTAAATGTGGCATTAATTATATAAAATTAGAAATAAAAACATTAAAGTAATTATATAAAGATTTAATGACACATTTAAGTAATTATCAGTGTATTTCCCATTTTAAACAATTAATGACACATTTAATTATGTATTTAATTACATATTTATATAAATAATATTTGCACTCCTGGCATTCCATATTGCTGTGTGCCGACGGAATATTCAGTGTCAGGCAATGTAAAAGAAGTTGTAGTGACTGTTTTGTACCACTAGGGGCTGTAACGTGCCACTACGCGACAGTCAAAACGTGTCTTACGTGCGTGACAGTGTCTTAAAATAACGTAACAGTACAGGACACTGCTGTAAATGTTTATGTTTTAAAAAGTTGACATGGTTATGTTTTATGTTCATAT
>JBBPCW010000006.1:8796655-8809426 GCA_037974425.1 Phenacogrammus interruptus
TGTGTGTGTTTGTGTGTGTGTGTGTGTGTGTGTGTGTGTGTGTGTGTGTGTGTGTGTGTGTGTGTGTGTGTGAGTGTATGTCTAGCTGCTGGGACAATACTTGGGAAAGAGGTAGAGGTCTTTGCAAAGTGAGCTGGTGAATTCAGACATCTCTTTACAGCGATGATGAGCTGAACCTGGAGCGTACCCCTCTCGCTGCTTAATTCGCCCATTCACCTATAAGGGGAACATATTGGCAAGCAGGGTTACACAGAGCATAATAAATGTGTCATGCATTGGTTGGACTAAAAGCTCTGTTGTGCATATTACCTGCACCAGTATGTCTGATAAATGTGTGTCTCTGGCTCTTTGCCTCACAGCTGTGTTGAACTCCTGAATGAACCATGAGCCTTTCTTTGTGTTCCTCATTGCAGCGGTGCCTAAGTTAAAATACACAAACACTGCAAATATTAGTTCCTAAATAATAATCTTAGCATTTAAGCACAATTCATTCATTTTTACTTTCAGCTGACTGAATAATTACTTCACGTATTTAGAAAACAGACAAGTATTATCTCAGTTACTTGTAAGGGAGAAAAATTCTTGAAAGATTCTACAGACAGTCATGCACTTGCACAAAGACACAAGTGGATACACACTGAAACCTTTGAGGCTGGCAAAGCCGCAGATCATGTCGGATCTCTGTGGCAGTTTCACTCGTAGCCTCTCGTTCTCTCTCTGCTCCCTTGTTTCATTTTGTCTTTCACTCTTCTCATCTCTCCCTGCATCCCTCTGCTCACAGCCTGTAGGCACTGTATGGTCACCACCATCCAACTGGTCCACACCATTGTCCATCTCCTCTGAAACAGGTAGTTCAATATCCACATTTTAAAATGTGAATCAGATTTATTGGCCAAGTATGTTAAAGCACATAAGGAAAATCAGGCAAATCAGTGTGTGCACCAACCTCCTCTACAGGCCTGAATGAAGAACATTTTTGGCTTGTTCTGAAGAAGAGGGCAGCGAGCATTATCAAACCTCTCAAATACCCAGTCCAACTACAAATGAGAGACAGGAGAAAAAACAGTGGCAGGTTATTAGTGTATGGCAAACTGAATACATTAATCACCCAGTTTTACATGGATCAGGAGTCTTAGATTCAGTCACACGCTGATTTTTTAAAATATTTTTTCTGGATGTTTTCACAGAAGGGGACTAAGGGCAGGCTGAAGCCGACCTAGAAGCACTTTTTTTGAATTCCACACCAGGGTTAAGCCCTCGATGTCCAAGCATGATTTCTCCGTGGTGCACTTCAGGAGACCTTTCTAATGAGCCCTCATTTGTATTTTTAGCCCGAGTAGATCAGAGGTTATTCCCTGAAAACATCACCATGGTGTCCCAATACTTTTGTCCTGTGACGTTCCGAGTTGCATATCTCGGTGGGGAATCTAAATTTAAAGGGGAATACATTTTCTTTAAGGTTAATGTATTAAACTGAGTTTAAAATGAAATTCAAGTGTTCGGGAGGGGTGGTATTTACAGTTTACACAAGGCATTTAGCCTAAAATAGCCATTTTTAAGTTGTTTTTTTTTTTCCAAAACACAATACACAGGTGCTCTTGGAACTTAACCCCCGCAAAAGCGGGCGATTACTGTATACTGTGGCTGCTCAATCCACATTCTGATTAAAAGTTGACTAGTATAATCAGCTGCTGAGATTCTACCCGAGAGTTTAGATTAGCTCAGACATTTGAATATAGTTACCAATATGAGGAGTTTAAGATTTTGTAAATGCTAAAGTAAAGGCAAAACGAGGGCTAACCTCCAACAACTGGCCATCACTTCCGTAGATGGAACCCTCTACTCCATGAGACAGTATACACACAGCACAGCTGTCACACACTGCATGCTCTGGCCGTTGTGCAAACTTCTCTATACAGTCCCGCATGGCCTACGACAGAGAAAGGGAAACAAAACATTTATCAACATTTAAAAAAAGGCAATCAACATAAGACAAATAAGACAAAACATGCACAATATATAGTTTCAGTCCTAAATCTCACTGCTTTTCCCTGAGAGAGGCACCTGGAGTGTGAGATCCTTGTGTAAGCTGACTGTGAAGTCCAGCTCAGTAAAGAGTCTTCTTAGAACCTCCTCATCCACCTCTCCTCCTCTCCGTGTGTCGAGTTCTGACAATTCTGGCTGGAAGCGCACGTTACTCACCACCAGTGCAAAGCCCCGTGGACTAGAGGTCATTGTGTAAGCCTGAGGGGAAAGGGGCAGAGGAAGTGTCTGTGAGCTGGCATGAGACTGAATGTTTGCTGAAATGATGGATGGCCCTGTCAACAGTTTACAGTGAGTTAAATGAATGTGTGGGTATACCTGTGCACTGTGGGCCAGGTAGAACTCAGGTGTGCAGGGCAACACAGCAGTGGTAACAGGACTGTCAGCATCCAAACACATCTCCATAGTTTCTGGAAGAGAAAAATCTATTTAATTCTGCTCACAGTGGTACAGCAAAAGTGACAGTAAGTACCAGGTTTTGATATCTATGATCTCCTTTATGCAAAAAGCATGAGCATGCATATGTTTAACTTATCTAACGTACACAGAAAACCATTACAGATGATAAATAAACAACATAGTGTTGTATTCATGTTTTCAATACAATTATTTCATGTTCCTCACTGAGAAAAAATTATATATTTTGGCAAGTGAAGTCACATCTTATATTATGTATTATTTTTAGCCTGATGTAAGAAAAAGAAGAAGAACTCTTTTTTTGTGAAAAGGTCATCAAATTGACTGCAAATAATAAAAATATGCCGAAAGATGCTAAAGACACGAGCTAATATAAATATTTCAGAATCAAGTCTATATAATTTATATTTCAACAAAATATATCATAAAATTAATTAAAAGACAGGTCAGGTCTTTGTATTGTCAGGTTTTTGGAAGCATTTCAGTCTTCATGTTGACTGACAGTAGCCTAGTTACAGCATCATAAACAATCCCACCATAGCAAAAAAACAAAAAGAAAGAAACTCCTGAGTACTAGAAAAGTTACTCTCACACACTCTTACCATGGGTGCGGGCTCTTTTAGTAGGCACCGCACACTCCTGAGTTGGGAGTGGAAGTGAAGGCTCTGGAAATCTCTGCAAAGATAAGAAGATGTAAAATGAACTCCATACAACACTGGTAGGGCATTAAACTGATTACATACAGAGCATTATGCAAAGTGATTTCATGGGTTGTCAGGTTTTCAGTCTCAAGGCTTATGAAAATGTTTTGTCTTCCTACATGCTAATGAAACCTTGGAAATTTGAGAGTTGAGGAAATTCTTTTTATGACTCATTTGAGCTTGCCTGGAACACTGCCTGCAGTTTGGGTGTGGTATTGTGTGTGGTAGCAAATACTACTTTGTCTCTCTCTTGTTCTTATTGTTGTCTGGAACAGTAAGTCATGCTCCTTTAACTAGTCAAGTGTTCATTCTCTACAAATCAAAGACTTCAGGTGTTCTATATTACGCATCATAGAGTTCTGTAATCTGTCTTCACTGAGATGAATTATCCGAGATCAGACTAATGAGACGAACATAACAGCCCTGGTTACTGATAAGCCAAGAATGATGATCTATGTTTTTATGCCTGATTTTCAGGGTGTGTTAATTAAACTACAGGATAAACCTGACAATAATTAATATGGGAACTGCTAGCATAAACGAATAGAAAATGACCATGAAGACACAAACACCCCAAAGTGCCACATTTCCGGGAATATAAATATATAACCATATATATAAGTAACTATTAAAAATTGGTCATAGTCATATATGTTAATTCAGACATCCTGACCATTATTGTCTTCAGTGCAGACATCTTAACAATGCCCCAGAACAATGTGTAAGGGGAGTGCCATCAATGTTCATTTCAGAATATCTTATACTAAGAGGCTGTTCTGATATGGAAAGACAACATTTCCCCTGTGTCTTAACAACAGACAACAAGTTAAATGCTCCCAGATATTATGTGAGGCAGCTGTTTACACTTGCAGCAGGTGTACCATGTTTTAGTTCTTAAAAGCAAGAAACTGTCTCTCTCCATCAAAACCATGGTCAACACCTCAGGTCAGAGTAATATTAAATCAGATTAACAATTAGCAAATAAATTCGGGTGCTTGCAATCTGCTCACTCATAGAACCAAGCTATACCACTGTTAAAATCATTACTTTCTGTAATAACTACTGCAGTCTAAATATGGACAACATACATTCATTAATCAATACTGCTCTACTCACAGCAACCACATACTTCACATTACTAAACTATTCACAAACCATTTAAGGCATATAAACCTTACCTCTGGGCAGCTCCTGTTCTCAGCAAGCGCCCTGCTTTCTCTTACTAGCTGACTGTACTGGTGAACTATGTCTTTTCACTACTATCCCCTTGTTTTCTCTTTAATTCTCTATCTGTTCTTTTATTTATAAAACAACAGATGATCTTTAGCAGAGTATTAAATGGTTAAGGAACAAAAAACAGTTAATAACTGTAAGGCTAAGAGTGTAGCATTAAGAAACTCTTCTGAAAAGCTTTAGAAGTAATGAACGTTTGTTATAATGATAAATAAAGGTTGCTTTTATGCATCATTAATTTTGTAAAGGTTTATAGTTATCATTAAACATCACCTCTAGGTCTCTTCTGTTCTTAGCAGGTGTGCTGTCCTGTGTCAAAGAGATTTCTCCCTCACTGTTTGTGGGTGTGCTCTGTAACCACACATGTGCAATATTCTTGTTACAACACCTCTTGCCTCTGGCTTTTCTAACTCTCCAAACCGGTGTGAAGTTTGTTACAGTGGGTGTCACTTCCTCACCTCTCTCTCCCTGAACTTAATGAGCAGGCTGTAAAGATGCTGCTGTTCTGTCTCTTGAAGAGCTGCGCAGAAGATGCTGAAGGCTCTGGGGCCGCGTTTAGGCAGAAGTGACAGCAAACGCCAGCTCCGCTTATGGGATGTTGGCTCTGCCTGCAGGATTCAAGTGGTGACCGGGTCAAACACTACTATCACAATGCAGTCAAGATATACACCAATCATCCATGACATTGAAAGCAACTAATGTTGTGAAGGTCTCCCTTATGCTACCAAAAAAGCTCTGATCTGTCGAGCCATGAATCTCCACAGGCCCATACGTAGCAAGCTGTAACAGACTATGTGTTCTGACACCTTTCTATCAAAGTCGGCATTATGTTTTAAGTAGTGCTGGGCCGTTAACAAATTTTTTTAACGCCGTTAATCGCACGGAATCTTCACGTTAACGCGCGTTAATGCCGTTAACGGCCCAGCACTAGTTTTAAGCAATCTGTGCAACTGTAACTCTTCTCAGGGATCAGACCAGATAAGCTAGTCTTCACTCTTAATGTGCATTCACTCTTAATCAGTGAGCCTTAACCCTATTGTTGGTTTACTAGGCATCTTTTCTTGGATCACATTTTGTAGGTACTAACCACTGCAATACAGTAAACAATATTTCTGCAAGTGAACTGTCAGAGGACTTATGCAGACCAATGATTCCTAACACAACATGAAAGAATCTGCACCTTACCAAAATGGTTTCGGCCATGCCTTCGGTGAGAACGTCATCTGCCTGCAACATCTGGACTAGCAGCTCATCTACCACCATTTGCTTACAAAGTGCCACTGAGTTCTTCTTCAGTGCCTGCTTATCTCGCTCTTTCATGCCACATTCCCCAAGCATGTTGCTGCTGTGGAGATTGGTACATGTAGATGTGTGAGTGTACGTATGTGTGGGGGGAAACAAAATTTGCATTAGACTGCAATCGATAAGAACATGTCAGTTTTATTTAATCTTATTGCATTTTAAAGTTAGACAGTTCCATATTCTTATTTTCAGAGGTACATGCCTGTTACAGTAACAAACTCCAAATAGCCATACTTTTAACAGACTTGCTCAATGCTGGCAGTGAAATTTTAAGGCATTAGTAATTACCAGTTAACTAATAATATAATAATAGTAACACTGTAATAACAGTAATTGCCAGTTAACTACCTATTCAGCAGCTTCTACCAGTATTGGCCAAGCACACATGTGTAATGCATTTGAAAAATCTGCACGAAAATGGCTCAAAACGTTAGCAGGTATCTGGATTAATATTATGTTATGAATGCCGCTGAGGTTGCATTAACTAGAAATACCAACATATCTCTAAACAGCATTCACGTCTGGAATCCAGTTTAGTGAAAAGCTAATGAAGCCGACATGGCATGGCAATCTTATCAAAAGAAAAAACACTTACCCCCGTAGATGTATTATCAGTCTCGCGGCCAGAATTTTTTTGGCTAAATTTTGCAGCCAGACAGATGTTTTGAACAGGAATGCCAACTTTCTGCAGTCTGTGTTGATCTTGCTAACAGGCTAACTACTGCAAAACACTCTTCTGGCAAAAACAAAACAAACAACGAATGAGGACGCTGAAGCCCGTTTCTCCTCTTCCTTTTGTAGACAACTAGCTAGATACCAAGACTACACGCTCGGTGCAAGTTTGCTTACTTTAAAAACAAGTGGGCAGCTGAACTAGTTGAGCTAAACAGGCTAAAAAAAATAAACAAAACAACGAGCAGTTAGACACGATAACACAGTAGGAAGAGTCACCAAGTCATGTTTGCAGGTTCGTGAATGGAGAAATATCACACACGGACGACTGTTGCGCACGGTTAAGAGAGAAAATAGAGAATTTAAAAGAATAATTGACAGTACAGGAGCTCTCCTGGAGCAACTTCCGCGCCAACACTCGGCGAATGAGGAGCTTCTCCTGCTTCTTCTTGTGTGTGTTGGTAGAGGCGGTGTGTTTACAGTGTGTTTTTACTGCCACACACAGGTACAGCTCGGTGTGTAAATGAAGAACAAGACTGTATCCTTGGCAACCGTCACCTACAAGCTAAATACTGCTAAACACGTAAAAAAAAAAACAAACCAAAATAAAAAATAAACAACACGTTTCTCTTATATATTTTGTTGTAAACTACCTACCTACGCAAGCCTACACGCTCGATGCAAGCTTGACTGCTTTAAAAAACATTTTCCCACTACTTTTTTATTTACAGCTGGTTTAACTAAGTATCAACCTTCTCGCTAGCTTTAAAGTTGCCAACTCGACACAATAACAGGATGAGTTATTAGCCTTACAGCCAAATATTCCAAATATGTGTGCCCTTTGTATTTTTAATTTACAATTCTAGTTAGCTCAAGGAAACCATTGCTATTTTTTTAGAAACGTGGCACCCTGAAACCAAATCCAAAATTAGAATTCAGAATGTGTTATTTATTTTAAGGCTTCGCTGATAAGAGTATTACACCAATAGAGAATTTAATGTCATTTCATTCAAATACATAAAGTTTAATATGGAGTTGGTACCCCCTTCGCAGCTATAACAGCTTCCACTCTTCTTGGAAGGCTTTCTACAAGATGTTTGGAGTTTCTGTGGGAATTTGTGTACATTCATTCTGTAGATAATTTATAAGGCCTGGCACTGATGTCGGACAAGAAGGCCTGGCTCGCAACCTGCTTCAGTTCATCCCAAAGGTGTTGGATGGGGTTGAGGTCAGGACTCTGTGTGTGCCCGTCAAGTTCTTACACACTGATCTCTTCTAACCACGTCTTTATGGACCTTGCTTTGTGCAGTGGGGCACAGTTATGCAGGAATTGAAAAGGGCCTTCCCAAAACGGTGTCCATGCAGTTGGAATCATGGCGTTGTCCAAAATGTCTTTGTCTGCTGAAGCATTAAGGTTGTTTATCACTGGAAGT
This sequence comes from Phenacogrammus interruptus, assembly GCA_037974425.1. Taxonomy (NCBI): domain Eukaryota; kingdom Metazoa; phylum Chordata; class Actinopteri; order Characiformes; family Alestidae; genus Phenacogrammus; species Phenacogrammus interruptus. The sequence goes on from JBBPCW010000006.1 coordinate 8,804,457, forward strand.
AAGGCGCCTAGTCCGTACCCTGAAAAAGAGGTGTGTCCCAACACTTTTGTCCATAGAGTGTGTAAAAGGTGCACAGAGCTGTGTAGTGTATTTTTTACAGGAATAACAATGGCACTGAGGAAACATGGAATTATGCAAGGGAAGGCTGTACCTTGGACAGTCTTGGGGACACAGTGGTTATAGAGTCACTCAAAATATTTTCACGTTTGCTTTGCAGCCAGACATGAAGACACAAAAAAGGGTTGAGTGAATGTATATGCGCAAAGAATGCTGACAGAGATCTTGTAAATAAAACAATGGGACACCCTCTGCTCTGAAAACTGTTGGCAATGCTTGACACTACATCTGATGATGAATTGAGCTGGAATTCCATATTCATATAGTAACACTATTCAACTATCCAACAATTTAACTTCCCCATCAGTAGACGTACATGTAGAAGAAGTAGAAGTAGAACAAAAAGACACAATAAGAAAGGGTAGGCTAATGTTACAGTTAAATGCATGCTTGTGTGTGTGTATGTGTATGTGTGTGTGTTTGTGACAGAGAGGGAGAGAGAGCAGGCCTATCAGCACAGGAACAAAACAAAATGTAGCCTGACACTTGCATACAGCAACAATAAATAAGAACAAGAAAAGTGTGAAAACTTGATATGTGAGAGTGCACTGATGATGTAGAGGAGTGTAGGTCTGTGTGCGTCCAAGTGCTTGAATAGAAATAAAAGCATTATTATATATCTATTCAACCCAGATTAAACTATGATGCAGGTCTTGGATTCTTGCAGACTCTCTGCTTATGTTGTGTCATGTTTTTTGTAAATCACCTTTGCATTGCCTTGTATCCATCCATCCATCCATCCATTATCTGCATGGCCTTGTATTTTGTACCTAATTTCTCCATTATGCACCAAGATTCTTTTCAGACTTTTCAGTTGTGAAACTGGACCACAGAAGAGGTGGTGTGAGAAACTTTCACCTAAAGATGATTAGATCTTTTTTTTTCATCAGTAATGGGCTCCTCACAAGGCAACTTGGCCATAGGAACTTGAAGGTATCTATAGAATTATAAAACAACCAGGGCCTCTTTCTGTATTTGATGCATCTATGCTTTTGTTTGCATATGTTAAAGTCTCTTAGATATTGATACTTTATACATCAACCATCCTTGAGCCCCAGGTCTGAACACAGGTCTGTCCCTGAACAAAGAAAATGACATAGTTTACATACAAATGACGTAGTTTACATCTTCGGCTGTTACTAAGTAAACTTTACATTCTAATCACAAATAATACCCAAGTAGCCCTTAGACTTTTAAACAGAACTCTCAATTTGAGTCATCTTTCTGTCAAAAAGAGGTTAAATTGAAAACAAAAAATATCAGACTTCACAAGGTGATGCTTCCTCTGTAGCACTTCCTCTCTTCACCTGAGTTATTTGAGAGTTTAGTCCAACACATAATACAGGTCAGTTAAAGCATAAAAGTGGACTTTACATATTTCCTGATAAAAAAAAATCCTGAAAATTCCCACACTGCCTGTGATTTACTTAGAATTAAGGATAATTCATTTCATTTTAGTTTACATGTATTTAGTTTTAACAGCTGTTCCAACCTGGTACATATAACTATTGTTTTATGTAGTGCTATTACATATCAGGATTTTTTTTTGTTTATTGTAGACAATGTTATTGTATGATTAATACATTCCCACTCCTGCAAAGCTGAAAAACTCTCTTTACCAGGAGTGGGGATCGAACCCACGAGGACATTTGTCCATTGGATCTTAAGTCCAACGCCTTAACCACTCGGCCATCCTGGTGGAGCTTAGTGTTTGGCGTGACACCAGCCCCTGGCTTACTGTTCCCTTGTTCACTGATCTCCATTGATCACATGTAAAGACTGGCTTTAGGAAGGACTACAATTTAGGACATTTCTTAAAAAGAGCATTAGTCCTGTCCCTTAACCACTCAGCCATGTATAAACATCTGGCAACCAAATCACATCAGGACCCTCTGAGGTCATCATTCACACACTTTCTCCTGGACTCTGTCCTAGCTGTGCCTTGACCCTGTGCTTTCTGTTGTAGCAAGAATTTGTTGAGAAAAGTGTCTGTTCAGACACCTCTAAAAAAGAATTAAAGTTTCAATTTAGGCGAAGGCTCATATCGATTCAGTTGATTATACACATAGAAACACACATTTCAGATAACTCCTCCTGTTCTGCTATATTTCTTCATTACCCATCAGTCATCTTTTTAAACATTTAGTCTAGGAACCTATGCTTCACCCACAGTAGAGTTCAGATGCAGAAAGACATTGATTTTTTTTTTGTGAATTCACTGCCTTAAAACTGGCTTGGTGCATGTCTATTGTCATTTAAACATTGTTTATGAAGTTATACTACATGCCAGTGTGTTACAGTTTTAGTCAGTATTTGTGTTTGGAGTGTAGTATGATGAAGAAAGGGCTACTCGTGCAAAGCTGAAAAACTCTCCTTACCAGGAGTGGGGTTCAAACCCACGAGGACATTTGTCCATTGGATCTTAAGTCCAACGCCTTAATCACTCAGCCACCCTGGTGCACAGGGTGTGAAGGCGGAACCATTCCTTGATGTGGGGAGCTACTGTTCTGTCATTGTTTTTTGGGCCCCATTGTTCACAATTAAAGGATGACTTTTGAAGGAGCACAGTTTGAACCCAAAAGGACATTTGTTTTTGCAGTTAGTTACAGTTTCACTGTCCTTGTGAATTACATTGCATTTTTTTGCCAGTGGCACATTTATTTGCCGTGTAAAGGATAAAGATAATCTATGGAAAGCTACAGAGTGCCGTGAAATTAGAAAGGTTTGTGTTGCACTAAAACCCTTTCGAAATCACATTTCATGGGCACCAAGGCATTCTTGGCATCAAGGAGACTTTCTTTGGAGTTGGTGATACTGAATCTATGAACACCCAATAATTTCCACACATTAATCATAAACTGAAGTAATTTGGATTAGTATCCGCATTGAATTTGACAGTCAATTAAGCCTTAGTATGTAAAGTGCAAATCTTTCTACATAATGTACAGTTACGTACTCTGAATACATTATGTCAAGACATCAAAGGTAAATACGTCTTCTGTTATCATTACCATCCGGGTGGGGTTAGGTGTTAATGGGTTTTAACAACTTCTCCAAGCTGGTAGATATAACGATTGTTTTTTGAACATTCATTTATATAGTGCTGTTACATATCCGGGCGTTACTCTTTTGTATTTTTATTGTGTTTAGTTTAGACAGTGTTATTGTATAATTAGTACATTCTTACTCACGCAAAGCTGGAAAACACTCTTTACCAGGAGTGGGGTTCAAACACACGAGGACATTTGTCCATTGGATCTTAAGTCCAAAGCCTTAACCACTTGGCCATCCTGATGCAGGGATTGTTTATGTAACACTATCCCCTGACTTACTGTTCACTTGCTCATTAAACTCTATTGGTCACATGCAAAAACTGGCTTTAGGAAGGACTACAATTTAGGACATTTTTTAATAGGAGCATTAGTCGATTAGTCCAGCATTAGTCCATCTCCCAAAATGTTTCAGATAGTCTACAGTGTAGAGTTGTTTGTGGAACTCATAAAGCCTGAAGTTAACTGTGACACTAACTTATTTGAAGTTACTTCACATAAGCCTCAGTTTTATAAACTCACTTGAAAAGTGAAGGTGAAAATTCGGTCATACGCAGTATAAACAGCACAAAATACTTTCACTATATTTAACCCATTTACCAAAAGAAGCGGTCAGAAACACAGCTCCCGGGCAGCAGCGCGTGGGGACGGCATCTTGCTCAGCGGTCTTGGGAATCAAACCCGCGCCTTTCTGATTACAGGGCGAACACCCTAAACATTAGGCTACCAGCTGCCCAAGTAATCAAACCCATGAGAACATTTGCCCTATTACCAGAGGGTTATTTTGGGGGTATTTTGGTTTAGTTTAGACAGTGTTATTGAATAATTAATACCTTCTTACTCATGTAAAGCTGAAAAACACTCTTTACCAGGAGTGGACCCATGATGACATTCATCCATTGGATCTGAAGTCCAATGCCTTAAACACTCAGCCATCCTGGTGTAGGGGGTATTAAGGAGGAAGCATTTTTTGGTGTGGGGAGCCCTTGTTCGGTCATTGTTTTGTGGGCCTCATGGTTCACACATAAAGGCTAGGTTTTGAAGGAGCACAGTTTGAACCACAAGGACATTTGGTTTTTTTCGGTGTTTTACAATTTCACTGTCTTTGTGAATCACTTTGCATTTCTTTGCCAGTGGCTTATTTCTTTGCAATGATGGGGATACAGATAATCTAAGGAAAACTACAGTGTGGCATAAAATTAGAAATGTTTGTTTCACACTAAAACCCTTTCAAGTGCTTCAACAAAACCCTTTTAACAAAAATGTTGTTTACTATTGTAAAACTTTTAAACATGTAAAACTGTTCTAATAAAACTTCAAGGGTTTAATGCATATTTCCTTGACCCCAAGAGTTTACTGAAATTACATTCTACTGCATTCAGCCTGTCAACAATTTTCTTGTCACGCTGCCTCATGAACTTTGTTTATGGCTCTAATGTTCTATTTTTTAGTTCTTCTCCAGAAGTCATCGGGCATCATGACTGTCTTTGAACACGCAGAAAAGCCTGAGCGAAATTAGCAGAAAAGAGTTGTTTGTGGAACTCATTAAGCCTGAAGTGAACTGTGACACTGATAGCACACTGCTTCCCAAGTGCCGTGTTCATGGCTGCCCTCTGCTTCACTTGGTGAATGGGTTAAATACAGAGGTTGAATTTCGTGCTGTTTACACTGTGTGCAGTGGTGTGTTCACGTATGACCGAATGATCACTTTCACTAATTGAAGTTAATTCACACAAGCCTCCGTTTTATAAACTCACTTCATGGAATACCAACAGGTAGTCACGTTTTAGTTAGGATCTGTTG
>JBBPCW010000006.1:8821491-8836083 GCA_037974425.1 Phenacogrammus interruptus
CCACTCTGGAGTTGCCTATGGTGAGAGGCGTCAAGCAGGTGTGGGCATACTTATTGCCCCCCAGCTTGGTGCCTGTACATTGGGGTTTACCCCAGTGGACAAGAGGGTAGCCTCTCTTCGCCTTAGGGTGAGGGGGATGGGTCCTGACCTTTGTTTGTGCTTATCAATAATCTAAGTGAGAGAGAAAAGCGCAGATGACGCAAAAAGTGGAGGGAAACATACCATAGCATGTATAAAACTGAGAGTTAATTCCTGTTACTTGATTATTTTTCTTTAAAAAAAGAAAGGTAATCCACTTTTTATCCAATTATGCTTGGTCCATCATTTATCCATTTGTTTAATAAATTACATGATAAAAAATTTAATAAATTTCACGATTGGGTGTTCTTGAAAAGATAAAAATCTTTTAGAAAAATACAACATGCAGCACATACAGTGATTTTTAGTCATAAATATCGATTATTTGAACATGTAGTCAACCATTTCTTTAAAATAAACACTTTCTTGAGGGAACCACAACATAATTAGTTGACATGCTTTTAATCATGCTTTTTAAATGTCACATGAGTTTTGGTAACAGGACTGAGAAAAATGTAACCATCTTCGGCTTAGAAACCTTGTAAAACATTAAATAAATCTGCCTGAGATTGACCAATACTTGTTTTGAATAGTTAAATATATGTGCTATTAGATTCAAAGTTGAAAAAAGGTAAAAAATGAAGTTTAATTTGGAAGAGTTACAAGCAAATGGCACCCATTCGGTTGAATGGCCCACTTAACACAGGTCCAGCCTGCAGAACTTGGAAATAGGGTGTCAAGATATACATCCCATTCACACCCATTGATTACATTTAAATGCAGTTATAGATGAATCACACTCATCTGTTATCTGTCTTTCATGACTGATGTCTCGTTGTAGCTTAGGAATGTGAAAGAAGCAAGCCTAAGCATTTACTTCTCTCTGGTTTTACTAACTTTTGATTTGCTTTTATAAATGATGATTTGCTTTTCAGTGTTTAAACTCTGAGCAAGAAGCAATGTTGACCTGAGACATGTAATCATTATTCCTAGTTTAGCTTTAAATATCATCAATGAAAATCTGTATAATGACATTTTATAACATCCTATAGTTTCTCCTTTCTTGTTTCTGAGTGCTTGTTTTGCAAGCCAGTACTGAAGTTTAACCTTTGCAATCTTTGGCAAAGGCTTGTGGCTGTAAATAGGTCAGTTGTGTTTATTTGTACTGCTGTATTTGTTCTTTTACAGTCTGTACTGCACATTTTCTGAAGTTACCTTACATATTCTCTACCTTCTCCACAGCCACCGCCTCTCATGATCCCCTCCCCCCTCTCCTTCTTTTGTTGACTCCTTCCACCCTGTTTGTACCTGCTTCAGTGTGCGGACACACCCGTCACCTCGGATCTGTCCAATCACAGATCAGCAGAGAAACACTCAGAAGGTGCACTTCCTATTTCGGTATTGGAGAGGAGCCCATAGCAGGAATGGAGGTAAAGAGGCCTGGACTAATAATTGAACAGCTGATTTAATCGCTTTGGACTGGAGGTGTCCCATGAGGTGCTCCTAAAACATTTCTCAGTGCGAGTCCCTTTCTTCATTATGCCAGCGTGGGAGTGAGAGTGAGAAGGAGAACGATGGGAGGATCTGTGTGACCCTGTTCAGACTTGTTTGGGAATTTGAGAAGAGAGGGAGGAGGGGAAGAAACTTTGTGAGAGTGGAACGCTGTGGAGAACCTCTGGCAGTTGCTGTAAACTTTTGGACTTTATGCCTTAGAAGAACAGAGTTAGAAAGAAGGTAATTAAATCACGATTATCAGTAAAGCATTTATCTCACCCCGACACTGATTTACTCAGTGAGCACGCGCAAGTATGTGGACTGTTTGTGTGTTGTGCAATCCTTGCTAGCATTTCAGCAAGAGAGGAGGAGTGGAAAAGGGAGAACACTGTCTCTTCAAGACAGCTCTCAGGTAAGTCCTCTGCGGAATGTCTTCTCTTTAGAAACTATAAACTGTCCACACTGTGGTTGACTCACACAATCAACAACAAACAACCTAGCTCCAGTTAGCCAGGAATGAGGAATGCCAAAGGCATCTCTTGATGTAATCTGTGGGTCACTCATTGCTCTTGTTTAACCAGCCATGTAAAACATTTAGACCTTTTTACTTCTGCTATACAGTAAGTGTATATTGAGTTTATAAGAATGAAATCTTAGTAAGATGCAAAACCATGCTGAGGTTTAAGAATGATTTTGCCATTCTTTGCATTGTGACAGTTTAATAATAGTATCATGCTAGTACAAAGCAGACTTTTATGTGATTTGAAGTGCACACTGTTCTGCACAACTTTATTATTTGCCTAAATCTGATTGTGAGATATGCAGCTGAGAAGGTGCCTTTTTACATGCAGAGTGAGAAAAGTGATAGTAGCAGTTGTCTTTTTCAGTTAAATGTAACCATTCTGCCAAAACATAACCCAGTGTTCACTGGATATGAAACCCATAGAAATTGCAGTTTTCTTAGGAAATGTTTTATTATTTACTTGCAGTTTACATTTACTATGTTGTGTTGGGTTCCTTTACTTGTCTTCATTTGGGAATTGTTTTTTTTTTTTGCAGGACTGAGATTTAATTATACCAACAAATCTTGTCTGAATGTCAACACTTTCATCCCTGACAGGTTATGAAAATTATGCTGCCATGGGAACTAAACGTGCAAATTGGACCATCGAGGACCCTTCACAGTTGCTACCCAGCCCAGCCACAGCAGACAGGGGCTACCAGACAAGCGATTTGATAAGTCGTGAGGCCAGACCTCAAGCTGGTATGAAAGTCAGAACCGAGCGAGACAGGGAAGGGGAATCACGGAGAGCTAAAGAGTTGGACAGAATGTGGGGTAGACCAAAAGGGGGAAGGAGGGAAGATCAGTGGGATAGGGAGAAATTAACAGTGTTTAAAGGTAGACCAGGAGAGGTAGAATGGCAAGAAAGGGACCGGAGGAAAGAAGAAGACAGACATCCAAATGGAAGAATTGCCTCTCTGCAAGAGTACAGTCATCATATAGAAAGAGAGAGAGAGAAAGGAGACACTTTCCCCAGGACCAGGAGGCGAAGTAACGAAAGAGAGAGAAAAAGGCTCTCTATTGACCAGGAGACTGAAAGAACAATGGAGAGAGGTATGGGTAGGCCTAGGGAGTTTGACAAAACAGAAAGTGAAAGAGAGAGAGAAAGGGAGAGAGCCAAAAAGACAGACAGAGACGTCAAGAGATACAGGGAGGGAGAGAGATATAGAGAAAATGAGAGAATGAGAATAAGGGAAGAAATAAAAAGAGACAGTAAAGGACGACTCGAGAAGGAAGAATCAGACAGGACGAGAGACAGAGGGTGGGCCTTTGGAAGGAGGGAAAGAAGGGGCGATAGAGATGCAGAGGTCAATGACCAACAGACCATGAGGGTGAAAGAAGTAGACAGAGACAGAGCAGGACAGAAAGATAGGGAAGACCGTCTGTATTTCATGCAAAAAAGAATTATAGAGGGAGACAGAGGAAACTTTTCAGACCGAGAGGAGCGGGAAGAAAGGAGCAGGGCATGGAGGAGAGAGAAACACAGACATACAAAAAGTGATGGCGACAGTGATGGAGAAAAAGAGAGAGGCCTCCGAGGGAAAGATGGTGCCGAGTCTCTCAGATATGACCAGAGTAAGGGTGAGAGAGACAGTGATAGAGAAAGGACCAAGGAAAGACTGAGAGAAAGAGAGCGGCGCAGAGAAGTAGAGTGGCAGAGAGACAGAGATAGAGGAAAAGACAGAGAAACAGATGCCCTGGGATACAGAGGGAGAGAAGATAATAAAGAACGTATGATGGACAGATATACAGAGCGATACAGGCAGAGAGACTGGTTGAGAGAGGAAAGAGCACCTGGCAGACAGAGGGAGGATGTGCGAGACATTCAGGATAGGCGAAGAGAGAAAGAACCAAGTGAAAGAATGAGGAGTGAGCGGGACAGAGAGACAGACATGAATTCTAATCAGAAGGAGACGAAGAGACGGAGGAGTTGGGAGGATGGAGGCAAAGCAAGAACTAGCCAAGCACAGAGTGAGACACACTTGAAAGTGCAGGTTCAAGCCCAAAGCAGTGGAGAGATGATGTCTGGAAGTGATGCTGAACTTGAGCAAAGGAGGAGAGAAATTAAAGACAGCTCTGAGGGCAATGAGGGACAGAGCGTTTCAGTGAGCAACAGGGAGGGAAAGAAAAACAGAAGTGCGGAAAGGGAGGATGTTAAAAGGGGGCAGTGGGAAGGAGAGGCAAGAGAAGGGTCTGAAAAAGAGGAAATGGACAGAGGGGACAGACAAAGAGAGAAACCTGAGGGCAGATGGAGACCACAGAGGAAAATGTGGCTGGAGCCCCGATCAGAAAGATTGAGAACTGAGTCATTAGAGGAGGAATTCAGAGAGAGAGAGAGAGAGAGGGTGAGATATGCTGAGAGATACAAGGACAGAAGGACATCAAGAGAGGAAGAGGAGGCTTCATCAGACTCAAAGTTTGAAAGAGAAACAGTCTCACCCGAGGACAGGTACAGGCAACTAGAAAGAGCTGGAGAGTTCATGAAGGAAGGTGATAGAGAGAACATAGAAGAGGGAAGAAAAGAGGATGCAGGCCAGGAGCCCATCTTCGATAACGAAGGGAGGTTGGATGCACCCTGTCAAACGGAGACAGAAAATGTGGAGGATTTCGTGGAAGGGAGTGACAGAGAGGAAGAGAGGGGGAGTGGTATATATGGTGACTCTGAGGGGGAAGAGGGAAGTGAGAGGGAGTGGGGAGGAGAACTGAGGGAGAGAGTGACGTCAGGAGACGATGGTTTTGTGACCGTGTCCAGTGGAGGAGATGAGGATGAGGCAGAGGAGGACAAGTTCGAGGACTGTAAAGAATTCTGGGATGGTGAAGTTAGAAAGGATCTCACTAGGCAGTCACCCACAAACACACACCAAAGTGAGGCAGACTTTGAAACCCAAATAACAGCAGAGAGAAGTGACCACACTGTCACTGTCTTTTGTGTGGTTGGGCGAACTCTTCCCAGGTCAGGATTCAACCAAAACCAGCTGATGGAGCCAGCAGAGCCGGAGGACGTCAGTCAGCACACAACCCAGGACCCTGGTAGTGGCGGTGGTAACACTGATCAGGATTTAGCCCAATTCAGGGTCTCGGAAACTGCAGAAGAGTCTGTAAAAGAGAGCAGTGGCATTCCAGGGCCAGAAAAAGAAAGCCTACATTTATCTGAGGAGGATATCACAAGCAACCATGATACCAACCGGTTAAAAGCAGAATATAAAGACATGACAGAGGAAGTTACATCATCACAGGACCTAGAATTTACTGGCAGTGTGAGTGCAGAAAAAGACTCTGATTCACACCCAGCTGTGACACATAGCCACACTGAGGATCAAGGGAATGCTCAGAAGAATATGACAGAAGAAAAAGATAGAGAAAATGAGGAGATACATAATACAGCGGACGAGAGAAAACGCTGCTCTGCTGCGCCGCATGTCAAATGGGCTAAGAATGTGCTGGAAGAGATCCTGGATTTTTCTAATGATGGTACACTGTACTTGCCTGAACTAGACAAACAAACTGAGCAGTCAAGCGACGGAGCTCGTGCTGAGCTTGAACCTCAGGGAGACAGAGAGCCTCCATCCTCACCACTCTATGGTATTATCCAGAAACCCCGCAAGCACGGCTTTGAGAGAAAGTGCATAGACCCAGACTTGCTGCAGCACAAACCAGAGGACACAGAAAGTGACATGCAAGGGAACACAATTCTCATACATGTAGAGAGGGAGTCGGAGACAGAAGAAGAACTAGAGCAGCTGGCCCTGGAGAAAGAAGGGCTGGAGGGAGATACAGACGAGGAGGAATATCATGACAGGCTCCTGCCCAGTCCTGACCTACACAGTCTTTCCTCGGATGGTGAGGGAGAGAAGGAGGGAAGCAGTAAAAAAGATGAGAAACAAAAGAAAAAGAAAACGGTATGGGACGTTCTAGGCTCTAGCAGTTTTCGAGATTTGGGCAGTGAGGCATGGGGAAGGAGGAGATGTTTCCGAAAGTCACAAGAAAAACACACTGAAGATGAGGATGGAGGAGGACTTGCAAGAGACCGCAGGACACGAGTATTCAACACAGGTAAGAGAGGATGCAGAGGAGGGGCAGCGTCCCAATTCTCTTTAGTGGTTTCCTTTTTCCCTTCTGCCACCTTGGATATATAGGCCTGTATTCAGGCCAGTTCTAGTGTAATGCTACAATCTGAATACAGTTTAAAGAAGTTCAGCAAATATTTAGAAATATAGTACAGATTGTTACTGTTTTAACTTGTTCACAGTTTTATTACACTTCTATTACAGACCAAAACTGCCATTGTACTCTGAGTACATTTTAGTTAAAGTAAAATGGCAAGGAAAGACAGAAAGACACAAAAGACACACAGAATGTATACAGTATATCACACATTCTTAAAAAGGCTGTTCTAAGGTTTTATAGCATGGCTCTAGAAAGAAATCTTTTTAATAACAGATTAAACTGTGTTTTTCATGCTGATTCTTGACTTAACTGAGTAACAAGATTATAATTTGCAGACATTGCAGGCTTTTTAAAAAATGTTGATTTTTTATTTTCGTAACAATTATGTCAGCAGTCATGCAGCATATTGCCAGTATGCAATGTGTTATCTATTGCAAAACATACAAAACATTTCACTGACAAAAAGTTAAACTAAAACAAAATGTAGTCCTTGCAAATGTCATGGTGCCAATGTATGGTATACGTTTTTTAATTAGCATTTTATATTGAATTCAAACAAATTTAAGCGAAAATGTAATTTGACCAGGGGTACAAACATTTGTATGAAATTTGTATAAAAACATCATTTTGGAAAAAAACACTAAAACCCAGCTTTATGTCTAACAAGTAGTCTCCAATGCTTCATCAGAACTGCAAAGCAACATTCTTTAATTTACTTCTCCTTAATATATGTTGTGGAGTATGAGTTCCATATTAAGAAATCCATGTATAGCAAACGTTTTTTTGCTTTCTGCTATTTTGTTTACAGACACATTTATTTTTGAGAGATTTTTATAGATCTTCTCATTCTTTATTAACCCTTACTGTCTAGATTGCACCTGCTTTTTAGCTGAATGTGCAGTATGTTGGAATCCTGTAGTGGTCAAACTTACTGAGAAGAGATAGGATGATCTAGAGACTCATTTTGTCTGTGGGAGATCAGTTAATTCACTTTTAGCCTTTGTTTGCTTGTATTAATATTTTGTCCCTTAATGCGCGGTGAATTAGTTTTCCTTTTGTCTTTATAAATGCGATCACCTCATCGTTCAGGTGGTCCTCTTGTTTTTCACTGGTGTATGACAAAGAGATTTGAACCCATGTGGTCAGTCTTGTTATAAGCCTATTTAACAACTGCATTATTTAAATGACACCAGTATCATTTTAGGATTCTGACAATATGGTGCATAAGCTTAGAATATCGTACCATTCAATTTTTGTTCATTAATTTCAATCAAAATACAAATCAAGATTCCTGTTTTGTGCATGGCACACATTCCAACCAAACCATGATGTACGCTTATACACCAAGGTGTGGCTAATGGGTTATTTTTAAAAAGGTTAATAACATAATGGTTACTACCAGTCAAAAGTTTTTACACACCACAGGTTTTTAAAACCTATATTCCATAAACTGCTGATTTATATTCTTGTTAATCATTGGAAAGTTGTTGAATGAACAACTATAAATGAAAATATACCAAATAAAGAAAGTTCTTTATAACATGGAAAAAATCTGTAACAGTGCATGGCTGGCATCATGATTAATCGTGATTAATAAAACTGACATTTTCAGTCTAATAAAGGGACTCATTTACATACTATGAATGTATTTATTAGCAACGAGTATTGAATATATTTTAGCAAATGTTTTCAGAGTACCATGCAAATGTAGAAAACCTGTGTGTGCAGAAACTCATATCAAATTGTTGTTTCTAAACTTTGAATGTAACTGAATGATGTGGTGGGCATTAGTTGATTCTACCTATTCTACATTGTTCCACTTTCAAACTCACTTATGTGTACCTCATTTACAGGTGCTTCCCACATCAGCCTTTTAAAAATACACTCATTTTATGTCAATTATCAGCTGGATTATGATCAGTTAATGTCAGGTTAGATGTAGTGGCATTCAGTATAAAATCTAGCCAGTAGCTGATGGTTGCGATGTTCTTTAAGTGTTTGCATATACTAGAAGATGTGATTCTGGCAATTTGTGTAAGTGAACTAATAGCCTATTTGAGTCAAGAGTTTGGGAAACTGTTTTGACCGTGACTGGAAAATGACTCACAGTTTAGATGAAACTTATGTCTGGGATAGTTTGGGTGTACTGCATTTAGTTCGTAGCTCTAGTGCTCGGGGTTAGTCGCCTTCTATACCCCTGCAGTAGCTTTCCCACATTCTCATCTATCGAAGCAGACATACTAGAGCATTTTAGTAAGTATATTAGTATGATATTGTACATATAATCCCCCCCATTTGAGGTGTTAGAACTTCTGATAGTGAGTACACTGATACCAGAAATAACTGACAGTACTGTTTTGTGTGGGTTTTACCGTTTAGATGACGATGAATACGATGAACTGCGGCACAGCTTTAACGAATCAGAGCTGAGGTAAGTGAACCCTCACATTCTTGTATATTTATTAATTCAGATGTTTTCTTTGAGACGGTAAACTGCAGACATCTCTTAATCTCTGTCTCTCCTTTGTAGGAAGTTTAAAGCCAGAATCAGCAGGACAAGAATGAGAAACTCAAAATTTTACAGTAAGTTTCTTTATGTGCATTTGCTCCAGCTCTCCATTCAGACAGTTAGTACTTTTTCATCATCTGCCAGTTAATGTAGTTACGCTGATTTGTATGATATGTTGTTCAGCTGTGAGAGATGTGCAGTGGTACATGCAGTAAAGCGAGCATGATATAAGGGACATTTTTGCGCGTTACTCAGCTCACAATTACAGACATTTCATGAATGCCTGTGTAGATAACATCCAGCCAGTAATCTTTCATGTAGCCTTGCACCCTAGAATATGCTGACACCACAAGGGCCATGCTAGTAAGAGAGTGTTTACACATCTGAACCAAGCCTTCATAGATATAGTCATAAAAGTGACTTTACAGAAGAAAGATTTGAACTATTTAGATCATTTCTAATGGTTCAGATACCAAGAAATGGTCAGACAATGTAAAGTGAGGTTTTGGTACAAGGTTTTGTTATGACAGCAGTGATAACAGGATGCCAATAAGACGTTCTACAAAATGTTACCGGCTTCTCTGTGATTCTTATGGGCTGAGGGCAGGTTTGTGCATGTAAACCTATCTGAACCTGCAGAGCAGCTGCTGAATGACTCTGGAACTCTAACTAGGTTGCAGAGCTTATTTGTTTCCAGGCAATATTGTTGCCTGGACATGTTGTACCATGGAGTTGGAATCATCTCTATCATTCCACATGACTATATGACTGTTGGCTCACTTTAGTGACTTTAATTTTAACCAAGCATGTCTCTCTCTCGCGCGCGCTTTCTCGCTCTCTCACTCTCTCACTCTCTCGTAGATTCTCAGTTGTATCAGCAGTACAGTGAGGTGGTTCAGAACAGGGAGATCTTGCATCAGTCTCATTCTGACGCCTCCTCTGTATTTGGTGAAATTTCGGCTGTCCCGGCATCCTCCTCTCCAGCTCCCTCCCCTCCTCCAGCTCGTCGGCCCCTCCCACCTCTTCCAGCTGTGCTCCACCCACTGTCTCTTTCAGCACCTAATAACTCCAGGGCGGTTTTACCCATTCCCCAATATGTCCCTTCGAGGCCCGTATCCCCTCGACTGTCCAAATCCTTCGCCTCCTCGCCTATGCTCTGGCAGGACTTGCCTGGAGTGAGGAACAACCCTGAGCTAAAGGACCTCAGTGAAGACAAGAGACGCCTGCAGGAGGTACTGCACTGCCCACTGGATTACGAATGGCTCCTAGCATAATGAAGTGCAAATCTGATTGGCTCTCTGTTTTGTAGGTGAGATTTGAGGTGGTGACGTCAGAGGCGTCGTACGGTAGCAGTCTGGATATTGTTGTGGAGCACTTTGTGAAGTCCAAGCAACTGAATGCCCATTTGACTACGCAGGACAAGAACTGGCTTTTTTCCAGACTTGGGGATGTGAGAGCCATTAGTCACAGGTAGGAAATGAGATCATTATTGCGAAAGGGGGTCTAGTTTAGGAGATGAAGGCATGAGGTTTGCACCCCACTTTTGACCCTTAATTATTATCATGATACTCATATGCTATTTAAAAGTAATTTAACAGATTTTACAAAAACAATTTAACAATTTAACAGGGTTGGTATGTTTAGTTACTTAATTAAATGTATTTGATTCCATTTAGACAGTTCTAACTTGTTTGTTTTTTTGAGTGTCAGCCAAAAATCTCCTGTGCTATTACAAGCATAATCAGACTAATAATGTTGGTTCAAATGGTCTAATGGATCTAGGATACCACGAATAGTCCAGTCCAATAGTCCAGTGTGCGTTTCTGAGTTCTTTATGGTGACATTTCTTCAAAAATCAAATTAGTATCTGGACTTGTTTATAGACAAATTTTATAGATTCACTGATTTTGTTTTAATCTGTTTACTTCTTTTTTTAAAGATCCTGTTGCTTAAAAATCAGACTTGTGCTAGTTTCTGGTTCTCAGACTCTGTTCTCTAATGATGTTTTAACCATTAATTCTGTTCTGTAGTTTTTTCACTCAACTGGAGGAAAGAGTTGAAAGTGACATTATGCACTTTACCATCTGTGACATCATCATCAAACACTGTTCACGTTTCCGGGCCGTCTATGTGCCATACCTCACCAACCAATCATATCAAGACAAAACGTACCAAAGGTTAATGTAAGTGCCACCTATATAGACAGTACAAAGTTGCATCTTTGTTGCTATGATTGCTATACTTTACCTCTGCCTCCTGAATCTGGACCCTACGACTAGTCCTCCTTTCAGCCACTTACTCTTTCCATGCTGTCTTTTAAAGGAATGAGAACTCTGGATTTCGAAACACTGTGGAGAAGCTGGAGCATAGCCCTAAGTGCCAGAGGCTTCCTTTCCGCTCCTTCCTCATTCTCCCGTTCCAGAGAATCACTCGTCTTAAATTACTAGTACAGGTACCATATCTCTTTACATTGTAAACTGCTGGTGCAAGTACTTCCTCTTTCAGTTGTTTACACTCTCCCTTGGGAAAGAGAAAACACAATTTTATCCAGATTTCCAGAATGTAGACTTAAGTTACTTCCAAGTTTTTTTTAATAATATACTTTGTTTAGATTATATTTCACTTTACAGACTATTTTATAACAATAGGAATATGCTATAAAAAATAGAAAGACAGTTGGGATAACCCAGGCCAGCTTTGGTCCACAAGCCACACTTTGGACAGCCTGGACATCAGCCTGGACATCAATAATGCAGAGTTAAATACCTTTCATTAAATGAATTTGAAGAAAATGCATTGCCATTATGTGTAAAATGGATGTTTTTGATTAGGACTTGATTTATAAACATTTAACAAAAAAAATGATTTTACAAAAAAAATCAGGAATAAGGAATAGGTGACAAGAATAGGTGATTTTCATTAATCCTGTGCTACAGAGGACACTGTCTGGTGGTGGGTGTCTTAGTGGGTAGGATACTTGTGTCTGGACCAATGGGTTTGAATCCTAACTTCATACCACCACTGGGTTCCTAAGCAAGACTCTGAACTCCAAGTTGCTCCAGGGAGACTGACCCCTGTAGTTAGGGAGCCACTTTGGATAAAAGCATCTGCTAAAATTCCTTAAATGTGTTTCTGCTTTTTGTTGTCCACACCTGCTATCATGCTGGCATGTGTCACGTCCTCCATTATTAGTTTTTGTGAGCTTCGTGAGCATTTTGAAGGTCTATTGCCTTTTAGGTGTTACTCATCTGATTGCTGTCTGACAGCTTCCTCCAGTTCACTGTGAGAGAGAATGCTCAGAACGATGTTTTGTAAACAGAGCTGGAAATTCTGTGAAAAATTGCTGAGTTAAGCTGTTGTTTGTTTTAGTTTCCATTCCAGCTGTGGCAGAGAGACCGGTCCTATCCTGATGAAAGTCGATCCCCTTGTGGATTGCCATTTTTAGACACAAAACACTCCTTAGATGATGAAGCTGCCCAGCTTTACCTGCATCATGTGCATCTGTAAATATTACATACGCACAAATCTGTAATCACTGTTACTGAGGCGATAGAGAGGGAGGTGAACATTTTAAATGTTTCTTGACCTTAAGACAGGCATTATTCTGCAGTCATTAATAAAAAAAATATGTTCCTCCAGCATGTAAGACCTTTGGGAAGTCAGTATTATTAGATGTTGATCATTTCCTTAATTTAACTGATCAATTGCTTGTTTAATCTCTGGAAACAACAGACAAGATCAGTGGGTTTTCAAGTTTTTAGTAGGCCTGTATTATGTTACATATGTTTCTTTTGCATTAATGCCATTATAACAATTTAACAATTCTGAGTAGTCAATTATTTAGACTTAAACAGAGTTAATTAGAGTTTATGTTTTCAATGTAGAATAGTAAAAAAACATCTACTGACAATGATATTCTTTACGGGTGGGGGTGACAGGAACCAGAGATTGCCTATCAAAGATGCCTATCAATATGTCTTTCAGTATTTATATGTAAATGTTGATATTAGTGGTGAACTGTGGTAAATTTGCAAAGATACTGTACTATTTGGATGTACCTCTTCACCATAAATGTGCTTAAATATGGGTCTCAGGCATCAGGCAGCACATTTTTAACCAGTTGATTCAATAACCTGCAGTGAAGAAGCTTTTAGAGGCATTAAACATTTTAGACATGTGCTTTGTATCACCATGACCATGAACAATTCTGACTTGGTGTTTCTCTAGAATGGAGCATTTTTAATGAAATTATTGTGAATCCCTCTGATTTTAAAAACCCGAAAGTGGCCATCTAATGGGAAATTCACATAAAATATTAAAATCAAGCAAAAACAAGCAAAATTATGGTTATACATTTGTTTCCATGCACTGTTTGGGCCCCCAAATCCTGCCTAAGTCCCTGGTGCATTCGTTTAATATGCGGTTATTTCCTCTTTATTTCCTCTTTTGCAGGTGTCAGAAAACGCCACATATATCAGTGTGTCTTTAAGTCCCTTCTCATATTGTTCTGAGATTCATAGTTTTTCTTCCCCACTCCTCCTCTGTGTTTTGTAGAACATTGTAAAGAGAACAGCTCCAAAGACAAAGGATGAGGCAGAAGCCATCAAAGCTATGAAATTACTGGAAAAAGTAAGAAAAACACAAGTACACACATTTTTTCTGTTTCCTTCTGTCTTCCACATGCGCACAAACTTGCACTTTCTGTGGACCATCTTGCTGTTCTTCTTTGCAGATGATTCAAGAGAGCAACGACAGTATTTCACAGATGAAGAGCATTGAATCACTTGTGTCTCTCAATGCTAAAGTGGACTTTGAGTGCAAGGTAAGTGTTATAATTCAGCTCTTGTGGTGTATTGTTACATGGCTGTAATATTTAGGTCAAAAAGTTGGCCTGCAAAAACCTTAGTAAGATAAAACCAAGCTGTTTGTTTATTTGTTTAAGACATTGATTGCGGTATCTAGTATTCTCAAACTGGAGCACTCAATAATGTTGGCAATGTTATGCATTTTTTATCTTATTAGTTCATTTGATTTTTTAATTTAATTTGATTTTGAATTTGGTTTGACTTTGGAATTACATCCATGTTTGGCTGTCCAAATTCTTAGACAATTAAGACGTTATGGATATAATGAACAGCAATTGAGTACAAATAGCAAATAGCTTAGCCTGTTACATTAGCTTTGTCAGAATACTTCTAATACATTTTAGTTTAATATGGATATGAAGTTCTTTTGAAAGTCCACGCACATTTCAAATAACATACATTATTATGAAAGGTTGATATTTACTTGCCATTTCTATGCTTGGTTCTCATAGATAAGTTATGTGCTAAAAATGTGAACATATATAATAAAACTCACTGCTAGGTCTTGGAAGTTCCTATAGCTGCGTAGAAAAACCCTATTATGCAAGCACGTTCCGAAAACAGATGAGAAGAAACAGAATTCTCTGTTCATTTTTCATGTCACACCTCTGTTAATAAGTCATCAACCATTTATGTGTATGTGCTGAGATTTTATCATGGATATAAGAAGGGTCTGCATGATGCAGGTTTGACCTATTATGGTGTAGCAGGATAGAAGAGAAGTCATTATATGGAATGAAAAGTAACCTTCTGCCACTTCTTGCAAAATAAATATTCATGTCGTGTTTACTAACACCACTGACTTCATTATCCAAAAAATAACTTGCCAAAGGAAGTCAAATATAATGTGTGTGTGTGTGTGTGTGTGTGTGTGTGTGTGTGTGTGTGTGTGTGTGTGTGTGTGTGTGTGTGTGTGT
>JBBPCW010000006.1:8838738-8850712 GCA_037974425.1 Phenacogrammus interruptus
TGTGTGTGTGTGTGTGTGTGTGTGTGTGTGTGTGTGTGTGTGTGTGTGTGTGTGTGTGTGTGTGTGTGTCAGACACTGCCGTTGATCAGTCAGTCACGCAGGCTGGTGAGGGAAGGCCCGGTTACAGAGCTAAGGGATTTCTCTCTGAAAGAGACTGAAAGAAGTGCCTACATTCATCTCTTTAACGACTACCTGCTTCTCTCACTGCCAAAGGAGTGAGTCTATCCCTCCAAGCACATAATAAAGCACATCCCTCTTTTTACAATTTCATATCAAAGCATTTTATCTCATTGCTTAGATGAGATAAAATGCTAGCCTGTCCATAATGCATCCCACTTTCTGCCCTGTGTGTGTAGAGGTGGGCGGTTTACAGTGATAGACCACGCTCCAGTGTCAGAGCTACGAGCTGAAAACTGCAGAGTGAAGCTCCACTCTCTGAAGAAGAACCTCTTTCGCCTGCACATGAGTCACAAGGCCCTGCTATTGCGCACAGAGACACAGTGAGTGTGGAAGAAAAGAATGTGTGTTTAAGCCCTTGTGACATTCTTATAACTTACAGTAGTTTAGTTTCACATGAATGTGACCCAGTCACTTAAATGTATTTAAATATATTTAAGCATGTGAAAGAGTACAGTCCTCTTTACAGTTCTGGTTGTAAAAGCACATTGGCAGAGACATGTTCAAAATTGCTATAAAGTATATTAAAGTGACTATTAAAGGGTCAATATCCTACTTTTTTCCTGCATTTTATTTTGTCCACTTTTATATGATCAAAAATAACTGTCATTTTCCAGCCTTTCTTGATGGCTATTTTTGTTGCTGTGCCTTTAAGGTTCAGTAAATGATTTCTGTTCTGAGTTGCTGCTCTGTATTATGTTGAAACCTCTCTCATTTCAGAGGGAACTATGTGAATATATGTGAACCCATTGTTTTTCAATGACGGGCAGATTAGTGTTCATAAATGGATGTTGAAATATTTTGTATTTAATGTACAAAAAGTCTGATATCCATTATAAATAACATCATATACAGGGGTTGACATAATTTATTTTGCTCTAGTACTCTAATGAGTACCTACTTTAATGAATTGGTACGCATTTTAAAACATCATTATTATTTTTCTTGTTATGGTTTTCCTTTCCTGAGTGGTGGTACTTAGAGATCCAGTATAAAGTTACTCAAATTAGGTACACATTTGCGCAGTGAAGACTGAAAACTGGTGTGCATTTGTCGTACCACATATGCCAATTCTTGCTTGCATACTGCTTATGTCAATCCCTGATCATATGTTAACTTTTAAAACAATCTTTTTAAAAATCCAGGCAACTTCACTTTTTTGGATAACACATAATACTAGTGTTATTATTATTAACCTGTGCCATAGTGGCAAAGATTTTTATAATTAGTGTTAATACTACCACTACTACAACTACTACTTCTACTGCTACCACTACTACTACTGCTACTACCATTACCTCTACCACAACGGCTACTAACACTACTACTATTCCTACTACTAATCCTACTACTACTACTAATACCACTACTACTGCTACTGCTGCTACTACAGCTACTACTATCACCAATACTACTACAGCTACTGCTAGTACAACTACTACTACAGTTATTACTACCACTACTACAACAACTACTACTACTACTACATATACTGCTAGTGCAACTACTACCACTACTACTATTACTACCACTACTACTACTGCTACTACTACTACCACTACTACTAACGCTACTATTACTACTACTACTGCTACTGCTGTTTCTACAGCTACTACTACAACCACTACTACTACAACTACTGCTAGTGCAACTTTTACCACTACTACTAATGCTACTATTACTACTACTACTACTACTACTACTAATGCTACTACTACTACTACCACCACTACTACTAATGCTACTATTACTACCTCTACTAATGCTACTGCTGTTTCTACAGCTACTACTACCACCACTACTACTACAACTACTGCTAGTGCAACTACTACCACTACTACTACTAATATTACTATTACTACCACTACTACTACTACCACTAATACTAACGCTACTATTACTCCTACTACTACTACTACCACTACTACTGCTACTGCTGCTTCTACAGCTACTACTACAACCACTACTACTACAACTACTGTTGGTGCAACTACTACCACTATTACTACCACTACTACTACTATTTCTACTACTACTGCTACTACAACTATTACTAATACTACTATAGTAATAATAATAATAATAATAATAATAATAATAATAATAATAATAATAATAATAATAATAGTACTGGTGCTGGTAGGTACTTCTCTTGTCTTTGGGTCCACTTAATAGTGTGTTAATCTCTGCATTGTTTCCATCATTCTTGTTGCTGCCTGTCCTCTTCCTCTTTTACCTTAAGCTGTTCCAAGCATAATAAAAAGTTTTTTTCTCGAAATGTGCCCAAAATAAAATTTCAGTGAAGAGTGAGGCTTGTTTTTTTTCTTAGCCATTAAAAAGTACTCTCAAAAGTCAAAACCAAAAATAAAATAAAAATAAAATACTATGGACTGTTTTTAAGTGTCCAGTTTTCACATCCATAAAGAACGACAAAGATTGTAGCCTGCATGCCTTGATCTTGGTTCATGGAGGCACATCATTTGGTTTGAATACCTTTTAAAGCTCCTTCACATTGTTCTGCCCTGTGTCTTTCTGTGTCATGTTTCGTGACGGCTGGATCCTTTTTTGTTAATAATTGATCCAAAGGGGCAACAGCCGCCAACTACATCTGCACCCTCACTATCAGTGATAAATCTAGTGGTATTTCCTGCTGTCATAACCTTTTCTTTGACCTATAGTCCCATATATTTAACTTATATTTCAGGTTTTTCTTATTTTTGCCTACTGTGGTCAAACTACACTCAATTACTTATGAAACATTGGTGTGTCTTTTGTCATAGCTGTTCTCCACTTTGTATTGTTTCTTAAAACAGCTGTGGTAAGAATCACTTTAGCATGGCTCGTGTGGTTTACTGCTCCAACAGCAGACCGCATAGTCTGCTCCGATATACACCATGTCTGATAATATTCCAGATATAATCGTCTGTTAATACTGGTTATGTCTCTGTCTGCTATTTTCTGCAGGGCTGACAAACTACGCTGGATTTCTGCACTCTCTCGTCCTCATCCTGAAATAGACTTAAATGCCGCAAAGGGTATGGCTCATTCCTAATCCAAAAGGAAGCTGTGTCATTGAAGAACCATGCAATGACTCTGTTGTTTAAATACTTTGCATTTACTCCATCACAGACATTTCTCAGATGCAGTGCATTAGAGCCTTCGTTGCCCAGCAGCCAGATGAGCTCAGCTTGGAGAAGGCTGATGTTCTGTTGGTTCACCAGCAGAGCAGCGATGGTGAGGAAGTGGCAATAATTTCTTTGTAAAAATATATATACACATTATCACAGGCCTGGAGGAAGTGGTCTCTTATTCACCAACAGTGTGTGTAACCTTACACAATCAGTTTGATGTTTTCCAGTGAAGTACAGTGGAGCTGACCACTCTCAGGCTCATTTAACACAAATAAAGGGCAGTTTACTAAAGGACAGATCTGAATGCTGGATAAATAGTCTTTCTAAGTTTACTTTAGTTTCAGCACACCAAAAAAGGGATGTAAAAAATAAATAACGATTAAAGTACGTCACAGCTAGAGGAATACAATGTGTGGGTTTTGGCATTATTCCCAAGAACTATCACAAATACTGTTACAGAAAATAAAGTTTTCCTTAAAATAAAAATGTTTAGTCTTTAATAGTTTATTACAAATTCACAGTGGCAATTTGTTAAAGAGCCCATATCCTATGTCATTTTGTTATTTTTTTATATGACTATTTTCCAAACTCTTTTCATCCCCTAGAATTAAAAGGCTGGGTTTGTTACAGTGTGTTTAGGGCTAAATGCTCTTTGTTCCAGTTGGCTGCTTTGAATTAAGATAAGTCCCACAAGTGGGAAAGTGTGCTTCATTATAAAAGCAATCCTTATCACTTTATTGAAGTTGGGTAAAGCTATGTTGTGGGCTGAATATACAAATATATGTAAATGTGTTTTTTGTGCCATCATGATAACAGGCTTGTTTTTTCAGCTAAATTCACATATATGGGCTGTATGGACTGAGACGTAAATGGCACATTTTTCAACTAACAGTTTTTGTACATTAAATACTTTCCACTAAATAGTTTTCCATGTTATTGGGCCCTTTAAACCATTTTGAAAACATAGGTGCCTGATATTTGTTGTGCTGCTTTGTGTTAGTAATTTATAACCACCATTGACTATTGATGGTTGTTTCTATGTTGGTTTGTGCAGGCTGGGTGGAGGGAACTCGTTTATCTGACAGACATCGGGGATGGACCCCAGAGTCTCATCTGGAAACAATACACAGTCAAAAAGCTCGAGAGTGTAACCTGCTGGATGCCCTGAAGATTACAGCGGCGACGGCCACAGTGTGAAGCTCACTTGGAATAGTGCTGCATCTGTCTTGACTTAAAAGAGTCATGCGTTTACAGAAGAGACACAATAACCTGGTCATGCAAGCAGATTCTGGTGCACTTCAATAGTGCGTAATGTTTCTGCTCCTAAACTGGACTCTTGGGAACCTTCTGAGCTCTGAACTCTTCAGAAACCACTGGAATATAAGCCCTGTACAGTTTATGGATTTGGACTATTATCCTAGGGAACAGAACTAAATACATCAAAGAACCACAGGAGGTTTATGGTAATTGGCTGGCTGCTTTCTTTTCAAGATTACATAGATTTTATGCATAGCACACTATTAATGCTAACTTAGCAGGACAGTACAAACACAACATACAAATGTGACCAAAATGAAAAGTTTGTGGGTTGTAGTTGTATCGTTTTCACTTGTATATAACATTTATAAACCATCTATTAACAAAGATGCATGCGTAACATGAGCTCATGTGTTGTTCTGGAGCCAAAATGTCAGCAAAACATCCCAATAGATATGTGTTCAGAATTAAACAGCTGCTATATCTCAAACCAAGACTACAGTGATTCCAGTGCTATGTCTTTTAGTGTTGCAAAAATCTGTCCCAGTCTCTTTGCACAGCTCTCGCCACCTGACGGACTTTAAAATAACAAAATGAATGCAGTACAATCTCATCCACAGAGAGCCGACATGGCTTCACGTTTTTCTTGCAACTAAGCAAGAGCACTGATTAACGAGGACTTCTGGAAATCTATTTTAAACCCTCTGCATAATTCAATCTTTTAAACAGTCATTCAGAGATCGCAGTGTCTACAAGACAAAAAACACCAGTGAAGTTACACCTCATGAGTTTTTAGATGTAGTATTGATAGTGTAATATAGGGGTAAATCTGGAAAAAAAAATGGCACCATTTTACCATACAATGGCTAGCATGTACTCATTCATGTTTAACTCTTCTGTGAATTATCATAAGACCTTCAGCCACACTGACCCTTGTGGATAAGGTTTGTCACTTTTAAAATGGGAAACACAGTTGGCTAATATAACAGTACTGTAGCTAATATTACAACTGGAGGAAGAATACATTACTTTGACAACAATGTAATTTCAGAGTAACCTAACCTATAAGGATCAGTAACCAGGGAGAAAGGAAGAGTCTAGATAAACAGGGTTCAGTACGAAATCAATCACTTTAGTGTCATTTATAGTCAGACAATCAACAGTACAGTTCCTTCTCTTTCAGCATGAGAAAAACAGCAATGAATTAATGGTTTCTTGGCTAGTCTCATGGAGAGATAAAATATGGAAATAAAAAAATAAAAAGAGTTGCAAAAAATAACACTACCGCCATCAACTTTCACAGAGTTACGAGAGTAAACTAGACTGTACTTGAAACGTCTACTGATCATGATTGGTTCCTGAGGCGAAACTGAATCTACAACAGCCCCAACCCGTAATCAATGGTAGTGGACATCGAGATAACATCAGAATTACAAGCAAATACATTATCTGTTGAAGAGAATAACTGTGAGGTGATGAGTGTTGTGACTCTGTGGACATCTGACTTTCCCCTGAAATATGGAAGTCAGAGTAGCCATGAGTAGTCGGTTCTACAAACCCCCCTCCCCCCTTCCCACACACACACACACACACACACACACACTCATACACACACACACATTCTCTCAGAGATTCATGATGTGCAAACACACATACTGAGCAAGGTCATCTGTGCGCACACACACACAAACACATTTGAACTATGCGATACTACAGTTTTTTACTGGCTGCTCAAGGATGAAGCCTGTTTCCAACTGCGATTCCACTACGGACTTTTCACATGCTCAACACTCAAGGGTGTCTAACAAGAGACAGGTCATGACACGTCAGGGATTTACATGCACTAACACAACCATGTTTTAGCCTTGAGGAAGTCAGGCCATACAGGCCTAAAGAAACGAGTGCCCATGTTGCTCTATGTTAGCACAGTGTCAAACCATGTGCTCGTCCTTAGCACACCTCATACAACACTTTTCTGCTTAGGAGAGAACAGTTCATCAGTCAGTTAAGTGTATGTACAATGTACAACCAAAACACACTCACAGACAGTAACACACTGGCCTTCTGGAATGGAGTTAAGAACCCCTGATACAGTACGTCAGTACTTCAGAACAACACGTGACACCATAGAGCTAGTTATACAAGACTGATGTCAAAGACTGAAGTATGCTCACAGATACATGAGACAGTCTCTACCATAATGGCCATCTTGTGAGCATTCTCAAAGAAGCCCAGCTCTATGCGAGTGCGCATTGTCGTGAAGAACAGAGGTAATACAGTATGCTGCAATAGCAGGCTTGATTAAAAATACACCTGATCTGAACAGTGGAACGGTGAGGTCAGGAGTAGAGACGCGTGAGGGACACCGGGAATACAGTAAGGGATTCTATAATACAGCAGGTCACAAGTCACGCTCTCATCCAATTACCGTCCATCTGCTCCTTTCAGCCTGTGGGGAAGATAAAAGGACATGAATATTGGAGGGTGAATACACAGAATTCTGATCTTTTGTGTATTTAATAAGATTAATCAGTGATGGCATTAGTAGATGCGATTTAATTGCAATACATCATAAAGCAATACACAACACAAAGCTCTACAAACTGCAATACAATTGCCTCATGCCTCATGCTGGGGTAACCAAACACATTGAACTGCAGTCTGTATGTGTGTGTACACTATCAGTCAAAAGTTTGGACACACCTTCTCATTCAATGTTTTTTCTTAGTTTTTATTATTTTTTTATTAATATTTTCTACATTAATATTGAAGATTAATATTGAAAACGAACAACATTATGAACACATGGAATTATGTTGTAAACAAAAAAAAGAGTTAAACAAACCAGAATATTTTGTAATAAGGTAATGATTGACTGTTGTTTTTGTTTTAATTAGTTAAGTGGTTCTTGCCATAATGTGGAGTAGAACCGTAGTGGAATAGGATCACTTACTGTGGACCATTCCTACCTTCACAGCTGATGATCCCAAACACATTAAGAAGACAATAAATTCCACTAATGAACTCTTGACAAAGAACACCTGATAATTAAATAGAATTCCAGGTTGATTCCTTATGAATGAGTGGAAACGTGCCAAGAGTGTGCAAAGCTGTCATCAGAGCAATAGCTGATTCAATATTAATCTACAATGCAACCAATCACAAAAACAAAGGAAATCATTGAATGAGAAATTTTGACTGGTAGTGTAAGTGCAAATAAGTGTGCATGCACTTTACCTATAAGAGATTGGCAGCAGCAGGTTGTTCTTCTTCAATGCCTGGACTTTGCTGAGGGTCTGGGGGTCCAGGGCAATATAGCAGCGCCGGGCGTAGTCCAAGAGCTTCTCTTTGGATGGGTCAAACTCACCCACCTCCACCAGCTTCTCTGGGGCCACTAGCAGCAACTCTGCGATTGGAGTAGTGGAGGCTACGGTGTTGCGGTCCACACCATGTATCTGAAAGGCCTTGGACATGTTCTTCAGCCGCTGGTATGTTACCAGGATCTTCTTATAGCGGAACAACACACCAGCAGCATCTTTCACTGTGGACAGAAATAACACACAAGTGAGAAAGTATATGGTTAGGACAGTCCTAGATATAGATGGTAAAAATACCCATAGGCTAAATATAGTTCATTGTTTTTTAAACCAGAGCAGTGGATCCCCAGGGGCAGGATTAAGACACGCTACTCTATAGTTATATAACTTCTCCTGTCTCGACCCAATTTTTCACTGCTTTTTCAATCCCTACCCTCTTTCTAAGCTCATAACATAAGACACATGATTAATTATGAACTTGTCTCACCTCTTTGTCTTTCTCTCCCTCTGGCTATTCTGAAGACCCTCCTCCTCTTCAAGGCAGGGTGCACCCCACCTGATCTCGCAGAAGCTGCCATGTTCCGCAAAGCTATGTTTTCTGACATCACATCCCCTCCCGACATCATTTCCTCCTCTTCTAAGTAGCTGTCTTCCAAAAATTCTTCGTCATCTTCTCCCAAAAGTGAGAGGGACTCTGGGAAGGAAGGGAGCACTTTACATCAGTCTCCCATTATTAACATCACAAGAGCATATATACAAGCTAACATTGCTTAATTTACAAGTACATATATGTGTCAATACACAAACGCACATCTTAAATTCTGATGAAATGGCAGATTCTAAACTTAGCGTTAATGTTATTGGTTAAAAGAGGGAGATAATAAAGATTGTTCACTATTTCGTTTGGGGGCAGCCGAAAGAACAATTTCTATGAAGGAAAACACCAAACACCAAAGATAGTGCACATTTCATCTACACTTGCACACACACCTGGCAAGTCATTCATAGGTCTGTTGTTATTACTACTGCTGGCACTTCCACCACCATGGCCCTGTAGGAGGGGCTGAGAGAGCGAGGGGCCAAACATGGAACTCATCTGAGCACTGACTGACCCGGAACCAGCGTTCAAGACTTTGGCATTGGCTGGGGGATGCTGGGCAGGTCTCTGAGGGAATGACTGACGGTTGGCTGAAAGTTGAACCTCTGCTTGCTGATCTGGAAAGTTAATCATTAAAAACCTGTTATCACATTATTGCCCCTTAGGATAAAAAAAGCATAGACTTCGACCTGGTGATCTATATTAACAGTGTAATTTACTTACAACCTGAAACAATCTATTGTGGTAGTAATTATTATTATACCTAGTTATGTGTCCTAAGCATGCACCTGATTTCCTAATTTGGCTAATTGTGTGGCACTTGTGTGTAGAGGTCTGGTCTAAGGCACTTTAACAGTAAGGCTGAAGAGCCTAGTGGTGTGCTAGTGGTGAATCAAAAACAGAGGTAAGAGATTTCTTACCACGTTCGTCTCGTCGCCTCCTCCACGAAAAACTGTGAGTATCATTACCTAAACAATGACATAAAAAAATGACAAAATAAGTGACACAAGCTTTTCTCCTCCCCTTAGTCATAACTGAGCACATTTAGGAGCACTGACATTAGCTTAGCTGCAGTTTAGAGCTTAAACTTTAGTGAGTCATTTGGATTCTTAAACTCAGTTGCTGTGTCCTTATGACTAATTAAAACATGTCTTCAGGTCTGATATTTCAGTATTCCACACTTAAGGCTACATACCTTTCACAAAGGGTTTCAAATGAGGTCAGTTACAGTTACCGGTTTATCCAAAGCAGTGACTAAACTGCTGTTAGGCTAATGACATAGTAGTAACCACTAAAATACTACATTGATAATATAATGGACACCCAGTCATATAATGGAAGAATGTGAGTTTAGTATTCAGTTTTCTTTCACTGGCAAGCTCTCTCCATCTGCCCCCCTTTACCCCCCGCCCCCCTTCTCTCTCTTTGTCTCTCTCTTCCTCTGTCCTACCATTGCTCTCCTGACTCTTGGTGGAGAAAATGAAGCGGTCGAGTTGGCAGCGCAGGAAGTCTCTCTCCTCCTCCAGGTCTTCAATGCGTTTCTGCAGCCACGAGTTCTTCTCCAGTGAGATCTGCAGCTGTGTGCGCAAGTTTGTTATCAGCAAGTAGGAGCTTGCAGGAGCTGGAGGATCATTACCTGCGTTGGACATAAACACAAGTTATTGAGTTAGAGTTAGAGTTATTGTTGCATCCAAACAGAAGAGAATAAAACATACTTTTTCTGCCCAAGCTTTTATAAATATTCTGTGAAGTTCAAGCTGGTAAAAAAATAAGCCACCCCTATACTGTGTTGGACACTAAATGCTGGTCAGATGTTCTACCTGAAAAACATAAAAAATGAACTCGTCACATCTGAGGATGCAGCTGGCCTCTTTTAGACTGGAAGAAAACCAGAGTGGTGGTGTTCTCTCATGTGTCACCGTGTAACAGTGCAGTATGTGCACTCACTCTTATGCTCTTAATACACTGTGAATGAAACCAATAGTTTGTACTCTATGCATATTTTTATCTCGGTGCAAAATCATATTTGTTCTTAGTTTCTCATTTAATGTACACAGAAATGTACAGAAGCAACTATTATATGCTCAAACTGACCTTCAAAGCTCTGTTCGTTCTGGTTGTAAAAGCCTCCTTGCTGTTCAAAGTTGTTCTCCTCAAAGGGAATGGAGATTTCATAAGCGTCCTCGTTTTTGGGGGCTTTGGAGAAAAGAAAAGAGAAATTTCAAAGACGTTTCTACATTTATGCAACCACCGAGATGGAAACAAAGCAGTTGCATGATTGGTTGTGAAATCAAACATTCTGACTCTGATTTCTTGGCAGTGATGGGAACCAGAGGTTCCTACAGCACAAATACAGCCATTGTACTAACTGTCAAAAATTATAAGTAAACATTGATGCATTAAAGGGTGATAAATCTGTTAAAAAAATAAGGGTCCTGCATTGAACTCTTGGCTATGACTTGTTAACATACATTTTAAATGCAACAGGCACCAGATAACATATGCATAAACCATTTACACCAGCTTTCTGTAAAGCAGCTTTTAAAGGAACACTCTGGTTCCTATCACCACCACTGTGAACAATTCTGACTTTTACCATTAAAACATGGCACATTTTCACCCTGCAAGCATAGTGTTTATAAATGTTGAGTGATTTTCACATTACACTTTGTGATCCTGAAAGTAACAGGACACTTTACAACACACTTTTAACAGTTTAGTAAATCTTTATACTATTGTTCCTTAAACTTCATGGACATTTCATATACAAACTGGATTTTGTCTGAGCAGACAAATGAAATACATTCATACCAGTAATATATTAGTAATAACAACAGCAATAACAATTAGGAGTGCAAAGTCCATGCATAAACTTTGGCTTGTCAATGTGAGTTAATAACACGTATGTTAATAACACATATAAACTGAATAATGATGCACTGCGATTGTTAGGTGAATGCTAGGTTGCTTTGGCATTCCATGGGGGTTGCTATGTTATTCCAGGTGGTTGCTAACATTTCTAGGCTGTTGCTATGTAGTTACTAGTGTGTTTATTAGTGTTCAAGTATAAGTGTGTAAGAGCATTTGTGCAAGTACTGTGTAAATGTTGTGTAATCACTCTGCATTAGTGTGTTTGTATGCAATGTGTATGGGAGAGATTTGTATTGTGACACCAGTATTGGGACCTAGATATTAATTTTTTGAACATCGTATCACATCATACACTCCAAAATTACTCCAGAGATGTACAAGCAAACCTCACAGATATAGCATAGCGTCTACAATCTTGCAATGCTTTTCTGCTCTAGCCTGAAAGCTGTAAGAAGAGTAATGTGATAAAAAAAATGCAAAATTATAACAATACTTTTTACAAGTCACTGTTTATGTTATTAGAAGAAAAAGAAATCAAAGAACATTAAGTTCTTTCTAGACAAACCACATCAATAATAATAATGGTAACAACAACAACAACAACAACAACAACAACAACAACA
>JBBPCW010000006.1:8892583-8909129 GCA_037974425.1 Phenacogrammus interruptus
GTGTGTGTGTGTGTGTGTGTGTGTGTGTGTGTGTGTGTGTGTGTGTGTGTGTGTGTGTGTGTGTGTGCGTGTGTGGGCATGATTATTCCCAGTATTTGGTTAGATAAAATATGAGAATTTGGATTGAACTTTACATGACATTTGCATAAGCCTTTCATGACAAATATCCAACAAGTTGTCAAAACAGTTGTTCAATTGAAATGACATTAAAAGCGACAAGAGCAGCATTTATGACTGTTTTAAATTTCAATAAGCCATTATAAATATTTATGAAGGTTTATGTCTGCAGGCAATTGCCCATTCAATTAGATTAAATTTAAGTTACATTAATAATAAGGTTTTAAATGTTACTCCTGCTGGTAATTCGTCATTCTGACTTTTTCACAAAGATAAAAGACAAGTGACATGAAGCGAAACTCCTTGCAGAAACATTTGTGTATTTGCTAGTTTCTTTACATTTGCATATTTGGCACACTGTCTTTTCCAGGGCAGCTTACAATTTTAAAGGGTGCTACAGATGTAGGTGAGGGTAATATTAGGAGTCTTGCAATTGGACTCCTATTGGTGCGCTGTGCTCACCTGGATGGAGGAACTGAACCCCAGGCTATTGCATGGAGGGCATTGTTGTTCCCTTTATTTATATACTGTCACATATTTGTTATATTGTTGCTTCTGTCTTTTTTTGTAATTATACATTGTTGCACCTTTAATTACCCTCTGCTAGAAAATAGTATCTGACATAATACTGCTTCTGGTTCTTGTTGGCTGCACTGCATGCTGTCCTGTCCTGTTCTGCTGTATTGTTTGTGTTTTATGTGTTGCTCCTTCTTTCTTTTTGCACTCGATGTAGTCCTATCTGCACTTGTGTTCTCAAGGAATGTACACGTTTCACTGTGTACTTTGTAGATTTGACTGGAGCTGTCAAGAGTCACTAACAATCACTAAATTTGTGTGTGTATGTGTGTGCAGCTCAGATCGAGGTGATCCCCTGTAAGATCTGTGGAGACAAATCATCAGGCGTTCACTATGGGGTCATCACCTGTGAGGGCTGTAAGGTGAGAACCGGAACTTTACTAATCATGCTCAGTTTATGGAGTTTTATTTTCTCTTTTTATACTGTATTCTGTCTCACTCTCCTTCCCCCTTTCTCTTTAGGGTTTCTTTCGAAGGAGTCAGTCCTCCAGTGTGCAGTACTCTTGCTCTAGGCAGAGTAACTGCCCCATTGACCGCGCCAGCAGGAACCGCTGCCAGAGCTGCCGCCTCAAGAAGTGTGTCGCCCAGGGAATGAGTCGGGATGGTAAGAGAGAGCGAAAGAAAGAGAGAGTGAGAGAGAGAGAGAGAGAATCTATTCATAGTTTGGCTGAAACTCTAGATACACTTTAAATAACATTAGATAAAAATGAAGTACATAAAAATCCAATGATAATAGAAAAATGTGAACACAAGCAATTCATGATTTAGAATAAAAACACCCACACAATATCAGTGGGGAAACTGTTGGATATGGATCTTTATATATGAAGATAATGTTATTTTATACATTAAATTAAAACTGAAAGTAAGAAGAACACAACTGAAGCACAAACTCAAGCCCATCTATTTAACACACCTCTGTATCACACAGTTCAATGGCTGCATCAAACCAATATTAGACTTTATCTAACTTGGGACATCTGCTTGTTTAATGTAACAGCTACCCTGTTCCACAGCCTTGGACCCTGTCATCATGACTCCCAGAATAGTTTGGGCTTAAGCATGTTCTTATCTCAGTCACATTAAAAATGTTCAATTCAACCAACAAGAACCACAAATGACACAAATGGAAACATATGAAGAGCTAATCTTCTAATATTCTCAAGCATCACTGGCTCCGACAGCAATACAGATGCAGTATTCGTTCCAAGAGCACCCGTGTATAGTGAAAAAGCACGTTGTTGTATTTTGGTAAAAATGCCTATTTAGGGCAGTTGACAACTTTTTATGGCGGTTTTTATGCCGCTGGACTGGTGGCGGTAATACAGTTTGGTTCTCAGAACCATCCGCGTTAGACTGAATGCTGATGCTGATCCACATAAAACTGAGGGGTAACTGCATTTGGATCTGAGCTTAATGATGAAT
The DNA here is from genome assembly GCA_037974425.1 of Phenacogrammus interruptus. Classification (NCBI taxonomy): domain Eukaryota; kingdom Metazoa; phylum Chordata; class Actinopteri; order Characiformes; family Alestidae; genus Phenacogrammus; species Phenacogrammus interruptus. The sequence goes on from JBBPCW010000006.1 coordinate 8,894,702, forward strand.
GAAACTTTGAATGTCAATTTATGTGAAACACTTTGTAATGTTATTCATTTTAAAGATCTAAGAATCAAATTTGAGATCAAGGGAGCAGTGTGTGGGGACGGTACCTTACTCAGTACCTCAGAGGTGCCTGGCGGTCTTAGGAATCGAACCCGTGACTTTCTGATCACAAGGCAAATGCCCTAACCACTAGGCTACCAGCTGCCCCACAGTCCTTCATGGCTGATTATGTTTGTTAGATATGGGTGTAAGAATATATTAATTAATGAAAAACTTGAAAAATACATGGCTTAATTTACATGATAAATCATTTATAAAACTGCATGTTATGAGTTGCATGCGAATGATTTTGGTGCAACTTAAACATTTACCAGAACAATAAATACTATCTAAGCTGTGTGCAACATTATTCTCTCTATATATCTATAGTCCTTTACTGTATTTTGACATTTTGGTTAGTGTATTCAGACTACAGCTTATAAAAAACACTTTAATTTGATTTGCTAAATTCCAAATAACAAGTATTCATTTGCATGTGTAGCACAGTATATCTGAGCAGGTGATTTATAAGGGCCATTTCTCAGATAATAATACATGCAAAATGAAGAAGAAAACAGTTTATAAATCAGGCTTCTGCTGGTGCACACTGTTCTCCATAGCCATGATGAATTATATGATAATATTTGGCAAATAAAATCTGCTTCAAATATATGCAAATATGTAGAGAATAGCCCACAATATATAAAAAGAACTGATAAAAACAAGTTTTATATGGTGTGGTCACAGTCACATGAAAGCCAGTGTTCTTTTGGCTGGTGGTTACTTGCAGCTATAAACACAAAATAATTTGATCCGTCATGACTAATTGTTTCCAGTAACGCCAGTGATTGTTATGTGGAACAAGAGGGATCAGGACACAGAACTAACCTGCTTATCTGGCTGATAACATGGTAGATGAAAAAAAACATGTAATTTCCAGTTAAATATAAAGTAAATGTCATGTAGTATATATTAAGGAATGTAAGAGCGGAATGGATTACACCTAAACACAAAAACAAGTCATGAAGGAACACTAAGTGCACTAAAGGCTAAACCTTTAAGGAATTAGTTAAAACAGTGCAATGCTGTTGCCACCCTATAAATTATTAGGTGCAGTAGATTACTCTGCAGGCTCAAAATTAGCATTGACTCTGCATTACATTCATGCTGTTTTGCTCAGTTAAAATACAGTCACAGTCCTGTTAGTAGGTTATTTTAGACAGTTAGTTACATCTTTTTCCAAATGCAAACCTTTAGTACAGCCCTAGCATCAACATTTTATTTGAGCATCAGTTCTCAAGAATGATCAGAAGTGTCAATATTTCACTCATCACTTCTGAATTTTCAGTAACTTCAATTGGTTTCTTTGGTTTTATGAGTATGATCAGATGGATCTCAAATCGATCTAAAGTAAAACAAAAAATATCAAATAACTGCCATATAGGCCTAAATTAAACCTCTGTTACATACCTTATAGGGTACTTCACAACATCGTTGTTTAAAAAAGTTAATTAATGCTAAATCTCTAATAGCAGTAACAACAACAACAAAGATTAAGATTAGCTTTTTGCAGACACGTTACTTGGTATTATTGTTTATTCTCAATGCAGTGGAATGCAGTTTTGTAAAAAATGATATAAATGAATGTTGCTGTGGTAAAAGTAAAAATCTAGAGTACTTTTCAATTTTGCATTGTATTCATTGTAATGGCTGGATGGTGAGTTAACTAACAAAACCAAGTAGTCAAGTAGGTTTCATTTGTACCACATGTGCAAACAGGACAAAGATCTCAATAAAGAACACAAGACAACTCGTTTTGGCCGAGGTCCATACGATCATACGCATAAAACCAATGAAACCAATGAAACTAATTAAAGTTACTGAAAATTTCTGGCCTATAAACGTTTTCTGGCACTGTGCTGTAGATAGTATTAAGGCATCATTGCCGTTTCACTCTCTGTGTCCTCTCTTGCGCAGCGGTGAAGTTCGGCCGCATGTCTAAGCGTCAGAGAGACTCTCTGTTCGCGGAGGTGGAGCGGCACCGGCAGCAGCAGCGCCTCCAAGGCAGCCAGACTGAACCCCAGCCTCTGCCAGCATACCGGCCCAGCAAGGAGGCCAGGGCCCGCTCGCCTCATCTAATTCAGCCACTGACTTCAACCTACTCCTACCCCCTGGACCAGGAATTACCCAGTTTCCCACCAGAAGTGCACAACTACCTGGGCTGTGCTGCAGAGTCCCAGGCTGCAGTGCTGGCCCACAGGAATTCCCTGAGGGGTGGAGACAGCAGCAGCTTTTCAACTTCAGGAAGAGGTGAGGCCAAAGAGATTCACTCTTCTTCAGCTTATCTTTTCAAAACAGTGTTCATTTCAGGTTCATGTTATAATTTTTACAATTACAAAAATAATATGTATTCAAGGCCAATGACTTACATCCCCAACTGCCACAGTAAATATCCATCTTTTTTGCACAATTTGCACAATTAGGTATTGCTGTTTTTAGAATATAATGGCCTAGTGATAGAATACTTGCCTCTGGACCAAGAGGGCATAGGTTCAAATTCTACCTATAGCACCATCGCTGGGTCCCTGAGCAAGACCCTTAAACCCAAGTTGCTCCTGGGAGACTGTCCCCTGTAGTTAGGCAGTGGAAGTCGCTTTGGATAAAAGCATCGGATAATGTAAATAAATGTCATTATATTGTATTAATTCAAATATTGACTCCACTGAATCCTGTCTTGTCCTGTTATTTTTGCTCTCTCTCTCTCTTGCTGTATTTGCACTCTGGTCTGCACTGTTGTTCTGTTTTTGTACTTGTGTTGCACCATGATCCTAGAGGAACATTATTTTGCTATGTGCTGTGTATATGGCTCAAATGATAATAAATTGACCTTAACTTCACTTGACTTGCTTTTTATAGCAAAACAAAAAAAGTTCACCTTCATTATTGATCACCTTTCTGTTGCTTTCACACTGTTCTAGGCTTTGACTCCAGAAGATCCACTCCAGAGGCAATCCTGGGCATGTCTGGGAGTGAAATACGCTTAGGACCTTTTGACCCTGAAGGCTTGTTCTGCCCCTACCCTACCTCAATGCACATAGGTGAGTCAGAAACAGAGAAAAAGAGAGAATGTTTAAGCTAAGCAAAGCTAAAAATCAAGGATTCTGACCAAAGTTCTGTGTGTGTGTGTGTTTTTGTGTGTTTGTGTGTGTGCATATTCATGTGTGTGTAGAGGAGCTGTGTACAAGTATTGTACGCTCTCACAGGGAGACGAGTCAGTATCGTGTGGAAGAAGTTCACGCTCTTAGATGGAAGATTTTCAGCAGGGAGGAAATCCATGCTTACCAGAGCAAAGTACTACCCCATCACTACACCGCACTACTCTTACTACTCCGTCACTACACCATCACTATTCTCAATACTCCGTCACTACACCATCACTACTCCGTCACTACACCATCACTACACCATCACTATTCTCACTACTCCGTCACTACACCATCACTACTCCGTCACTACACCATCACTACACCATCACTACTCTCACTACTCCGTCACTACACCATCACTACACCGCACAACTCTTACTACTCCGTCACTACACCATCACTACTCTCACTACTCCGTCACTACACCATCACTACTATCACTACTCCGTCACTACACCATCACTACTATCATTACTCCGTCACTACACCATCACTACTATCATTACTCCGTCACTACACCATCACTACTATCATTACTCCGTCACTACACCATCACTACTACCACTAATCCGTCACTACACCATCACTACTCTCACTACTCCGCCACTACACCATCACTACTATCATTACTCCATCACTACACCATCACTTCTCTCACTACACCATCACTACCCCATCACTACTCCACCACTACACCATCATTACTTCATCACTACCCCATCACTACACCATCACTACTCCATCATTTAGTTTTTTGACCTCTCACTCTTTCTCTTTCTCTCTGTCTGACTCTCTCTCTCTCTCTCTCTCTCTCTCTCTTTCCCTCTCTCTCTCTCAGTCTGTGGATGAGATGTGGCAGCACTGTGCGGTGCGACTGACGGATGCAGTGCAGTACGTGGTGGAATTTGCGAAACGCATCCCAGGGTTCCGTCAGCTTGGTCAGAATGATCAAATTGCCCTGCTCAAGAGTGGTGAGACACACCTGTCAATCCAATTGCAGTACCACCTGTTAGGGTGTGCCAGGCTCTGTACCATTATTCATGACTCATTCCTCATTCTGTATGTGTCTTTGTTTTCTCCTTGCTTTTCCTCTTAACACCTGGCTGTCCTTTCTGTCTTTATTTGTTTCCCTCATCTGCCTTCCTTTCCATGCCTCCTACTTTCATTCTGTGTTTTATCTTTTTTTCCTGTGTGTTTGCGTGTATCTCTTCTGCTTAGGTTCGATGGAGGTGGTTCTGGTCCGCATGAGTCGAATGTTCAACACTGAAAACAGCACAGTCTTCTTTGACGGAAAGTTTGCTGGAACTGAACTTTTCAAGTCTCTCGGTAAGTTTAAACATCTGAAATTAAACCCGTGTATTCATTTAACTGTCACTTAAAGTTAGCTTTTGCCTTTTACTTGCTTAAAAAGCAAAAGGATAGTCCCAGAATGCAAATGTAAATAACATACCTCAACCATCAGTTTAGTTGTTATAGATGGAAAGAAGACTCAGTATAAAATCACTTTATAGGCTGTGAATTCATCACCAAATGACAAATGTCAACTTTCCTGATTTTACAGGTGTTCACAGTATTCTACCTTGTGTTATTTTTTCCTGTGATACAAACTTTAGCAATATTTACTCATGGTCTTGGTGCTTTCTCAATTTTGATTTCTTTTTGTTGCTTGCAACTGTGTTGCAGCATGTGGTGACTTTATTGCAGCCGTGTTTGACTTTGCTCACAGTCTTTGTGCTCTGAGACTGACTGAGCAGCAGGTGGCACTGTTTAGTGCTTTGGTGCTCATAAATGCAGGTAGGTGACATTTACACACTTGTCTTACAATTGTATAAAAATGTGCAGACACACATATATTGGTGTGTGTGTACATATGTATAGACTGTGCATATTTATGCTTGTGTATGTGATACAGACCGTCCATGTCTGGAGGACAGAGACAGAGTGCTAAGAGTGAGAAAAGACGTGGAACTGGCCCTCAGTCACATTCTACACAGAGACAATCAGGAGAGTCTACCGCACAAGGTGTGTGTGTGTGTGTGTGTTTGGCATACAAGCAGAGAGAAAAAAGCATTTTAAGGGCTCATATATATAATTTTTGTATACATTACGTATAATATATTATACATTACATATATGTATGTAGTAGTCTGGGTGAAAACTGACTGACCAAACTAACCTGACTGACCACACAAACGGAATCTCTTTTAGGATTGATTTATGCTTTGTTTGTTTACAGCTGTATCAAAAGGTGTCCGTGCTGAAGAGTCTGTGTGCAGTGCATATTGAGAAGCTGCGCTGGTTCCGGCAGCTCTACCCACTCACAGTGCACTCACTTTTCCCACCTCTCTACAAGGAGCTGTTCGGCTCAGACACTGACATACAAGCAATGGCTACTCTCTAAATACACACACACACACACACACACACACACACACACACACACACACACACACACACACACACACACACACACACTGTACAATTACTAATAGAACATGTAATCAGTATGTCTTAAGTGTATTATTTACTTAAAGGAAAAAAGATAAATATATTTTTTTAATTCTGCCCGGAACAGAACATAATGTCAATAGAAAGTTAAGCGTCATTGAGTCTGTATTTGCAGATACTATTGTGCAGATACTATTTTGTAGGGCAAATAAGAGATAATGCTGCATACGTTAACCTACCCAGCTGTGCTAGTATTTTTGATCGTCTATACCTTTGAGCTGAATTTGAGTTGTGTTTTAAAGGTTGTTCACAACTGTTAATATATTGGTCAGTAAATGTGATCAGAATTTTTTTTTTTTAAATCCTCCTGACGTCCTGAAAAATAAAAGCTTGCAGCTCTGACCAGTGGTAAGGGCCTTCAAGTATCAGCGAATCTTTCCCAGGAATGGAGCGTTTTATTGAAAACGAAGTACTTGAATTCAACTCCACAGCAGGTTACAGAGTTTTGCACAATCATAATAGTATCAGGTCTCCTCTGACACACACTGTTGCTTGTCCTAATCCTACATATGGAGAATCTGAGGAGAGGGTATTCCATCCCTATGAAATAACTAAACCATACATCAATTATAATGACACCAAATGCTCTTTCTGTGTGAATGGAACATTCTGCATTAGTACACTGTACCCATTTTTTTTATTATTTCAACCTTCTTTTCTCAGGCTATATAAAGAATTAAAGCAGCTACTGGAGGAAATTGAGGTTTAAGTCATTTATACTTGAATTTGAATAATGAATGACTGGACAAACTGCATTAATTAACATTTGTTTGACAGCAAATTTGACATATTCCACAATTTTCTTTTGAACACAGTAAAGCTGGTCCAGCTACTTCCCACCCTCTGAGTACAACCTGAGTTCCAAGGGGCTTTTGATTTGTGGGGTGGAGGTAGCTCAGTGAATAGGATACTTGCCTCCAGACCAAGAGGTCATGGATTCGAATCCTACCTTCAGCATAACACCACTGGGTCCCTGAGCAAGACCCTTAACCCCAAATTGCTCCAGGGAGACTGTCCCCTGTTGTTAAGGAATGGAAGTCGCTTTGGATAAAAGCGTCCGATAAATGCCGTAAATGTTTCCCCTCTAATGCCTTTTCACACAAAACCCACACAGTCTAAACTGTCCAAACGTATCCAGACACACCTTGTAGGCAATTAATTCAGCTACTTTAAGGCACACCCACTGACAACAAAGATGTTCAGTTGAACAGCTTGTAAAGTCTCCATAGAAAAATACCGACAATAAAATTAGCTGTTCTTGAGCAGCTTGTGCCCAGTTCCAAGAATCCTTGTACTGGGTTGTGGATCTGTGATGCTGCATCCCCTGGAGTGATTCTTTCAAAACCGTTGGAATCATTTAAGCACAAAGTGTCAATTTGTCACATGTACGCGCACCATAACACGCAGTTTGAGCAGCACAAAATTGTTCCCTGCATTTAATCCATTCACCCGAGTGAAACAGCAGGCGTCCAGTGATACGGTGCCCAGGGAAGAATGTGTTGGGACGGTACCATGCCCAAGGGTGCCACTAGCAGTCCTGGTTTTGACCCACAATTGCAGGGGCATCTCCCTACCACAGGCCACCAGCACCATTTGGAGTGGTATTTGTAATCCAACATAAATCTCTAAACCTTTTTTTTTTTCAGAAGTAATGTGGGATGAGCAGGTGTCTGTAAACTATTGGACACTGATCGAATCATAGGGGTACTGAGTAACTTCATGCCACATAAGGGGCTTTTAACATTCAGTTTCAGAAATCTGAATAAAGTCTTTAGTCATGAGGCATTCGCTACGGTCTCACTAGTCACGCATTGTGTGTAAAAAGATCTCACAGGTCTGAAAAGTCAGTGCAGTAAAGTTCTAGCACTGTTGAGTATGAAGTGTGATGGCATTTCAACCAATGGTAGCTTTTCCAACACATTTATGAATGTTTATGTGTCATTTATAAGAGTGTGATATGTGTCTTATATGTGTCTGTCAGAGTGACCTGCTCTTTTGGCATTTTTAATTTAACTACTGCTGCAGATTTTTTTCTTTCTGTTTTTTTTTTTTTTTGCTGTGATTTACTAGCTGTTGTTGATTGGTGATATTTCTGTGAGTTTGTTTGACGCTGGAACCTTTTTTGTTTGTTTTGTTTGTAATTTTTAATTTCCCTTTACTGACCATACTGATGTGCTACGTTGAGGAAAAGGCATCAAATAAATATAAGAAAAACACAAAAATATTCTCTTTTTTTCCTAAATCTTAAGACAAAGAATTTGTTTTTGATTAAGCTCTTGATTGATCTCATACTTCTAATTTTAAGATTCAGTTTTTGTATTAAAATGGTTTCATACTGTAGGTTTTTAAAGATAACCAGTGAACTAAATACTAAATTACTATTTAATTTGTCACTTCATTTGTCATCAGTACATGTATTAGAGAATTATCATGTATTTAAACTAAGTTGTCTACAATGATAAACAATGAGCTGTCAATGATTTGTCTAATCTTTAGCATCAGCTCTGACCTGTCAGTGTAAGTGGATTTAATTATGATGGAAACCACAATGACAAAATGGAAAGGAAAATGTTCCCAAAGAGTAAACCTCAACCCTCAAACTCATCCACATTTTTCTTCAATAAAAGTAAAAGTTTTGTTTGTAGAATTGCATCTCATTTCAAGGACAGTTTATAAATGGGCTTAAGCTCCATCTGGAATCTTTCAGAGAAAAGCCTCCGGTCTCCTGATTCCGCCATTATGACTAACACTATGACCTTTTGTTTCATAACCCTCGGAAATAATCATACAGGAAATGCGTTGCCTGGTCAGGCCTTTTTACAGAATGAAATAGATTCATTTATAGGTTTCTTTCCCTGTATTTATTCATAAAGAGAGGAGCATTAGCAATATCAGTGTAGCTACGTAGCAGCTGCTAGCACTTGGTAAGTCCACATCCAATACTGGAATCTTTCCCACTCCCATGTTTGTGATCTTAAAACACCTGCATGATAGAATGGGATTTTGAATGCCGGCATAAAAATTCCAGGAGAGGAAGCTGCACAAAACCTCGAGTCTACTTTTTTAACATGTTTCTACTCTTTTTTTACACGGTGTCTAAATTTAATAATGAATGCATGGTCCAAAAAATAACTAATGACATTACATTAACTTACGTTTAAGGTTAAAATGCCCTTCTTCTTTAAAGTTACTTTTTGAAAGTGTAATGTTTGATAGCAAAACAGCATCGATTGAACTAAGTAATGTGGAAACATTTTTCCATAAACTATAGTGTAAAATTATGAGAAATAAACTCATAACAGCAATAACACACTGTAGTACCATAAATAATGTGGTTAGTGAACAAAAAGTAGAGTAAATGAGAGTGATGTTTTCTTATGATTCATGAGTTCTGATCAGAACTGGGTAGAAAAACAGTTTGATTGGGTCATCTTAACAGTAACCCGGGTAGGAAGGAAATGAGCACAGGAAATAACTTCAGGAAACAAGTTCCATATTTGAACTTCCATAGGTTTCACTTCACTTTCTATTACGGAATTCCTATTTTTACATACACAGGATGCCTGTGCCCGTTCGGTCACATCCCCAATGAAGCCTGTTGCCTGAGTACTAGGTGGCACACAGCTCTGGGCAAGACATCATGGCTTCTTATTCAATATTTCAATGTTTTTATTATTTTTTACATCGTAGATTAATATTGAAAACAAACATAATGATGAAGTAACACATGGAATTATGCTGTAAACTGGTTTCCCTTCTTTCCATAGATGCAAATACCTTTCTTTGAACAGTGGAGAACAGTGCAGATATTATAATAATGTAATTAAGTTAAGATTATATTTTTAACATTACCGATATATTGCAGTTTAAGTAGATGTATTACAGGTTGAAAATGCTCAATGCTTTCTTTCAGATTTAAGTACACACAACACAGTATATGCAATGACATTATACAGAGTATAATAAAATGTATACAGATCTCTGGAATGGGAATAATTTATAGCTCACACTCATTCTCTCATTGTTGAAGAAGCGTCAGACTGAGGGCCCAGCTGTGACTTTTGACTCAGGCAGTAAAGTGAGTTTGTCATGTCCGTGTTTGTGAGAGGAGCTTTTGGTATGTAACTGTGTGTCCAAAACAAACAGTGAGGGGCTCAACTGGACTTTATGAGAAAGAAAAGTTTTTTTCTCATCAATGTTTTAATGATTGCTATAATGAGACACTTTTAAACAGCCAGACAGTGTGTATATATATGTGTTTAGAAGTAAAATGTTCTGAATGTATGAGGAAAAGCAACAAGAAGAACAAAGTCGAGTCTGTTTTTGCTTTTGCATTTTCATTTTTGCATACTGTGTGTGAAATACATGGAGTCTTGGGGTCAGGCAAATTGCTGAAATTAGTGCTTGAGTTAAACTCATCAGCTCCTATTGGCCCCCAGTTGACAAATGTAACATGTTGGAACATGTGTTGTGTGTACAAACATTACATAATATTGCATATTTATATTTAACTTTAGAGGAATTTGTGGAACATTGACATATTTAAATTCGCTCGCAATGGCTGATGTAATTTGTATATAGTGTGAAAGTGACCATTTGTCATACGTGAACACATCACAGCACACACTGTGAACAGCACGAAATTCAACCCATTCACCAAGTGAAGCAGGGGGCAGCCAGGAACACGGCGCCCGGGGAGCAGTGTGTGGGGACGGTACCTTGCTCCGGGTACCTCAGCGGTGCCTATCGGCCTTGGGGATCAAACCTGGACTTTCTGGTCGCAGGGCGGATGCCTTAACCACTAGGCCATCCAACTGCCCCTAAATGGTAGACAAAGTCTGCTATTTTTCTCTGCATCTAACAAGAGTAGGAAGTGAAAGGGGGATTATCTTGTTATGTTTTGATTAAGAGTGGGTGAGTGTAACTGTTTGCTCTCGTCTTGTCCTTGTGCCTTGTCTGTGACTTGGTTCACATTTTCCTGTTCTATGTACTGTTTTTGTTTTGGCTTTGCCTCGCCGGAGTCATGCCTCTTCCTCAGTGTGTGCACCCATGTTTTACCTGTTACACGTCCTAGTCCCCAGGTGTTCCTTGTCGGGTGTTTGTAAAAGTATCCTTATGTTTCAATTATTCTTTTTGGAATTTGTGGTAGTGTATGTATGGCCTGTCCCTGTTTCATGAGGTATAATATCACTCTGGGTCTCCTGGAAGTCCTAGACAGGTCACTAACATTTAATACAAGAGCAGCCAAACCAGGGGGTGAACATAGGCCGCTCCATAATAGGGCTCCTTACTGAATGAGTCTCTAGAAATGTAGATATCAATATACCTGTTCAGGTAAAAGTTCACTTTTATACTACAATACTACCAATATGTGGTGGCAGTTGCTCGGTGGGTAGTACACTTGCCTCCGGACCAAGAAGTCATGGGTTTGAATCCTACCTTTAGCATAAACCACCACTGGGATCCTGAGCAAGACCCTTAACCCCAAGTTGCTTCAGGGAGACTCCAGGAAGTCACTTTCGATAAAAGCGTCTGATAAATGCCATAAATGTAAGTATCATTTAGTAGCAAAAAAGTGTTGTGTTTTTCCATCCATCAATTATCTACCCCTTTGTGCTGCACTCATGGTCAGGGTGGGTTTTTTTTTGTTCGTTTTGTTTTTAACTGTTTTGATATGTGCAGTTTGAACTGAAGGCCTAGCTCTGATAGACCCAGTCAGAATACCAGGGTTTCCATAATATAATTGTTATCACATTCACCTCACACACAAAGGAACGGAACACATTGGTACTTTGGGGCAACTAATGGTCTAGTGGTTAGGGAGGTACCCCTGCAATCAGAAGGACTGCTGGTGACACCTCTGAGGTACCTTTGAGCGAGGTGCCATCCACACGCTGCTCTCTGGGTGCTGTGTTCCTGGCTGCCTGTTTCCTCACTTGGGTAAATGGATTAAAAGCAAAGAATGAATTTAGTGCCGTTCACACTGTGTGCTGTGCTTTACACATACAGGACATGTCCTGCATCCCATATCCTACCATTCAAAAGTTTGGACACACCTTCTCATTCATGGAATTCTGTAGTAAAAAGTGACAAGTGGTTCTTGCCATATTGTGGAGTAGAATTCCTAATGTGTCGAATAGGATTGCTAACTGTGTATCAATCCTATCTCTGTACATCACAACTGATGGTCCCAAACACATTAAGAAGGCAAGAAATTCCATTGATTAACTCCGGACAAAGCACACCTGTTAATTAAACACCATTTCAGGTCGATGCCTCATGAATCTAATTGAAATCTGACTGAATGCAAAGCTGCCATCAGAGCAGTAGGTGATGTTTTCAATTTTAATCTACAATGTAGGAAATTGTTGAATGAGAAGATGTGTCCAAACTTTTGACTGGTAGTCATGGAAGTCTGAGGGAAGCACTGCAGCTCACATACATATTTCATATGAGCTCATAACACTGTGCCCTCACTGAAACACACTGAGGCCTATAATATACTGCATGTTTAATAGATAACTATCCATAATGCCTACTTGTAGGTTGTGTTGTTGTAATGACAACAAAGCACACTACTATGCTCTCACTCAGTCAAGGTGTTATGACCACTGATAACACCGTGATACTGACGCAGTGCTTGTGACAGACTGAACATAATCTACAGATGCAGAAAACACAGCCAGTCTAATGATATGCCATGCTGTTAGTGCTGAGAGGTCATAGTGTTTTGTCTTCTCAGCAAAGAAAATGACTAATCTTGCTCTATCACGCTCCCAGTCTCTCCCACACAAACAATGTGACCGAAACCAAGTCATCATTGAGCTGTTGAATTATGTTTAATTGAATAAGTGTCCACCAGCTCTATACAAAACCTCTCAACCTTACTGTAAACACAAGATTAATGTTTAAGTGCTTCATGCTGCTGTTTAGTTTAATGTTATGATTGTTTTGTTTTTTTTTAGTGTAAGAGGGCAGATGCAGAGATCACTGTAAACATAAGTTCTCAGGAAATTCAGAGGCAGTTACTTCATGTTTTCTTCACCAGCTAATGTCACTGTTATGGTATATTCGTGTATGGTATATAACCAAAATTTTACTGATAAGTACATACCTAGACTTGATTACTGCCAACACTGCTGAACCTAAATATCACTTAGAACCACAGCAATATGAAGAAGGCAACAAGAAGCACACAATACCACAGTTGAAAAATGTGAAGTTTTTCATTCTGGAAAGGGTTACAAAGTCTTTGTTGCTTTAAAGACTCCAGTTAACTACAGTGAGAAAGTGGAGAATACCTGGAGAAAGGAGAACAGGAGGTGAATCGTCCCAGAAATGGACAGCCTACACCAGGGGTCGGCAACTTTTAACACTCCAAGAGCCATTTGGATCTGATTTTTACAAAAGAGAAAACACCAGGAGCCATAAATCCTTTTTGATGTCTAAAATGAAGATAACACTGCATATATTGTTTTTTACTTTTGTGCTATGTATAAAAACTAGGCTAGTGTGTTGCTTGTGAAATTTTATTTATTCAAAGAAAACATTTTTAACATTTTGAACATTTAGAAAATTTTTTTACAAATTATATTTTAATGTTACAAGATCATAATAATCTTCAAATTTTAAACTACAAAAAAAACTGAATAAAAATAAAATACACATAACACCCAGAAGTCAATTGACGTAATTTAATCAGAATCAGAATCAGAATCAGAATCACATCTATTGGCCTATTGGAGCAGCAAGCATGCTCTGTAAGAGACATATGGGTGTGATGTAGGCACATGCACACATGTATTGTTACATATTGTTGTTGTTTTATACTGTTGTTTTATACTTGAGAGACACCATCAACCAGAATGAAATCCTTGTTTGTGTTCCCTCTCATAGGCTACACGGTCAATAAACATGATTCTGTTTCTAATTCTGATTCTGATGTGGCAACTGGTGCTACATGATGGGCTCTGGGTCCACTGGACATTTGCTGTGTCCGCTGGTTGCTGCTTGCGTGGATGTATGCTGGCAGGCTGCAGGACTAAATGCCCGTACATACTGCAGCAGCATTGTAACAGGAAGCATCTTGTGCAAAATTGGGCACTGTGTCAATTGGCGCAGGCAGCCGTTATAGGTATAGGCAGTTAGCCGCCGAACTAGTGTAAAATTATTATTTATTTTCCAAAGCCACAGGGAACTGCAACATAAGGATGAAATAGTTGCATGCGTCTCCAGAGCCACAGGTTGCCGACTACTAGCCTACACAAATTCCTTCAAGGGTGCAATGACAACTTGCATAACTCAAGTGTTCATCTAAGGAACTGCAGGACACAGTTCAAATAAGATCAGTGTTAATGATTCCAACCTCAAAAACAGACGGAAGATTTGCATAGCAGAAGTAATTTCTAACCTAGAGGATCACAAAGGTTTGTCTCACCAAACAAATGTACCTTGATAAACCCCAAGCCTTTTGAAATAATGTTCTGTGGACTGTGTTGTGGTCATAAGGGTTCATTTTTTAATTTCATTTGGAATAATCTGGCTACCTTTAACTGCTCTTGTCACGAGGGCTGGATGTAAATGGCCCTCGTGATTTACCTTGGAGCGAAGGACAGGCAGGCAGACAGAAGTCCATGCTGGGGTTTCTTTATTAAACAAAACAAAAAGAACAGAAATAG
>JBBPCW010000006.1:8910396-8927907 GCA_037974425.1 Phenacogrammus interruptus
ACAATTTGTTTAGTGTCCCAACTTTTTTGGAATCCGGTTTGTAGAAAAAATCACTTTGTTACATAAATTGCTTCATGTTTACTGCTGGCTGCTATAACAACCCTGAAGGCACGTAACTATTACACTGATGCACTTCAACTATGTAATGTTTACAGTACTGGGCAAGTCTTAAGCACCTTGCAAAAATCCATTTAGCTGAGCAGTATATGCTTTTAAAAGTGAATATTAGAATATATACATATAATATTAATACAGTAAGTAGTGATGTACCCAGGTTTTTCAATATAATCCACAGATGTTCCTTTGGCAGTGATGTAACTGAAGTCGAAACACACCCTAGTCTAAGTCACTTAGCTATCCTAACTAGGGTTGCAGGGATTAACCTGTTTGATTGTTAACCGCGGTGTAAACATTGCGGTTAATCCACACACGGATCATGGTAGAAACAGAACAAGAGACAACCACCACCGGGACTATCCTATATCCACCTAGGAAGGGCTTGAAGTCCCCTGTGTGGGAATATTTTGGGTACCCTAAAGATGTTAAAGCTACTAGCCACTACAAAAGCTACTAGCTACTAGCGTCCCCTCTGAGAGAGTGTTCAGCAGTAATGGCAAAATTCTCTCACTCTCATTGTTCAAGGCTGAGCACAGACAATGTGAACATGCTCAAATTTTTGCGTTTCAACTTGGACTGATGTTGTGTACTGTTAAAGCTCTTATGTAGACAGGTTTTACATTCTTTTCTTGTTTTTCTTTTATTGTCCCTGCATTTGAGTGTTTTAGCAGCAACAAATGATCTCTGTGTTGTCTATGTTTATCTTTAAAAAGCAGCAATTTTAACCACATTTTAAGTTAAACAGTGCAATTTATGTTCAAGTCATTGACAAACTGAAAAATATAAAAAATGTGTAGTTCATCAAAGGAGTTGGATGTGTATACAGAGTAAGTTTACTTGCATGTAATTACAAATTCTCTGTTCCATGGGTGTGTTAAAATACAGCTTTAAATCTGTTTGCCCAGAGATTACTTTTATTTTACAAATGCATTTCTAGCATCTGAAGTTCTAAACCTGTATAGAATGTGTTTGTGTGATTTTATATATGTTAAGACAATTGTGAAATCAATTCACATTCAATTGATAAAATCACCTCCCTATTGTTTCAAACACATGTAGCATTTTAATGTCCTTATTTATCTGGAGAGGCAAATCAATAAAGGCTGCTAGAAACAGGAAACTCCATTTTAGTATCAAACATGGATTACAAAAACGGATGGAGTAGTTAGTTTGTGAAGTTTTGCTTTTTGCTTTTTACAGAAAATGTCATTAAAAACAGACCTAATGAATGTGTGTCTGCAGTGAAACGGAGTTAAATTTTTGTGTTGCATGTGTTTGTTCTTTCTGATTTGATTGTTTGGTGTTGTTTGCACCTCCTTATTCTCTTCCTGTGTTTTTGTAGCTCGAACTAAACAAACTGTATCTCATGTAAATCGCAAAACAGTCCTTTGGGATCTGTGGAGCAAAAGTCCTTCATCATCCTGTTTATGTCTTACTGTACTAAGACAGACAAAACAGTGGACAACCCTGAGTGATATCAGCTGTACACAATCTAATACTGTCGGGGGTAATGGCAGGATGTTCTCTCTCTCACTCTCTCTCTCTTTCTGCAGACTATCCTTTCTGTCTAATCTCCTTTCTAGCCACATGCTCTTTGGTTTATTGTCTGTTCCATTTATATACCTGCCAAGATCCTATATTGTCTTTTCTTCTGACTAGTATCTTTTGTTATACTGCAGTGGAAAAAGTCACTCTCTGCCTTCTGTGACGAGGAGTTCTCCATCAAGACCAGTCACTATCACTGCTGCAAGAAGGAAAAGTCAAAGAAATGGTCTTGTTTTGAGATGGAGGCTTCAGACCAGTCATATCAACCTTCTATCCTCGGGTCGTGGGCTGACATTCCCTCCATGTCTGAGGACTTTTCCTTTAACCCTGCAACCTGCAAGAAGTAAGGGTATAATTGCATGTCTACATAAAGTGTAGCTCTGAAGTCCAACAGAAGGTAGTGAATTGTAAGAAGCAAGAAATTAGCCCCTCTTAGCTAGCTAACGCTAAAATTACTAGCAAAGAAACCTGCTTCGTAAAACAATAAATTGGACCTTAAGATGTAGTTTGTAGTTTTGAGGTTTCATTTATGTTATTTGTTACTTGGGGAAGTAAAATATATTAATACAGTACCTTTTTCTGATAGTATACTGTATCTGACCACAGCGTTCCAGATTTGTTTCATTGTCATGTCGGAGTGAGAGACTTTGTTGTTTTTGCTCTTAACAGATCACATGTCGGTCCTAGAGCTCTGAAAGGAAGAGTGACTGCTGTTATGGACACCTTCTTTCCCCATGGGCGCCCTAATTCTGACAACATTGATTCCATTTGTACTAATCGCGAACACCAACGCCAGTTCTTCTCTAGATGTTTGCCTCGTAAAGGCGACAGTATGCTGACCCAAAAAGCAAAGGCTATTAATGACCTGGAAAAAGGCTTCAATCAGTGCTGTAAGAAGAAAGACAGACAGGCTTGTGCTGAGAGGAAGGTGTGTGTTTTCAGTGTTGCACTGGTGACTCAAATAGAGCATGTCTAAAACATGAGCGTGATATGTTATTAATGGAAGAGATGATGTGATTATCCTGAATTTCCTGATTGTACAAACCTCATGATGCCAGTAACATTTGCAATGCCTCTTTCACTCTGTCTGAAATAGTGGAAGATGATGGTGGACGAGTTCTGTATGAATGGGGATGACGTGGTCCAGTTTGCTTGTTGTGAAAAGGAGAAAGGAGAAAAGCTGTATGATTGTTTTGCTGCTGCTGCTCCGAATCCAGACTACATCCCCCACAATGAGAGCATGTCTGTTTCAAAAGCTCGCCCCACTCTAGACATGTTCTGTGATATGTACTCAACTTACCACAGCATGCAGAGAGAGTAAGATTTTCCTATTTCACCATACTCATTTCTGTTTATTAATTTCTGCATTTACCTTTAAATTTTTGAAGTTTTCACATTTTAAAGACTGTTTGTAGGTTTGGTAGGCTTTTACTTTAGGGTCAAATGTTTCTAAAACACAGAACAGAAATTACAGTTCATAGAATTCCACAGAGTAAGACTGAAATTTGCTTTAAAAACAGGAATAAATAGCTAATGAATGGTGCATATTATCTGCCAGACACTGCAACTGGGTGGGCAATATGGCTTAATACATCACAATTGACATCTGGCAAGTTGGAATGGAGAAAGACCCAATGATGCTTTAAAAAGACTTTAAGCACCATAAAACTGTAAGCACCATGATTTGTATTCAGCGTTTCACTGAACCAATACAAATGATCCAGGGTCTACTGAATTAACAAAGCATGCAGTTGGCCAGTGTTCTTGAAGTACTGGTAATAACAACAACAACAACAATAATAATAAATGTAGCCAATAACCTGTGGCCATGATGCATTTAAAACATTTTCTGGTTGTATTATGCCATTTTGAACACAAAACTAAATTTGTTGCATGCGGAAGCCTGTGGTAGCTGATTTTTGTGGCATATCTTGCTTTAGATGTGTATATATATTGGATTTCAAAAAACAAAACAGAAACAAAGGAACAAAAGTTAAAGATAACGTAACAGTAATATGTTCTCTATTTATGTAAATATAAACAAGTACCTGGATGTACATATGTGCTCAGAAATGCAATTTCATAAGTAATGTGTAACATGTGAGTCTCAAAAATATCTCTGCAGAATGGATTTCAGTTTGGAGATGTTTGCTGGTAGAATGGCTGAGCAGTGCTGCCCTCCAAAGGAAGAGGGGAATCCTGCTTGCCTACAAACAGAGGTGTGTATTCAAATTCTTGCTGTAACCTAATCTCTGTGTCCTGAGCTATGACCTTGGTTTGATAGGCCATGTATTTGTGAACAGCTTTGGTGCGTATTTGATTATTTTTCAGTAACACTAACATGAGTCCAAGTTGGGCTATTCTGCCCTACAAAGCCAAAGTGCAGTAACTACATATTTGGTTAAAACTGACTTTAGATTACAAATAGGGTTAGGGCATCTCCTTTGTCTTGTGAGAAAATATCCTGGTTCAAAGTTGTCCTGTTTCAGAGAAATGATGGTGTCAAAACTGCAGTAACTACAAAATCCGTACTAATACTGAAACGTTTTTCTCAGTTTCATTTACTGCACTTTGGCTTGTAGGATAGCATTGTTGCATGTACTTGTACTTGTACTTAGCATGTCCTTCTAACCCAGCAATGAATGTTAGAGAACATTGATCTATACAGTTATTGATCTAATATGTCCATGTTGTTTTATGTCAGCTGGACAACATCTTGGATGGGAGGTGTGAGTCCTGGAGATATATGAGCTGCTGTACGATGAACCCCAAGAGACGTGCCAAGTGTGTCACCAAGTATGTCCTGGGCAAGCTTGCTGAAGGAAATGGCCAAAACTACAGCAGTCGGAAGAAATGTCCAGCCTTTTCCTAAAGTCCTGTGTCTAACTATAGATTCATTGTGCTGAGCCAATGAATTATTGACAGGCTTGTATTCCAGGTATGAATGTAGTCTGAGTGAAACCTCTCAGCTGGGTTACATTTTGAGCCAAAACTTTATATGGAAGCCACTTACAATAATGAATATTTTCTCCGTTTTTTTTTAATTAAAAAGATTTTATGAATGGATTCTTTTCTATTTACTATTTTTAATGCATGCAGTGTTAGAACACTTTATATTTACCATGCAGACAATCTTTTTTCACATAATAAAGGCTATCTTTAAACCTTTCATTTCAATCTTTTCTTTCTTTAATTCCTTGCATATGAAGGAATGCATTAGTACAGTATAGTACATTTTCTTTGGGTCCCTTAAGGGATCTGAAGAAATCTTGAATAAGCATTTAAAACACGATAGGAAGATGTCCATTGCCTCCTAAAGGTCTAATTAACATCAAAACAACAACAGGAATGTGAAAAAATGCATTTGTTACAAAAAATGTAAATGAATGGTGAGATCTGTAATTAAACAACAATTTTGTAAACCCAAATTAATTACAACAAAAATAGCCTTAATTTTCTTTGTTTTTTGGTTTGACCTTGAAATTACACTGCCATGTCAAGGTCTGGCTGGTTATTAAATACTGGAACAATGTGTCTACTGTCTACAGTCTTCTCGGTCTGGAGTTATTTTACCCTTTGGAATCCCAGGCTAATTACATGCTAAGACTTATTTTTCAGTAATTACAGTACAAACTAGTTGAGTAATTCTTATGTTATATAAGTGCAAAATAAATCCTGGCCACTTAAGGGATTACGTTAGTTTCCACATGAACAGTGTGATTCTTTAGGGCAAAACTACATTTTGACCTTCTGTTTTTGTGAGAAGAGCTTCCTTTTTGTTAACCTACATGTTCCATTTGCCTGTTGTTTCGACTGAGCCCAAGGTGATGATATCTGTTGCTTGAGAGCTTTGTGTTATTTCGGTCTCCATACAAAAAGATGTGGCATCAGAGTAGGCTCTGCCTCCCTTAAACTTGTCTGAGACATTGGAAAGGCATGCAGGCAGTTATGTGACCACAGTTTCCCAGGCGACAGCTGGTATTAACATTCATTTTCGATGATTCGATAGTGGTGATTGGTTCACAGACTCTCCATGCCCTCTGTTGCATTAGTGCCTAGACAAACAGAACCACATGAATGGACTGCCTCACTTGCAAAAGTAGTGTTGCTAATGAAAAACACTCATTTTCTTCTGTCAAATTACCACAGAGCTGACTTTCCTTCTTTCTGCGTGTAAAGAGAATAGAACCAACCAAACCTGCTTTGTTCCATCCCATGTTGTGACACTGGGATTCATTTGTCTGTTAATGAGGACTAATAGATAATGTGAATTTCCAAAGGTGTCAGTATTTTTGTAGCAAACAGAAAAGTATATATATTTAGAAATAATCTCTCATAGTATTCTATATATTTGATGACAATCATTACATGACCAACCAGGACAGTAGAAAGAAAATGTAGTCAATGTACAATGTAATTTCACTCCCTTATTAATGTTTCAGAAACTGGTTTACACTCTGCAATCTGTGGACCAAGCTACAAGACGACCTGTATTAAATTTGTGTTTTTGTAATGGTAAAAAAACAATTCAATCTACAGTCGTGTAGCCTATACAGTAGTTTAGCCAAAAACATTAAGCTTTGACTGCTTTTAAAAAGAGGTACAAGGCAGTGTGGCCAATCAGGACAGAGGTTATAGGTACATTATATGGACAAAAATACTGGGACACACCTGTTTTCCAGGGTTTGGACTGTCTTTTCCAGGGAAGGGCAATCTTAATGCTTCAGCATACCATACCATTTTGGAAAACGCTATGTTTCCAACTTTGTGGACACAGTTTGGGGAAGAATCATTTCTATTCCAGCATGACTGTGCCACAGTGCACAAAGCAAACTCATTACAGACATGGCTGGATGAGTTCAGTGTGGAAGACCTTGACTGGCCCGCACAGATACCTGACCTCAACCCCAACCAACACCTTTGGGATGAACTGGAACAGAGATTGCAAGCCAGGATTTCTCATCCTACATCAGCGCTTAACCTCATAAATGCTCAACAGAATGAATGGGCACAAAGCCCCACAGAAACACTCCAAAATCTTGTGGAAAGCCTTTTAAGAAGAGTGGAAGCCATGTCGTCAACTTCGTATTGAAGTCCATGTGTTTGAATGCAATGTCATTAAAGTCCGAATACATTTGTCCATGTGGTGTAATTGCCAGCAGATTAGGGAATAATGGCTAATGGCCATATAGGACCGAAGCAGGACTGCTTTGGTACATAAAGGTCATAAGACAAGGATCCTGCATTAGGGTGAGTGGTCCTGGCCAGGCTGGTCCTGACTCTAAAGGGTTAATATCTCAGCAGTGTGGCCTGAACCAGAGAGCTAAGGGCTTGAGTGGAGGACGCCCAGAGAGACGGGGAGCTCTGCCCGGGCTGAGGGAGACAGTCTGGGAAGAATGGCGACAGCCAGTCCCGCCGACTCGGGGTCGACCGCCCTGGCAGGTAAACGACATATTTAGCTTATATTTGTCTCTAATTCTTTCTTCTGTCGTAATCAATGGCAAAAGCCCTCAGATGCATGTTTATGGTCCTAAACGATGTGGGACTGTCTCTGTTGTGGCGTTAGTTAGCCCGGGCAGGGGCTAATTATTCCTCTCTTCGGAAACAGATGAATTTTGTTACACCAACCACTCCGAGACCCGTTTAACCACTTAATTTCGCCAATATAAAAACTATTTTAAATGTAGGACTTGTTTTCTTTCAAAAGTAGCCTTTTACTCTTTGTATTGGCTCCGTATTTGCCGGTATAGCGAGTCAAAACAAAAGCTGGACGGGCTTCTTTTATCTAGCTAACTAGCAGTTAGCCGGTTCATGAAGTTAACAGTCACAGCGGTGGGAAAGGGGATGCTCTTCTTCTAAGAGAAAGAGGGATCATTTCTGGAGTTAATGGCACTAACACAAAGATTGTTAATCTCTATTAAAGCCTCTACTCTAAACTGATTTCATATATACACTGCAGGTTGCTGCTGCTAAGTTAACCAGGCTGGCCACGGCCAGGTAGCTAACTAGCTCAGATATTATGTTTGTTTTGTAAATTTCCAGCTATGCTTTTGTTTTCTTTGTTTTTATAGATTGGCTGTACTTTCTCAAACTGTAGGAGGCATCCAGAAATGAGCTCAAACGGTGTATGTGTTTATAAGGTTGTTGGCAGTGTCTGGTGGGCTCAGTTTTGGGGTCTTTCAAATTTTAGCCTCAGCTTGAAAAGGGCCAGAACCAGCATCTTGTTCAGTCCTTGAAAATGAAGAATAATTCAACCGTATAGCTTGCATAAAAAAGTGTCAGCAATCGATTATGTTGCATGATTTATATAACAGCTGATTTATAGTGGGAGCATATCTTATGGAAAACTGTCAGGCTGCTTCGCTGTGCCTGTTTTTCTTTCATGTAATGAGTCTTAATGGCTTGTGCAGTTCCTTGGAAATCTAGATTTTAATTTCCACCCTAATTGCTTTGTTCTCTCTGTTCCGCTGTCATATTTCCATTCACCCCTGCTTCTTTCAGATGTTGCCCTGTCTCGTCCCTTGACATGGTATTAAGATTTAAACTTCGCTCCTATGCCAGAACACACTGTGTTCTTAAGGTGCAGACAAAGTTTAATCTGTATGAGCACAGTGTCAAATGGATCTGGGGAAATGTGCATCATTACGTATTTTACAGTAACATTCAGAACATTGTGCACCAGAGAGGTGCTATAAAGCCTGTACAAGTCTTTACATCAAGTCCGTATTTTACAGACAAGAGGAAGACGTAAAATGGGAGACCCTGATTAAAACTTGCGTCTATTTTGTATCAGAGCTCATGAATAATCCTTTTTAGTTTTCCATTTATTCCTTCACACACACACACACACAGCCCTGCAGCAAAGCTTCAACTGCAAGTGTTTTGTTTTTGTTTTTTTTTTAGTCGTGCTGGCTCGTCTTTGAGATTGTTTTATAACAAACACATTGTTAAAACTTGCATTATGTTTTCTTCCACCTGTAAAAATCGTCTAAATGTAAAAATATATTTCTCTATTTTGCCTGTCTTAGTCTTTCAGAATTCCTTGCTGCCGCGTGTAAACGAAGTGGAGGCAGGACGGCAGTTTCTTATCATGGATCAGAATACAAAACTTTTTGTTTCAAAATACATTTTTGTTTTAGAAATCATTTGGTGTCACAATAGTTCAACCACAGTTTTAATCTTTCTTCTCAAAGACCAACACGCCCATGTTTTTATGAAAAAAGTTTTAACATTGTGCAATTAGAACATTTCTTCCTCAAAATAAAGAAACCCCTCCTTATAAATATATAGTGACCATGTGCAAGCTTTAGAGTTATCAGGCTCTGATATTAGCAACATTTGATCTATCTGTGCCTCCATCCGTCTGTCCATAAGTGTAGAAAACATTTAGCTGGTTTCCTTCTCAACAAATTCTAATATGTTTAATATTGAGATATAATATCATTCATTAAAAAATACAGAGCAAGTTATGACTATTGTACTCACAGCACTACATAATCAAGGACTAGACTTAATCCCTGTCTTTGAAAACGACAACGACACTTAGTGATCAGTGTATTTTACCCACGGTTCTTGGATGCAAACTGGCTGGGAGATTACAATTGAAATGTCTGGCAAGAGACCCCTTAATGGAGGACTTATAAATTAAAGGCACTTATATTTAAAATAATAGCAGCAATCTGCCCTTATGTTTCCTTTTCTTTCTCACACATGCACACTTTTTTTTTTCTTTTTTTTTACCCAGGCTAGGCTGTTGTTCTATATATAAATGCATAAATGGGTCAAGCCAGCAACTTTCATTTTCTAATTAAAGACATGGCAAAATGTGAAGCCTAATTCAGAGCAGACATGGTGATGCGAAGCCATGGCGAGGAGTCGGTACTTCACAGTAAAATATTTCAGGTGACACTACACGAGGTCTCCACAAAAACAATAAAGACAAACTGTGTTAAAATGCACAGATTTTCTGTAGTGTAGTTGAAATTGGGGATGTCCTGAATATTTAGAATACTTAAGTATTTTGGCCATCCTTCTTAAAAATAGTTTTGAATACCCTCAGTTGCTAAGTAAAGGCTTGAAAAATTAGTGATGTAACCTTAGCTAATGTTTGGGTGTGTTTCTAACTGCCATAGCCCAAATTATAACCTTTATTTTTAGCCAGGACAACATTACGTTGCACAGTGGTCGTTACGAGGGCTAAATACACTCATAAGTAGCTACCAAAGCAACAAAGCTGTCGCTTTCATACAGTTCAAAGGTCTCTCGCTCTCATTCATACTCTATTGCAGTAATACAGTTTCTACTCAAACTCTGATAATAAAAATACAAATATTTATGTGAAAGTGTGTGTATGGGGTATTTGCTGTGTTGCAACAGCTCTATTTATTGGTAATAATTAAAAATAATAGATTGTAGTTTGTCAAGAATAGGCTGTTACCATGTCACCATGGACCTCTGAACAATGAGAATTTTCTGCTCGTTTCTGCTAGTGCCTCTATGTGATTCCCTGTGTTATGCTGCATTTCAATTAAAGTCAGATGCTAGAATTTTCTTTTTTAAATAACCAATTTCTGAATTAGGTAGAGAAAAATGTAGGGTCCAACACACTAAAATTTTGCAGCACTAGGTTTAAGTAGATAAACAAATTGCTCCGTTTTGTTGGTCTACTCAAAATTGTACAGCGGCTTGGGTATTTTGAAAAGCACTTTATAAATGAAATGTTTTATTATTAATAGCTGACTCATAACTTGGCAGCACATTTAAAGCGCACAACGTTTTTTTCCCCCAGCCTCAGTAGAGATCAATGGGGGAAGGTTTTGGGCTAATAACTCCAGATCCCTGTGTGCTAGGGGGGCAAACAAGGACACGTTGGAAAATGTCTCATAGAGATCTACCAGCATGTCAAGTTTGGTGGCTGGGTGCTTGTCCTGCAGTTTGGAAAGTCCATGCTCACAGGACCGACGTGCTGGTTCTGCAGGGAATAGAGCTTCACCACTGGCCATGTTCTCGGGGAGCTGAGGCTCTATGTAAAATTTTGCAGCACTAGGTTGTTCCCCGGCTGAGCTACATTTAAAAGTGTGTGCCACAGTCCCAAAGCTCCCGCAAAGCTCTCCCTGGATCTCTATAAAGTAGTCCCAACCTGGCTGTCATGTAAACATTGGGTCATCCAGGTAGCCGGGGGTGGGGCTGCCCGCTGCAATGCCTCTTGAAAATAAATGTCCTCTGCCAGCGATTTGCGTGAACCAACAGATGTAAAACTGGTATTTAAGTATCGATACCAGTGCTAATTGATATCGAACTCAGTAGTAAAAGTTAGTATTGATTAGTATCTGAGAATCGATTTTGACAAGATTAAATTAGTTTAAATTTAACTATTGTGATGTCCAAACGAGTAACATAATTGCATATTAATTTAGTTGTTGTGAGTTGGGCAGTGGTCTGTCTATATCAAGTATTCAGTAACTGCTTTCAACGTGTTTCATCCAATCAGACCTTAGAACCAGTCCTGTTTTATAAGAACCATTTTACTTCCCACAGACCTGAGGACTCCCTTCTGGAGGATGCTGGCCTCTCAGAGAAGTACTTGCATGGTTTTGCTGTGGTGACAGTTCTTGTGTGTGATGAAATGGATAAAAAGACTTAAATTTCCTCTGTTGACTTTAATATGCTGCGGTGGAGAGTTGAGTCAGTCGTTAAAAGCCTGACTTCTGTCAGTGAAAAAGGGCATGAGTTTTAAGATGTTGTCTTCCAACAAAATCTAATTATTTATGCCGCTGTTCAAATCATTACTGGTTTAAATCTATTTTTGTATTGTAAAAAAAAATGTTTAAGCTGGAGGTAACAGACCACTGTTTTTGCTTTATTCGCAATTTCCAAAGTGCATACATGGAAAAATGAGACCTGATCTTAATTGTTCTGTCAGTGATTTTGGGCCGGTTTCCCAGACAGGGATTAAGCCTAGTCTTGGACTACCCTTTCCTTTTCAATGGAAAATGTCTATTCCCAGCACTACATAATCTAGGACTAGGCTTAATCTCTGTCTGGGAAACCGTCCCGGAGTGTATAGAATTCTTAAAATATTTTCTTTTCAACCAAATGACAATTATTTGTAATATGCTGCTGTTCACCTTAAATGTTTAGTTCAGTAAAGGTGTCTGCAGCAATGACTGCAGTAGATCACAAGTAAAAAACGCGTCACGGTTTTTGCTTTATCTGTGATTTCAAAAGTGCATGCATGAAAAATGATATCTGATTGGAGGAAGAGATTTTAATAGTTTCCCAGCTGTGTCTGGGGTGAATGGTAGCCTCTGCATGATCCTTGGTTTAAAAATATAGAATGTGTTGACAAACACACACATCTTAACGTTTACTGTGTTTCAACTGTTTTAAATAGTCAGCAAACAAGTTGGAGTAATTAGGTGTCAGCTGGGAGAGATATTTATATGCTACTCTTTTGATGTGTAGTGTGAAAGAGTAATTAGTCCCTTAGCTGTGCTTAAGCTGGGCTTTTTCCTACTAGTGGATTCATTTATCACTCCATAGTGAGTAAGTTGAGCTTAAATGTCCAATGATGGGTTATGATGCATTATTTTTGCAGCTCAGATGATTTTCAGTTGCTGTTCTTGGTATTGTGCATATCTCTTGGTCAGTATTGAGGCATACTAGTTTAGGTGGTATCCTTAACATCAAATCATCTTGTAATGCTTTTTAGCTGGGATGCTTTTAAATAAGGTAAAGGCAAACAAAAGTGAGGTCATTTGCAGAAATCAGTCTTAAATGCAGTAACAAAACTGCCTGTTTTACGCTCTTTCAATGTGGCGTCGCGTTAACCAGCTGTACAGTTACAGTCTTTGCATTGCTTTTATTATTTTAACAACTTAATAAAGGCTTTAAGTTTTCAATGTCTTTTCTGTTTGCCTTAATACTTTTCTGTTCTTTGGTTTTCTCTCTGAAGGGTCTAGTGGAAGTCGAAAAATGACCTCGCCAGAGGTGAGTGTTGGACCCTAATTGTTCAATGTTTTGCGTAAAGAACATCCAGTAAGATACACACCAAAAATACTTAATTTTTTTCCATTTTGCCATGTGTTCTAATCTGCATGTCTTTGTTGCCAAAATTAAAATGTTCTGAATAACAAAATTGTCACGTTTTTCTGTAAAATTATACCAAGTTTGCATGTCCTTGAGCTCACAATTACACTTTTTTTCTAGTTAAAATAGATGATTTTTAAAGAGATTTCTGTAAAATTGTACCACATATGAAGTTTTGACTACTTGTGACTCTCAGGAAGTTAAAAACTTTTACATTTTTGGGCCGTAATAGATTATCACATTTTCTGTTGGACCTTTATATGAGGCATTTCCTCTCATTATTTGTTCAGATTCTGGTGAACATTTCTGTGTTGTATCAGAAATTCTGAAATTGTTTCATTAATTAATGAAACACTCCTGCTTCGTCTGTGTTCATGGGCTTCCCCTACCTCAGTGTACAGTTTCATGCTCAGATATAAAGATACTTTGGGTGTAAGTTTAATTTATTTACTTGATTGGTTGATTAGAGTTAACCAACACATTGGCAGCTGACGAATAATGTAACTCTTTATATTAGTATATGTTTCTGTTTCTCATTCATATTTCATTCCCTCTCTCTGTCACAATCACTTTGTCCCTCTCTCTGTAGGGTCCGGGTTCATCTCAGAGTATGAAGAAGACGATTGGCCATCGGGGAGTTGACCCTACTGGAGAGACTACATATAAAAAGGTAAACATACCACTTGGAAATAATCCCTGGAAAGAGGGGATTTAGACAGAGAACCCCAAAATGGAAAGAAGGCTGTTCTTTTAATATTCATTACTGTGCATTGATGGTGGTATGATGTCTATATAGTCAGCTGAATCAGGAGCTCACTGAGAGGCATTTTGCCCTGGTGAGTTGTTTAAAATGGGCAAAAAACTCCTCTCTTCCCGTTTCTTTTCCTTTGTGGTCACAGAAGTTTGAAAAACACTTGAAAAATGTCATGAACTCTGACTTCCTGTGAAAATGTTTGCCGGTTTGTTGTGAAACCAGCTGTTACATGTATTGCCTTGCTGTTGTTTTGAAGAAAGCTAAAAATAAGATGTTGGCACAGCAAGCTGTCTGTGTTTGTTATATAGCACCATAGCTACCATCCTGGGAAGCTACAGACTAGACTTTTATCTGTGCCTGGAGCTGCTGGGATTCAGATTTAATTCTCTCTGATGGTAAATAGCAAGCTGTTGGAGTTACCTGTAAACCTTTGCATAAGATGCTTTCAACAGATATAAGCAAGTTTATCTGGAAGTCAAAATCACTGTAATAAAGCATGACCGAGTCAAAGTTTGTCTTTCACAAGAATTTCACGAGGTGTATACTACTTCCCAGTGTTTTGGGGTGTTAGGATAAAGTCTTGGTTTTCTTCAGAATGACAGGTGACCAATTTGAGGAGAGAAGAACTTCCATCTGTTAGTTACTTTGTACAAAGAGTTGAATGTGCTGAACCTAATTTAAAGCTAAAGCAGTATTTACATTTGAAAAGGTTTCATGTTTGGTAGACTTTCAGACAGTATCCTATACACCTCTGCTTTTTTTCCTGATTTCCTAATTTATGCCATTTTTGTCTTCTCACAGACGACCTCTTCAGCACTGAAAGGAGCTATCCAACTGGGTATCACCCACACAGTGGGGAGCCTAAGCCAGAAGGCTGAGAGAGATGTCCTCATGCAGGACTTCTATGTGGTGGAGAGTATCTTCTTCCCCAGGTGTGAGCATATTCTACAACAAAGTTACCCAATTTGTAGTTTCATTTGAGAATATCGTGCCCTAATTTCCCCAAAGAACATGCACTTGTATGTCAGAGATGTTGCTCTGCTACTGTCTGTTATCTGACAGTTCCTACTGCTTATGTAATATTCTAGCTCTGTTTTAAAAGAGATTTGCTTTATTTTTAGTGGTCGAGAGATTGCCAGTTTCTCTCTGAAGCTTGGGATTATTTGAGACCTCTCCATGATTGACTCTCTCCCTGCCCCCCCCCATCTCTCTCTCTCCCCAACAGTGAAGGGAGTAATTTGACTCCTGCACATCACCATGGTGACTTCAGGTTTAAGACCTACGCCCCCATCGCCTTCCGTTACTTTAGAGAACTCTTTGGCATTCGACCCGATGACTATCTGGTCAGCCACAACTCCTGCACACACTAGCTCACACATTCATGTCATAACTTAAATACCTAGTCATTCTAGTTCTTAAGCCTCAATTTTTTTTTTCTGAAATTACATGTATTTTTCCAGGATGGTTCATTGTTCTTGGTCTTTTAATACCCAAATGTTGATCCACTCAAAGATTGCTTTCGTGTGTGTCTGTCTGTCTCTGTCTTTGCAGTACTCTCTGTGTAATGATCCTCTGATAGAATTATCGAACCCTGGAGCGAGTGGCTCTATTTTCTACGTCTCCAGTGATGATGAATTCATCATTAAAACAGTCCAACACAAAGAGGCAGAGTTCTTGCAGAAACTGCTGCCAGGATACTTCATGGTACGTTTTGGTTGTGGGTGGACTTGTGTGAACAAATGTATGCAGATTCAGGTTTTTATAGAAATTAAATTTAATGCACATGCGGCAAGAGCAAAAGTTTACTGAAGCTGGTTAACTGAAGTATTATTGCTGAGCATTAGTTTGCAGTGACTGTGATATGTACATCATTAAATTCTGTTGTCTTAACAGGGTTCTGATATGTTTTATTAATTGATTTTTGTTTCTTTTGTGCTAGAATCTGAACCAGAACAAACGAACCCTGCTGCCGAAGTTCTATGGGCTGTACTGTGTGCAGGCTGGGGGGAAGAACATTCGTATTGTGGTCATGAACAACCTGCTGCCACGTTCTGTCCCAATGCACCTTAAATATGACCTGAAGGGCTCCACATACAAACGGCGGGCCTCGCCCAAGGAGAGGGAGAAAACCGTGCCCACACACAAAGATCTGGATTTCATGCAGGACATGCCTGAGGGCATCCAGCTAGAATCGGATAACTACAATGCCCTCAGCAAGACAATCCAGCGAGACTGCCTGGTGAGTTTGTGTGTGTAGTCTGCCTTTATCATTACTGAGCCTTATGAAATTAAAATCACTACTTTCTGGGGTAATAGAGTACAATGAAAATGGAATGAATGGAATATATTTATATTTATATATAACTTCATAATTATCCTCACATTGTATTGCAATAGTTTCCATCAGTTGGACCCATTTCCTCCCTAACCCAGTTTACAAGTCCTCTGCAAACAACACTAAACAACCGCCAACCAACCAAATCAACCCCTCCAAAATTAAATTCCACAGACATCTAAAATGTAAATGTGAGCATTAGAAATGTTGTCTCATGATTTTCTACTATCAACTCCTTAAGTTGTCATGGAGGAAGGTCAGGCTGCTTATTAGAGGCAAACCAAAAGTCATGAATTTCTTGACTGTGTCAGACTCAGAAAACTTCACTGATCCCTGAAGAAATTGTGTATTGTATAACTACACAGGTGAAAGGTTTTGTAGTGTTTTTCATGCTGATTTCAAATCTGTATTTAGTTTTTCCCTAGCTAGTTATATATTGCATGATAGTTGGTATAATTAGAATATAATAATCATATGCTGAGCGTTTTTGAAGAAACAGTGGTAGCTGACTGACATTGATTATTAAATCCATGCCACAGTGTGGCCTGTCTGACTTCACACTGAAAATACTGAAACAGTTCTTGATTGGTGTCTGCAGTTTAATAAAAAACGCATGCAAGTCTATTGCAAATCTAATATTACTCATTCAAAAAGTTGATGTGACTGAAAAAACTGAAAGCAGACCTGAAATCAGCATGAAAAACTGGTTTAGAAAACAAATGTTTTTGTTGACCTGTGCTATTATATATAATAGTGGAAAAATATGAGATGATGCAGCATCGCTGTGTATTTAAGTAGGCTTTTCAATGAATCATTTGTTATTGTAAATTTCACAAAATACACCAAAACCCCTAATTATTAGTTTTAATGTCCAGCAGTTGTAGTAGTTCAAATATAATAAAAGGTAATCAAGATTATGGTCAATGCTTAAGAAGGTCTAAAAGTTACAGTTCAAAAACCAGCAACCTGCTGTCTCATCACACAGATGGGTTCAAATATTTCAATGCTTTTTAAATATTTTAATTAATTTAAAAATAAAGTCTCACTGTGACACAATCCCATAGTAATCAGCTGGTTAACTGGTGTTAAACATAATAAACATTAGGGCTGTAACAGTACATGTATTCATACCGAACCGTCACAGTTCAGTACATTATGTCTTTCGGAGAATACACGGAATGATGGAGAAGACATGATTGAAGTAATACAGATTCACAGAGGGACCCAAAAGCGCAAGTAAATCATAAACCTGGGTTGTCGTGTGGTGCAGTAGTGCCACCTACTGGCATAACACTGCTGCTGCCTTGCACATACATGAAAATATAAGCAAGTGTGTGTTTACTGGTTAATACACTGCTGTTTATTTGAAATAAACGAAAACAAACCAAGCCTCATTCATTAGAACATTTTGTTACTTAACTTTGCTGTATCGTGAACCGTACTGAACCATGACATCTGTGTACCATTACACCCCCAATAAACATTCATGAATGGGTCAAAAGATAGTGAAAATGACTTAAAGTTAAAGGATCATTTCTATTCCTTTTTCTTCTCCAATAAAAGTTAAAGATGTTTTCTCTTTGGTAAACATCGCATTGATAACATGGATGTTTATAATAAAGGGTTATGCTGTGATGCTAATGGTTTATTATACAGGATGTATAACTATGCT
>JBBPCW010000006.1:8931478-8942737 GCA_037974425.1 Phenacogrammus interruptus
TGCTTAATTGGTAGTAGGCTTTCCAGCCTATACAGCTTGGAGTAAGACAACATGCATAAAGAGGATGATGTGGACAAGATACTAATTTGCCTAATAATTCTGCACTCCCTGTAGTTGTTGCAGAGCTTTAAGATCATGGACTACAGTTTGCTGTTTGGAATTCACAATGTGGATCAGGCATGTCGTGAGCGTGTGGGAGCCGGGGATAGCAGAGGGGCAGAGGGGACAGTGACCCCTGACCAGCGGAGGCCACAGGCCCAGAAAGCGCTATACAGTACTGCCATGGAGTCAATCCAGGGAGAAGCACGTGGGAAGGGCACATTGGACAGCGAGGACCAGTGAGTCACTTAGTGCATCACTTTTTAAGTGCGTCTGCCTGTGCGTCTGCCTGTGCATCTGCCGCTGTTTTTTCCATTCTTCATTCATTTTTGTATGTGTGAGACTTTCCATCTATTTCACTTGTGTCTCCTCCAAATATTCCCTCTTTAACTTTTGTTTGTGTCCTGTATCAGAGATGTAGTGGAGCTTGTTTCAAAACAGCCTTTCTTCTTGGCCTTTTTTAGGTGGGGAGGCATCCCAGCCCGGAACAGTAAAGGAGAGCGGTTGCTAGTTTACATCGGCATAATCGATATTCTGCAGTCATATAGGTAACCCAGCTACTCATATTCACTCTGGTGGTTCTGCCATGTTTTGGTATGCCACAAGAGGAATTTTACTTGCTATTAACTATTTACTGTTCTGGCAGTCAGTTAACTGTTGGCCAGTTAAGTAGTTTCCTGTCATAGCCAAAGTCCCATTTTTGATATTTACTTTTTCTGTGAAAGTCTTCCTGAAGGTTTGTTCAAAGTCTTGGTGTTGGTACCAGTTGTTATGAGGTCACATGTAGCAATACATGTGTATTGAAAGGATTACCACTAATCACAGCAGATTCAAGGCAGTATATAACTGGGGAACTTTATTGCCACTCTTAAATAAATCTGATTAATGCCTTAAAGTCATCCAGTTATGCTCCATGTATGTATTTTGTCACTCACAATTTTCCTTACAATCATTTGCTTTTGCAGATTCATCAAGAAGTTAGAGCATTCCTGGAAGGCACTGGTTCATGATGGGGTGAGATTGATCTGTTTATTTCTGAATCTGTTTAATTCAACATATTTATCTAATTAATATCTAATTAATAATTATCTAATAAAGAATTGTTTGAACTCCTGTGAATGTTACCTTTAGTGCATTAACTGGGATTATCTCTGTCCTGCAGGATACAGTCTCTGTCCACAGACCAGGCTTCTATGCGGAGCGATTCCAACGATTCATGTGCAACACAGTGTTTAGGAAAGCATGTAGGTTTATTTTCACCAATTCCCCAATTTTCAAAATCCCACTGTTCTCACATTACTTGGTCAAATTTATTGTTGTGATCTTTCAGCTGGAAATCTCTTCTGATGTACATGACTTCTAATCTGAATTGTTTTTCTTGACATTTGGTTGTGTGGCTTTGTGTTCCCAGTGAAGTCGTCCCCGTCGAAAAAGAGTCGAGGGGGCTATCCAAGTGTGGTCAGAAGGCTTCACATGGGGAACGCTCCTACCACGGCACAGTCAACCAGCCACACACTGCCAGACTCTCACCTTGTGTACCGGCCCCACCTCACCCAGCCTGATTCGGATGCAGAGAGCAGTAAGAGATCTAAAGAAAGACTGGATAAGACAAAGTAAGCGATGTAAAATTGCAGTTGAAAAATATTTTTTTATTTCTATTTTTCCCAGGCATGCATTCAGGCAGACCAGATTTGCTTCCAAGAACCCCACCTATGGCTGGAACCTCCAGTGAATTTTCAAACACTAACCTTTCCAATTCTTCCATGCCCCCACTCAGGTACCCTCAAACGAGGTTAAATCAGTTCAGTGCTGAGGATTTATCATTAGCTCTTTTACAGTATATTCATTTTTCTTACTAAAGGCCATATTTTATTATTTTGAACAGGTCTGTTGGTGTGGAAGTGCACAAATCTGCAAGCACAGAGCCAGACAACAGCACCCCCCAAAGGTAAAACTACATATAAGTCTTTTTATATGTTTAAATGTTAAGTGCTGCAGTGCAGAGCGCTTTAGGTTCACTCTTGTCCTAACTCTCTTAGGTTCAGCACTGAAGCTTTGGATGATCAGTTGGGCAGTGAAGATGCTGTTTCTCTCAAAGACATAATTCCAGAAACTGACATTTGTTTTGTAAGTCCTATTACAATATTTTCTGTTTTTAACTTTCCTAGAGACTTCGAGAAGAAAGATAAAGCTTGTCATTTTTCTGTTTTGCAGTAAAAATAGGCCTGAAGATACAATGCATGGAAAGGAGGGGAAAGAAAATAGGGGAGAGCATCAGAGCAGTTGAATGATAAGCCTTTTCTACCTGTGGGAGAGCGCTGGCTGGAAGCCCAAACCTTTGGAAAGACTCTACAGTGTAAAGTTAAGGGAAGAGGTTGAGGAGGAGATTGTGTATGAGAGAGACTCTCCCCTCTCTCACTCACTCTCTCTAGCACAGGGTATGCTGCTATAACTTCAGCTGTTAACTACAAACTTCCTATGTGGAGCTTTTAAGTTACCCTTCTCAGTCATATGCTTCACCACTCCAGTACATACACATTCATGCACACGTGTACCCGCACGAACATACGCACAGAGACAGCAGATTGGTGAAGACATGTTTGGCCACTTTGTGTAATACTAAAATATTAGTTATGGTCCGATTTTCCCAACATTTCTGCGTCAGTAATTACGTTTTTTTTTATATATATATATTTGACACAGTGGTGATGCCGGGTGTTAGAGACTGATTCAAACCAGAGACTGTGTTCAGTCTTCTGATTATTATTATTTTTTTTTTTTACCTAATCCCTGTAACCTAGCAGATTATCAAATAGAAAGCCAGAATCGGCGAGCTGGAGTGTGTTCAGTAGTGGTAAATGGAGGGTATTCCAAGCATGTAGTTTGGTCTTACTTGCTGCAACAGTTCAACCGCAAGCCCTCTGCAATAGAGACTCATTATTCAGAACATGGAGGGTGAGGGAAGTGCCTGGGATCAGTAATTTAGTTCCATTAATTCAGTTGTACTTTGGGTATGCCCCTCCACACTACACTGTTGTGACTGGGGCTGTTGAGTCTTTATCCTGCAGTGTTCATTAATCACAGACAGGAAAGTCTAAAAGTGCAGAATTACTTTATACTTCACACACGTCACTAATGGGGTTCACTAATAGGCACCCTATCATGTTACAGCATGTTACACTTGAAGGTGTTTTCTGGTTTATACATTTGCGAATCAGTTCAAAGGTCTGTCCTGTTCTGTTCAGTTGTGGGTTTGCTTCTCTAGCCTCCCCTCTGTTGATGTTTGTGCCCTTTTGACAATGTAGGTGTCCATGAGAAGAAAACGAAGACAAACCTAATCTTTATTTCTAGTTACCAGCGTGGTAGCTTGACTGAATATTTGAATGTTCAATTATCATAGATGAGAAACACTTTTTTCAGAATGAAGCTTTTTTTTTGTTCTTGTGACTGTGTGTTCTGCTTTTGTCTTGATCTGTTTCAGTGCCAGTTGCTTATTTTATTTCTTTCTTTCTGGCAGGTTTTAAGTGTTTTTTTCTGTTTGCTGGCTTTCTTAACCTGTGCATTTGAATGTCTTACGATGTATGTGTATGTTTTCCCCCTTCTGATCCACCCCGTCAATGGCAAGTGTCCTAAACAGACCAGCCAGTAGTCTAGCTGCAAGTGTTGGTGGGCATGCTTTTCTTTCTCCTTTATCCACTTCAGTAATGCCAGTGGCCTCCAATCCATTGATGTACTGTTTTTGTAAATATTTGTCTATGTATTTTTTTTTATGTTTCTTGTTTGCATACTCATAGGCTAAAAGACTAATGTGCTCTTAAGATGCAGTAGGAATTGTCTTAAGTTGAAAAACTAACAAATTGAAGAATTAACTTGTTTATTTGCTATTATGTCTTTTCAGCATGCCTTGAATACAGCTACATTTACTGTATAGCTTTTTGAAAACTAATTTCTGCTGGATACAGAAATTATCTGTACATGGACCAACTCGCATTACTTATGCAAATAGTCATTTCAGTTTGATGCTGAAGTGGTGTTAATGTATTTGCAGACATTTACCTCATCTAAAAATGCTGAAGTCTACAAATAGTGCTTTATTGTGCTTTTTTGTTTTGTTTTTGCCTTATATAGTAAAGAAAGCCTTTTTTCTAGAAACACTTTCATTTACCCTGTCATTGGTGTCCAGTTTTACATTTTGTTAGTCGCTATTATGCACATACAGTGTATGGCTGGGTTTTTATTTTTTGGTGATGGACAAAAAAAGTATTTAGTCATAGTATGAACTGACTATACGTCGGTGTACAATCTTATTCTGATCACGAAACTGCACTGTGGAGGTATTTGAACTTGCCTTAATTAGTGTTTCTTTTTAATAATTACACTGTGGGACCAAACATTTCAATTATTTTCCAGTGAGCTTAACCTGCCGAGCTCTGCCACTAGGATCCATGAAGTTACCACTTGCTGTGCAGAAATAAAGTGGGAATGGCGGCATTCACTCCTCACTGGAAAAAAATCCAATATGCTTGGTCACGTAGGCAGTTAGTGTTCTTTTCTAAGCCAGCGGTGCAGAAAGAAGGCTGGTGTCAGGCTTCATCAAGTGCTTACAAGTAACTAAACAGTAAAAAGTACAATCATTTGTCCATGGCCCTTTTTGTTAGTTTGAGTTGCTTTATACTTTTGTTTGAAAACTGATTATTTATTCCCAATATTCCCTTTTATTTATATGTATATTTTTTAAAAGAATAAATAGTAAAAGCAAACATTGCTTTGAACATTGTCTACCTAAACCAGTAGTGAAGTGATGGCTGTGTTAAGAAGGAACATTAGGAAAGAAATATTTCCTTGATGTGGGCTTGAGTCAACAGAGGAGTAGCTAGAAAGTTCTACACCCAGTTAGCAGTTTTTAATGGTAACCTCCTGTCTTTCACTCTTTCAGCTCGGTTGTGAGAAATGCAGTTGTTAATAAGGAGAGGAGGCCAACTTTCAAAAATAAACCAAAAAAAACAAACAATCCTTGTACCTACTACAATCTTACAGTCTCTCTAGCAGAGATTTACCTTTTACTTTTCAGTGGCACTGAAGCCAAAATAAAGTCATTTTAAAGGTTCTTACTATGTACTGATTGTGATTAGTGAACATTATTTTGCACTCCTTACTGAAGACCTTTCCTGAACTTTGTTTTTATCTAATCATGCCACGAAGCTGACGGCCGCCAACATGACAGCAGACCAGCGCTGCTGAACTATAGGTCTTGAAAGAATTCCTAAAAGACATGGACTTTACCCAAACTATACACAAAACCACAATCTGAGATTTGATATTTCCACACAGACCGTAAAAACTACAAAAGTTCAGAGAAATTGTCTCTGATGTTGCAAGAATTTTGTAGGGCTTGAAATGGATCCTGAGACTTGTCTGGCCCAGAATCCTTTTTGAAGATGCATTCTATTTTGTTTTTTGATTTCTAGTGGTTCCAGTCATGCAGCATGACAAACCTTCTAGGGGATAAAGACTTGGACAAAGGTTGTGGCTTATATAGACTTGAAGCACAATGTCAGTTTTTAGCTCTAAACAACCATTTGTTAAAGGCCATGCACTGGGCCCAAAAGTTACCTGCGTATTACCTACAAGTACATTTTCGTAATAAAATCAGGTTTAAGGATGCAGTCATTTTTACACCTCAATGTTTCTTCATGTTTACAGTCGACTTCAATCTCAGTGTTAGTTTCATCATTATTTCAGAATTTGCTTCTTTTTGAGGAATGGCAGTATTTGTGTATTGCCACAATGACCTGATAACACAATGGCAACTTTACAAGAGACCTTAATCCTTTCTGTTCACAGACTGAGGGTAAAACTCTACTGCCACAGTAAACGATTATTTATGCTGTTCTGTGTGTGGGTGGGGGGGCTCTGGTGCATTCCTGGTATCTTTTTAATCTTGCTCATTTGTATTAAAAGCATCTAGTGAGGTTGCAAAATTGGGCCTTTCAAGCCAAATGTGACCTCTCCACTATTTTACATTGCAAGCATGACATCTCTGTCTAATACCAAACCTATTTAAAGTACAAAGCCTTACTTGTGTTTGAACATGCAAAATGTCTGAATTAACTAACTGGCTTCTTTTTGCAATGTAATTTATTTGGCTTGATTGTTATTTTGAAGCGTCTGTGAACTTTGTCAGTACAGTTCACATTTCAGTTCATTGGATTTAAAGTCAACTTAAATGTCAGATGCAGTTCTTTGTTAGTACTTTGATCTGTGTGAGTCTTTTCAGTGCTTTGACTTTGTTGAACAAATTGAAGTAATACAGTGAAACAGACTAACGCACAACAGACACATCAGACTTGCACAATTCAAGGTGGATTTTATGCTGGTAACAAGGACACTACGGAAGCAGATGAACTATTGCAATATGAACATTTCTGCCAATTTCAGTTTTGGTAATCATATTTATTATGAAGCTTTTCTATCTTTTATGGTGACATACATTTTAAATATTCTGTGTACCCTACATGGTTGTAGTCATCATGTAAACAGGCAGAAAATCATTTTTGAAACTGGAGAAAGGTGGAGTTTAACACGTTACACTGTGTTTCAGATGTTTTCAGTTGTGTTTAAGGTATTATACATTACAATCTGTAAAGGCTCTTCCTATTTTTTTTTTTTTTTTTTTTTAATATATGAATGTCTGGCAGTTTCGGGAAGACGGACTGCTGTAAATGCTTTGACGGCTGTTTTTAACTTGCCCGGTATAAAATGTGCATATGTATATAAGCAGTCACAGAAATGCCTTGTTCCCTCTCTGTGTCCGCCGCCTGTCTTTCCAGCCATCTTTTGTGATGTGGTGGTGGTGGTGTTTTTCTCCACATTTGTCTTTTTGATTTTAGACTGAATTGCATTAAAATAAAAAAAATATTTTCTAAATCCTGACTGTTCTTTGGACTAGTGACAAAGTTACTGATCATTGCTGTCAATCAAAACCTTGGATCTCCATTTGGATCGCTAAGAATTAACCCTTCACTTTGGATAAGGAGTGATTGATCTCAATTCTTAGTAAGCTATCAGCACTAAAGTTACAGTTCAAAATGTTAAATGTCATCAACTAGTGATGTAGATGAACGGGATTCTGTCCTACAGGATAGTTGAATATATAATGATCTATGTGTGCCAAGAGCTCCCTAAATCAAAAACAAAAAAGGTTCACCCGAAAGCCTGCTATTTAATCTAACAAGAATGTATTTTTAGAATCTGAAAAAATAAAAGTTTCTTACTACCTTAAATGTTCTATTTTATTGTAAAGTCACTGAGAGGGGCGTGGTTAGATGTTAAGGTGATGGTCCGTGATCACAGCTCTGATTCAAACACATTAGGTTCTAGACTCATAATCAGAGTAGATTTGATTCTGTATGGAGGAAGTCAGTAGTGAGAAATTGTGTCAGGGGTGTATGGAGCAGCTACTGCAGTCTCAGAATGTGAGACCCAGGAGGGGACAGCTCGAAGAATGGTGGGCTGGGGAGGCGTGTGTGTCAGATAGAGAGAGAGAGGAAAAACAGCCAAGTCAACATTCTGTGGGCCCTGTTCAGCCGGGTACCGCAGAGAGAGAGGGGGTGGGGGATGAAAGAAAGAGAGGGAGACGGGATGAGAGAAAGAAGGAAGGAGAGAGAGAGAGAGAGAGAGAGAGAGAGAGAGAGGGAGCTGATGAGGGATAGAGAGAGAGTGAGAGAGAGAGTGTGAACGTGTGTGTATGAGAGGGGGTGGAGAGAGAGAGAGAGAGAGAGAGAGAGAGAGAGAGAGAGAGAGATTATCACAGTCCGGCTGTATCTGCGGCGCGTTATTGCAGTAGAAAAAACACACACGGAACCTGCAGCCCCCACCCCCTAACCCCCCCACTCCTATTCATCCTTTCTTCCCCCACTTCTCCTCTGCCCCACCACTACACACACACACTGAGCAGCAGCAGGAGGACAGTACTGACTCTGAGACTCTGACGGGACTGGGGCGGTGCTGGTCCGGACTGTTCCAGATCACAGGGGCTCTTCTGTTTTGGAGTCTGGAGAAACTGCGTTTCTGGGACCGGACAGTGTTTTTTCCTGAGGGGGGGTTCTCTCCGCTCTGATGCGCCACTGCAGTTGCTGCAGCCCCCCAGCACTCCGGGACACCAGCACAGCCCCCGACTCTGTTCTGCAGGGCTCCATCCTCACTTTCAGCTCGGCTTTTTTACTTTAAATCTCTCTCTCTCTCTGTGTGTCTCTCCATCTCTCTCTCACCCCCTCGGATATCTCTGCGCACACTATGTGAGTACCACTGCGGATTTTCTCTCCAGAGCCCCTAAAAACTAACGGGGTCC
The DNA here is from genome assembly GCA_037974425.1 of Phenacogrammus interruptus. Taxonomy (NCBI): domain Eukaryota; kingdom Metazoa; phylum Chordata; class Actinopteri; order Characiformes; family Alestidae; genus Phenacogrammus; species Phenacogrammus interruptus. The sequence continues at coordinate 8,939,928 of JBBPCW010000006.1, forward strand.
TGCTTTCTCGTATTTAAACTTGACTGATCCACACACTCTGTAACTTTCATTCCTGATGTTTTCTTGATTTCTCGAGGTGTTGTGTTCCGTTTTATTGACTTGTGGGTGAGAATCAGGTCCTCTTATAGTATCGTATTGCTGAGAGGCTTCTTAATGTCAGTACCACAAAATAGTCATAATATTATTGTATTAGCAGCTATAGTAACATAAACTCAATGTTGAGTTTATGCTTCTGTCCTGTATCCCACCCTCTGAATGAACGCAGGCTGTGATGCACCTGCACTGGATGGGAATCAGGCTTTTTCTGCCAGCACTGCAGTCTGAGTTCAATGCAGTAAAGCACTTTCCTGCGTGACTGGGACTCTGTTCATTAGTCACAGACCCCCAGTCAGCAGTCCAGATGGGATGCCACTTAAAATTTTAAAAGAAATTTTTAAAGAAAATTAGTTTTTCATATTAATTATGCTACTTATAGCAGTTTTAATGTGATCACATTCTCTTATAGTAGTTAATGAGTAAAACTGACACAGTGAGATTAACTTTAACTACTAACATGTCCATTCACACAGTTTGAACAATTTGTAATTCTCTGCATTTAACCTATTCTTCAAGTGAAGCATAAAGCAGGCAGGAAAACAGCACCCAGGGAGCAGTGTGTGGGGACGGTACCTTGCTCAAGGGTACCTCAGTGTTGCCACTGGCAGTCTGGGATGCAAGCAACTACCCCAAAAAGTAAAGTACTAGAACTCTCAGTGGCTTTAACAGACAGCACCAATGAAAACTCGTGAGGGTGTAATTCACTCAATTCTTGGGGCAGCTGGTGGGTAGGGATCTTCCCCCTGCAACCATAAGTTTGTGGGTTCAAATCCCAAGACTGCCTGTGGCACCACTGAGGTACCCTTGAGCAAGGTACAGTACCCACACACTGCCCCCCGGGCACTACATTCCTGGTTTGGAAGAATGGGTTTCATGCTGTTTACACTGTGTGCGGTGTTGTGGTGTGTCTGCGTGTGGCAACGGGACGCTTTACAGAAGAACCCCTCCATGCTTTGGTGAATCCTTCATTCTCTGCTCACTCCTTATTCAGGTCAGCTCCAGATGCTGAAGCTCCTGCAGGGGCTCCTGGGGCTCCTGGGGCTCCAGGTGCACCTGGAGGAGAAGGGGGCCCAGCCCCTCCCCCGAACACTTCCAGCAACCGTCGACTACAGCAGACCCAGGCACAAGTGGAGGAAGTGAGTATATAAACTATGGAAAATGAGTGCCTAGACTGAAGTTTTTATTATTTTGTTTTATTCCATTATATATTATTGACTGTAATTAACAGACATGTAGTATATATGTAGTATGTAAGGTACATCAGATTTGGGTTGAAGTGTGGACTGAAATCATTATATTTCAGTTGAAATCACAGTTTTCTATGCAAAGACCCCTGGTTTCAGAAGTGGATGAATAAAGAATGGAAACTTTGCATTGAATCACAGATAGAAACTTTGCATTGGGATGAAGCCCATGACCTATAAATGTCACCAGTCTCTGGGTACCTGCTGGTGCTCTGCCAAGTCTAATGCAATGAATTTAGCTCCTCCTTGTTTGGAGGCTGGTTTGGTACAGACTGCAGTAAGTGAAATGTATGAATTCAGGTCAGATGACTGACTTCAAATTAAGTTTTGGGCTCCACAGCTGTTTTAGAAATGTTTTTGTCCTGCTGCAGACTGAAGTGTAGTTTACTGCATGAAATTGAGTTAAAATGGTTCTACACCAAATCCAGGCCACCATGTTTAAGATCTTTGTACACTTCGGATTGTGAGTATTTTTTTTCTCTACACAAACTTCATTCCATTACTCTGGTGAAGAGGGATAATGTTAAGTGCTGCGGCCTTTTTAAAGTGTATTTTTATCAAGCCCCAACCTCTGCCATTCTGTACCATCTTTCTTGATTTGTTCCACAGTTTATCTCATGATTGGAAGTATCATTCCATCTTCCAGTACTGTGGTCTGTTAGTACTGCAGACAAGCTGCTTGATAACCTCACTAAAGAGATCTTGCTTCTTAACAATGTACTAAATAGTTGAAAGTAGCACCAGATTCAGCTAGAAATGTCACATCTAGAACCAGCTGCATTCCTTTTATTAACTATTTTTTATTAAGTAAAAGTATTAAGTAAAATAAGACACAGATTGGGAAACAACCAAGTAACCAACAATCCTCCCCCTGAATTGGGAGGGGGTGTAGACTAATAATTATACTTTACCCAATATAGAATTACCTACATTTGAATTTGAGTACAGACTTATAACAACAATAACTGCACTGTATGATAACAGCACACTAAAAAAGAACTACAGGCTGGCTGCTTGATCACAGCTCTTTTTTATTTCTCAGTTCACTGAGAAAGCGGAACATAGACTTGCTCTCTAATCCACTCAAAATAGTAAGTGCTGCACTCATAAAAAATGTGAATAGGCATCACTTTGTCCTTTTCCGCTCTTCTGTGCAGGTTGTGGATATCATGCGCGTGAACGTGGATAAAGTCTTGGACAGGGACATGAAACTGTCGGAGCTGGATGACAGGGCCGATGCACTACAGGCTGGTGCGTCACAATTTGAGAGCTGCGCTGCCAAGCTGAAGAACAAGTACTGGTGGAAAAACTGCAAGGTGAAAGACAGCAGTCTGGTCGCAAGCAGCATAATGCTCACAGAAACAGCACTCATGAATTAATTGTTTGGTTTGAATGTGTGGAGTTTGCATGTTCTCCCCATGACCGCGTGGGTTTCCTCCGGGGACTCCGGTTTCCTCCCACCACCAAAAA
>JBBPCW010000006.1:8942837-8960470 GCA_037974425.1 Phenacogrammus interruptus
CACACACACACACACACACACACACACACACACACACACACACACACACACACACACACACACACACACACAGATTAATACCTCTCCTTGGTGTGTCCCCTTTGTTCTGTTTGGCTGGCGGAGGGCAGAGGTCATCTTCTGTCTGTCTAAAGGGCCTTTTCATCATCACCCTACAAGCACAGTCAAAATAGTTTTTAGATAATTTATATTATTGTGTAATAAAAGTCTTTTTGCAACTGTATTAACTAGGGCTGGGCATACACGCGTTAAAACATAATTTACTTAACGCCATTAATGCAGGGTTTTTAAAAAAAGAATCCTTTCTAAAAGCAGCTCCACATCTTGTCTGTTTTTTGTGGGGGTTAGGCATCCCATTACTTTTGTTCATATTCTATAGACAATATAATGGGATGCCTGATCATTACACCAACAGAGACACTGCATTCAGATACATAGACCTTCATATGGAGTTGGTCCCTCTTTGTGTAAGGGCCATGGGGGTCATGTGGGTGGTCGTCCTTAGTTCAGTTCATTTTTGTTCATGTGGGGCTGGAATGTTGGGGCTGTATAGCTGGGTTTAATTGGGTTTGAGCGTTTGTGTTTATTAATTGGTGGGATTACGTTTGTGGATAAGAATTTAAGTTCAGTATAGGTGAACCCGAGTTGTCGGTCCACCGTTATCCATGCATGAGTTTGTGTATGTTGGTTTCTTTTATTTAAAGAAGTATCTGGTTTTTGTTCTCTTCTTTGCAAATAAAAGTCAAAACACAAAATGGAGGCCTGCCTGTCTGCCTGCTCTCTTTGGGAAAGAGTCGATGAAGGACGTAACACTCTGATGCCGCTATAATGCTCTGGACTCTGAGGGGAACGTGTTTTTCTATAACAAACTACATAAAACATGAATATCCTGCAGTGGCAAATAGCTTTGGTTCGATCTTTGATTTGATTACATTCATGTTTAAGCTGAGATTTACAGAAATATTTGAACTGCAGCTGTGTTACTGTGCTAAAGGGAAAACTGCTGTTAAAAAGCAGCTTATTTGTGTAAAGTGTCTGCAAACCAAATGTTTTTGCACTTTTGTTCATATAGCAGTACTTTAAAAATAAAAGTGCACAATACACCTTTTTATTATTTAATTTAGCATCTAATAATGCAAGTAACCACAATGGAAATCTTTGCCCAGCATTAGTATTAACAGTTCAAATGGATTGTAATGTGTTTTTCCTTACAATTCAAAACAAAAAATGATTATTTCATGTTAAAAATGATGATTTAAAATAAATACTACTTTTGAACATAATTTACTAACATCACTGCACAGCCCGGAAACCAGAGACATAATGTACTAATATATACACACTTTAACCAGCAGTCCAGCACCACTTACCCATCACTCTCCATTTCTTCTGAGCTAAAGCCTGTGAACATCTGTGAACAGACAGTCAGAGTCTGAATAACATGCTCTTCTTACAACAAGGAAGGAAAAAAATCTTGAAAAGCGCTCTATAAATAAAATGTATTATTATTATTATTATTATTATTATTATTATTATTATTATTATTATTATTATTATTTATGGGTGTATCCCTATTTCGCCCATGTCCCACAACATTTTAAATCCACTCAAATGATGAACCCGTACAACAGAGATATAGAGCAACTTTACTACTTTTACCTCTCTCCAGTGAAAGGTACCAATATTATATCAGTCAAATCAGGCAGCGCTCACCTGTGCAGCTCTCTGCAGGTTACTGAAGTGGACATCAGGGATGAAAAGCACAGGCTGGGACTCCAGGTCTGTCATGGATTTGAAAAGTGTGATGTCTGACTTCTTCTGCAGTAGCGCTCCATGCCCTCCTGCTTTACCTGCCAAGTCTAAGAGAACAACCACAGCTCTGAGACCAGGATTGCAAGATTAAATCGGCACTATGCTGATTTTGCAAATGTACTAGGGAACAGCAGGCGTTTCCATGCTTCATGGCTAAAATAAAAAGGGTTTTGCTGTGCTAAACCATGCAAGAGCTAAAATGAATAAAGAATGTTTATCTACTCTGCAACAGGGTTATGTCAGTTGTTACAGTGATATTTTGTGTCTCTTTGAAATGCAATATGCAGAGCGCTGCGCAACATCATATATGTCTGCCTCAGACTCACCACTATGACCCTGGCCTGCGGGTGTATGCCCTTTCACCTTCCTTCGCATCTGCTTTCTCTCTTCATCCCGGATCTTCCGCTCAGCTCCCTGTGGTGCAAATAAGAGCTATCAGACTATCAGAGCTAGACCTTCTGGCAATAGATATCAAAACACACCACCGCAATATCCAAACAGAATTGCACATGTATATTATTTGGCTATTCTAAGATAAATGTGGACAGCTTCTAAAATATTGTTAAATGTTTCACTTGTGTAACAGAAATATCCACATGTGTTTTATCTTGTATGTAACATTTCTAGAGTGACTCGTTCAGTCCTGGTGCAGAGCCTCTAAGAAAAGGTGGGTAATCTGACAGGGCAGTCCTACAATATAGCAGATGAAGGTCTGACCAGTGAGAGAGCTTGCTTAGCAACCAAGATTCTAAATTCTGACTGGATCACATTTTTGGTGCATTTGAAGAATTTAAGCCAGATATTTCTAGCCAATACCTAATAATTAAATAAAAACAGCCCAGCAGTACTTGCAGCGTTACAACAAACATGATTCTACTACTTTTTTAGTTCCTAGGCCTTATAGGCCTGAAGGTTTATCATCTGTATATAGGATCTGAAGGAGTAACTACTCATAAATGAATCAAAGTGAATGACAAATTTACATCATGTTTAATACATACACTAGGGGTCATAAGCATGATCTTGAAAGAACAGAAATCTTAAATGCTACTGCAAAATGCACAGTTACAGAAATGTTTACCAACCTTGTCACAGAAGACTTTGATTTGGCAGTAAGCTCTGTGAATCGGCCTGTTGCTCCTGTTGTTGTAGCTGTAAGTGTCGATCTGAATCATCAGCGGAAGCCCTTTCACTCCTTTCTGCGAGGAGAAATCAGTGCTCAAGGAGTTCACTGTAATAAACACCTACAAAAAAAGAAAAAGCTTTTACTTTAAATAAAATGTTCTTGAGTTGAATGTATGGTTCCAGGTTCTATGGTTCTATGGTTTAGTACAAAACATTTACATTATGTAGTTCAGTCACACACCTCATTTACACCAAAGAGCCCTTTTGACAGATTTACAAAGATGGTGGTCTATAGAAGGATTAGTGAACTACTGATGTATGTGTTCACTAATGGGAAATGGAAATATTTTCAGCCAAACTTTGACTAGCAACATGACATGTGCATTGGCACAGCATAGGGATGTGGGCCTGTCTGAGTTTTGAATGAGTCATACACTATTTCTAGGCATTCAGCCCAGGGGATTCTAGCATAAGCAGGCAGTGAAGTCCAAAGGCCCAAAGCAACCTGTATACTAAGTCCACTAAATACTGAATTAGCACTTTCCAATATAGATGATTTTTTCAAGTGGATGAAGCTCCTGGGTTTACTTTCTGCCTGTATCATCCATGCTCTTAACGGTGTTCAAGAAGCTCATTAAAGCTTTAGCAAGGGTGGAAGTCAAATTTCTTATGGAGAATGATCTGAATTTCTACTGGCAGTTTATTCAAATGGAGTCAAGCAAAGTTTGTGAACTCTTTAGAATGTTCTACATTTCTGCACTAATATGAACTGAACAGAAATCAGATGTTCACACAAATTTTAAAAGCAGAGAACCCAGTTAAACAAATGAAGGTATGTGAATCTGGCTTTCTGTAACTGGTGTGACCCCTTTTTTCCGCAATAACTGTGACTAACCATTTCTGGTAGGTGTTGATGAGTCTTGAAAGCGTTTTAGTTTCTATGTACAGAATAGCTTCAACTCTTGATGTGCTGATAGGTTTCTTTACATGAAGTACTTCAGGTCCTTCCTCAAGACCTCTATTGGGTTATGGCCATTGTTTTGCCACGTGACCCACTTTCTCGAGATTCAGTTGGCACATAGATGTCCTGACATTATTCTTTATAAAAGAATTATAATGGCCCAGATGCAGCAAAACAGGCCCAAATCATGACACTACCGTCACCATGTTTTACAGATGGTATAAGGTTGTTCTGTTGGAATATAACGTATTCTTTTCTCCAAACAAAACCAAATTTCATTTTGTTCTCATGTGTGCACAAAACAATTTTTACAAAAGTCTTCTGGTCTTTTTAGCAAATTGTAGAGAGTGAGATGTGTGCTTTTTGGAGAGCAGTGGCTTTCTCCTTGAAACATTTTCTTTTTGTTAGAAACTCTATGCTCTATGCTCTATGCTATCTGAGCTGTGAGTAGTAAATTTAACACACACCAGAGAGAGGAGTGGGCTGTGTTTTTGGGTGCCTTGCCCAAGGGCACTTTGGTCACAGATGTAATTAAAAAGAGGTCTTTTGTTGCTTAGATGTTACCCGTTGTGTTGTGACTTGCAGACTATTACACCTTGCTAATGGAGTGGGGTTTTTTTGGTGAACCACTCCTGGTGAGTGTAACTACAGTCTTGAATTTCCTCCATTTGTACAAAGTCTGTAGATTAGTGGAGTCCAGAATGTTTAGAGATGGCTTTCTAACCTTCTTCAGCCTGATGAGCATTGACAGCTCATTTTTCACTTCCTTAGAAATATCCTTTGTTGGTGCCATGATACACTTCCATAAACATAAGTTTTGATAGACCCCTAAATAAAACTGGGTGCCCCTCACACCTGATTGTCATCACATTGATTGAAAACACATTACATGAATTTCACCTTCAGATTAATCCTAGAGGTTCACATATTTTCTCCAGTCACAGATTTGCAATACTGGGTTATTTTTCCTTAATAAATAAACGGCTAAGGATAATATTTTTGTCATATTTGTTTGTCTGATTTGGGTTCTCTTTATCTACTGGTAGGAAAATCTTATGATGACATTTGTCTGAAATGCTCCCAACTGTAAATTGCCTTATGCCAATCTTTCAGGAGACACAAGAAAAACAGCTTTTGAGAAATGAAATGTGGGAAATCTTTTTTGCCTGGAGTGAAAATACTTTCCCACTGACAGGCTTCTCTGCCTTCGTGTCTGTGCCTGTTGCTTTTGTTCAACAAGATGGCTTATGGTGCAATATTGTGAGAACCACTTCTTTTCTCATGGTCACATGATCACCTTCACCAGGTAACAGTTAGTAAATGACAAACACGCTCAAAACAGCAGAAGTACTTGGCATCTTGTTTTTGTGTGTGTGCATGTGTGTGTCTCTTAATGTTAGAGTTGTCAGTGTTAATAAATGCATGAAAGGGGATTTACTATACACTACAGCTAAATATGGTCATGATGTCCATTAACATGACCAGTCATTTCTACAAATACTACAGTAAAAAAAGAGTTCAATCAGCTGTGAACAAATTCCTTTGAGGGTTTGCTAAAGAGATAGATAAACAAATAAAAAACAAATAATATATGTCATATGTTTGACAAAATAAAACTACCTTTAACTATGTTTAAATTTGTAACAATGTCTTTTTAATGTATGCAACGTCACCTTAGCCTCCTCGTTGATGTCCCAGGTGAAAGAGACAGCATTATAGGCGATTTCCTCAAGATTCCCAATAGTGCTGAAGCTCTCTTTGTAATCAGCTGGGCAGAAAATAGGGGAGATCAGTGATGAAGTGCACAAGCTTCCAACAGAGACCAGCTCACACGTTCAGATGTACCACACAAGTCCAGTTGAGAAAGGGCACGACCAGTTTTGAGTCTTATCATTGTAGAATTGCAACAGTAAGTAACTGAGATAATTAATTTGATTAGATGCTAAATGATTTAACTTGATGGGGATCCAATTATATTTGCCCTTATGACATGAAAACATGAAAACATTGCATAAAATAAACATATGGCAGATATTTAGCAGCTAGTCACAAGAATCTTATTCCCTGAGACTGCATCTATTTTTATGCACTTCTGCCGGCAACCGTTAACACATCTATTCAAATCTTGATCTGTAGCCTAGGGCGCTATGGAAAATCCCTGGATACTGTTATTCAAATCACACATTTAAGCCATATCAGGTACCAGGCCCTCCAAAAAAGGCAACAACGACATCTTGTAGGCCTGCCACCTGCTATTGATGAGACCACTACAGTGGTCTTAGGGCATCAACCACCACCATCCCCCACCATCGCGTCCAGACCTAATCCCATTGTCTAACCATTTCCCATCTGTGAGTAAAGGTGACAGATTTCACTGCCCAAAGCATTCTACTACTGTTGCATTTACGGGATACAGTATAGGAAGGGAAGGGGAGGCAGAGGGCTGCTGAATGAATGAGGAGTTAGAGTGAAAAAAGACACAACAGGGGGACAAAGGGGGTCATCCCTTTTCAATGATACCCCAAGCAGTGAAAAACAAAGACCTGGGTTTCTAAACCCATAGCAAAGAGCTTTGAAACACATATTGTCACAGTTATAATAAAACCTCTTAGCTCCAGAATGGTAATCTTATAGAAGGATGTAAAAAACATTTATATTTAACATACTCTTGTATAACAGGTTTTGATTCCAGTCCATTTTGGAACATCTATATTGGCCCATTAGTTGTGAAATGTGTACAATTAATGGCCACCCACAGACACTTACCAATATCCAGCACTCTCTGTTTAGCAGTGTGCTGACGTGTGTGCCAGTAATTCCAGTGCTTCAGTTGCTCATCCCGGCATTTATCATCGCCAAACACCACCATCACCACACTCTGTGAGACACAGACGGCCAGGGCTTACATAAAACAACAAACGCATCATAGAAGCTCTATAATCAAAATTATGATATACGCCCACTTTAATCAGTCTGTTATACACTGAACCTTTTATAAAACGGGAAAATACAATTGGAACCCCAAACAACAAATCTAGATTTCTAGTTTTTTTTACATCCATCTCCTTTATCACAATCCACCATCAGAATGCCAGCAGGCTACAGAAGCTTGAGATAGTTGCCATGTTGACAGCAGCAGAACTCACCCGCACTTTGCTGATGGGGAGACGGAGGCCCTTGCCGGCCCCCATATCGCTCAGAGTGATGCCGTAGAACTGCCCTCTGTTCAGATAGATCATCGGGCCCTCAACCTGTTTCTGCCGCACAGAACGGCTGGCTTCTACACTGTACTGAAATGTATCCCTACACAAGAGAAGATGAACAGGTGTATTAGTGGTCACTCCTGACAGCAGAGACACAATGTTTCTCTAAACAACGTAATACTCACACAGCAGGCTGCTCATACAGGGAGTCTTGTGTGCTTAGAGTAATGGGCACTTTAAAGTTCTGCTAAAAGCACAGAACATCACATTAGGATGATCAGCCAGGAGTAAAAAAACAAAACAGTAAAAATGGCTGTGTACAGGAATAATTATGTTCATTAAAGTGCAAAAACTTTAAAACAAAGGCAGAACATGGTCTCATTGTATACCTAAAATAAGCTTTTCTCTGGTGAAAGAACAGATTCCAATACTAGAATCAAGAGGATGTGTATGTGGAGCATGGTGTATTATTATTTGATCTAGTCTATTTTAATAGTTTGGCCTTTTCTTCTGTCAGATCAGAAAAACCCTGCATTACTACCTAACAGATAGTGACAGCCCAACTATTATAATTTTTAAAAATCCATTTCTGCTAACCTCACTCTGTCCATGTGTATTTCAAACTTTCTGAAGTAACATGTTGTGAACAGATGCTTCAGTTGACCATTAAGCAAACATAAGCTCTCACCACATTTTCTGCGGTGTAAGAGTCTTCAAAGGTGCTATCTGGCATGCTTTTCTGCTCATCCTTCATGTAGCGGCTCTGGGTGATGGGCCTGGCCTCGTGAGCGGACTGCTGAAAGGGCGAGCGGTTGTACGACTCTCCATCTTGCTGGAGGTTAGGAGCAGACACAGCATACTCTGCTTTTACAGTGGCCACCACTCCCCCCTCTGTGGGCAGCATACTGTACAAATCTCGCTTCATCTCTGTGCTGTGGGAGTCTGTGTGAAGGGAGAGATTGACTGGAAGAGATTTGGCAGCCTGTACACGCTCCTCCATGGACTCCACACCACCATGCCATGTCCTACAAAACAGATTCAGCATTTAAACATAACTTACAGTGAATGACAGTGATCAAATTTGAAGAAAACCTACATAAACAAAATTCTTATCATTCCTAAATGTTCCAGGAGGACTAATAACTTCCGTGCTTTCTGTGAATGTTAGAAACTTCAATGTCTCAGCTTGTACAGTAAATATTTATATAAGTAAAGTAAATTTACATTTTTTTAAAACTTTTTGGAAGCTGTGGTTCCTGGATCACTAACATAATCAGTGGTGACAATCCTATGCCATTCCAGAGGAGAGTGTTGTTCTGTGTGTTTTGTCAAGTCACATGTTCACCAGTGTACTTTAATATACTTCAGCACACACAACTGCAACATGCAAACTGTACTGCCTACATCACTGTTTTCTGCATGTATGTGTCCAGGTGAGTATATGTAATGTACAACAGACCTCTTCTCTTCCTCTAGACCTTTAGCAGTGGGCAGGACTCTTTTCTCTTTTGGAACCTGGGAAGCAAAGAAAGTAACATCACATCATTAACCTACATATGGAGCTCATAACAGCCATTTTGGGCTCTCTAAAGAACCTCTCAGTTTTTTGTAAATTAAGTGTATTCAAAACATAGTTTAAAGAACCTAGACTTAAGTTAAATGATTTTTGGCAGCATGCTTAATTGGTATAGAACCTTTACATACATCATTTACCAAAATGATTCATTATGGAACTAAATAGTTATTGTATAGCATCACTCAAAGCAGCCTTTGTGGTGCTTTTTATTAAAACAGTCTGAATATAGGTGACTGCCATGGACATTTCTTTTCTCCACCCCACTGATTTATATTTTAAATGTATTTGTAGCCTACAGGTTTTCTTATCATGCCAAGTAGAGAGAAACGTGTAAGAATTATTGTAAATGGTAACTGAATATTCTTGTGAAGAAAGGTGCATGAGTGTTTTTGTGCAATACAAGATATTCACCGTACAAAGGCATCAGTGACAGTTTGCATAGCCTTGGACTGTTTCCAACTGACCTTGTAGTAATCGTAGAGGAGGCCGAGGGCTGCCACACTGTCTTCGTCTCCATTGATGCTCATCATGGCTTTGGTGACTGCAGTCAGAGGGTTCTCTAGGTAGGCCCGCCACGCCTCGTCCTCATTGGTGAAGACCCGGCGAGACGGAAAGGATGTCTCATTGGGGACCACCACCACCAGTCGCTTACTGTGTCACACACAGAACACAGTTTCAACAAATGTGTCTTCCTGTGCTTCTGATGATGTCATGTCTTAACAGGTATTGGCACTGTCACAAATTACTAGAATAAAAATCTACTTAGCTGAACTTACACCGAAAGACAAGCAGATTTTTGTACAGCTAAGTGTGATTGTGAGTGTGACTGATTGGCCATTTCAGTTGACTATTGAGTGTCAATGTCTAGTGGGACCCCCCCAACTTCACACCATACTGATTAGTGGAAATCTTGATAGATGAGAGACATAAGGATAAGAGTTTTTCACATTGAATCCCTATTGTTTAAAATAGTACAGAATTAGAACAGAATTAAGTATCACAGTAGATTAGCAGTACAAATGGATTAAAAGTACCAATCTACGAGTAAGAAGCATGCCTCAAGTATATATAGTAAACCATCATTAATAGATTTTATCCTCAGCAGAACATTTTAATTTCATGTTCCTGAACCATCTATAATGTAATGAAGAAAAAAAAAACAGTGTCAACAGTATAAAGATATATATTGAATATATTTATCAAATATATTGAAAGAGGAAAACAAGACCTTTAGATGTCAGTACAAAATAATGCTGAGGATACATTTAAAGTTTAAACAAATTCGATTTTGCAGATCTTAAAAGCATGTGCTTTTCATCCAGACTTTGCAAAAAAGCTATATTTAACTTCTAGTCGACACTTGATTAGACAAAATGTTCCAGCAGTTGACCCTGTTCTCCAAAGCTGATATTTATGCTAAATAAAACTGACACCTCTCAGTGCCTCAGGGCTTTCAAAGACAACAAAGAGCTGCACCAAGTATCTGCTCTTCCCATAGCTCTCCCTTTACATTACTAGTCCCAGAGTATTATCCCAGTGGATATGGATACTGCCATGTGGAAGTCAAAAGGATGTTAGGGAATCTGGGTTAAAATCTTTAGAGTAGCTCTTGAGTATATAATGGTGGAGTAAGAATACATCAGTGCATCATAAAGGGTAATAAATGGGACACGTTTTTTTAGCCCCAAATTCAATGTGTATTCGGAGTACTTAAAAAAATCATGAATTGCTCAAAAATTATCCAACCGAATGGTGGTATAATTTGAATCACAATGAAATCATCATATGGTTAGAGAATCATATCCAGGTTTAAATACAGATGATTTCCACCGCAGATATTAATCAACACAACTGGTTCAATATAAGGCAGATTAAGAATTCTGAGATTCTGTCATGCTACTATTGTCACCCTTTTAATACATTAAGACAGGTTACAGAATTACTTTAAGGCAATAACCATGTCAGCACAAACAGCAGTGGTAAAGCTGGATATGAACAGGTGTTTTCAACTCACCTTTCCTCTTGAGCCATGAAATCCTGGTATCAGTTAAAAAGCCTTCAGGAGAATTTTTGTGGATTTTTAGCAAATGACTAGTTCACCGCTCACATCTGTATGATGCCAGTGCACTTTACAGATAAACAAAACAAACATGCGTTCACTCACACCGCTGCATGAGAAACCTAAAGAATGAGTGCAGATCTCAGATGGGAAACACCTTTGTTGGCTCACTGAGAGATATGAAGGTTGGTATGAATGAGCCGCAGATCGAGAGTAAGTCTTTAGAATTAGACCCACCCCCAACTGTCTGTCAGCACACATGACTCCTCAGGACAAAACTCACCTCCCTGTCTGTCTGTCAGCACTCATCATTCCAAAACCACAGCCAAAAGCCTCCGGTCTATTTATGAGTTACTCTGAAAGTTGTGTTTAATACAGGCTGTAGATTTATCTTCATCCACAATATAGCAGGAAGCCATGATCACTGTGGCACGTTTAATGAAGAACATTTCCTCATTTTCCATAAGTGTGATTAATAGATTAGATACACAGGAAAGTATAAGAAAAAACACAATCAGCCATGACTCAACTGAAGAAATGGCTTCAGTAAGGGAAGTTGGCCCAAATTAAATGCAGGGGACCAACTTGGGGTTAAGGGTCTTGCTCAGGAACCCAGTGGTGCTTAGCCAAAAGCAGGATTTGAAAAGCGCGGTTGATGTTTTTTTTTTTTTTTTGCATGGTTTTATGTGATTTATCATGATTAATTGCATTGTTATAAGCAAAATTAAATAATTGATTTTAAAGTTGTGTATTACGCACATCTATTTTTAAAGTACAAAACATTGAACAAAAGTGTAATAACTTGATTTACAAACACTTTAAAACCTTTTTAAAACTGAGAGCTACTTCATGGGTACTGAGCCAAAAGAAGGGCTACCAGTTTGATACACTATGGGCCGGTTTCCCAGACAGGGATTAAGCCTAGTCTTGGACTACCCTTTCCTTTTCAATGGAAAATGTCTATTCCCAGCATTACATAATCTAGGACTAGGCTTAATCCCTGTCTGGGAAACTGGCCCAAAAACAGAGTTTACTTAAACTTATCTAAACTTCATGTCTAATAAACATGTTTTAAATGTTTTTTTTTTTTAGATATTGTCATTTCAAATCTATAGAAATGCAAATGTGATTAAAGAAGAATAGCAACAGGATCCAATTAAATGTTAGATGCTGCTCACTTGTGAGCTCCTTGGCAGCACCATGTTGGGGACCCCTGCTTTAAACAAGTAAGCTGTGTTCCCGTTTACACAGTTACTCAGTCAGGCTTTGTTTTGATTGTACCAGGCAGTTTTACTGGATTTATTTCTAAATAGTTTAGGGGTTTCTCAGTGATTTGTCAAGTGAAAACTGGCAACTGATCTTTTTGCATTGTTTGGCATATGGTTTTAGCCTTTAGAGGGAAGTCAGATTCATGGTGCGCAGGAGTTTAATCATGGATTTGTCAAGCCTCAACAAGAGTGCTGTGACGAAATGAAACTCATCAGCAACATTAAACAATGGCGGAAATAACCAGTGAGAAAGATATAATAGATAAAAATCTCTATCGTACAAAATCATTCACATGACATGAGAACAGCAAAATTACTTGTACTGCCCTGAAATGCTACTAAGAAAAAGTAAAGTGAAAAATAACAAATTTTTGTGTTTTTTTCACTGTTCATACAGTGCATTGCCATAAACAGCCTTCACATCCATCGACATGATACATTCAGTATTTAACTTTTTTTTAATGTGTGTTTCTGTGTGTGTATACATATATATATGTGTGTGTGTGTGTGTGTGTGTATATGGTTAATAAAAGCACACATACATAAACAAAAAACAAAAAATAAAACAATACAATGTGGCTTGTGCTAAATATATGGCATACCATACATTCAATAAAACATGTAATCTGAGCAGGATTGTTCAAAATGTATCTATCTTTTCCCGTTTGCAGTTGTGGCAACTTGCTTTCTTGAGACTTTTTTTTTTTGTTTACTGGAACTTTTTTGCTCCAGTAAACTAGAATCCGCGTTCTTGTTCTAGCGA
Organism: Phenacogrammus interruptus; assembly: GCA_037974425.1. NCBI lineage: Eukaryota > Metazoa > Chordata > Actinopteri > Characiformes > Alestidae > Phenacogrammus > Phenacogrammus interruptus. Next base: position 8,955,623 of record JBBPCW010000006.1, read on the forward strand.
AAAAGAAACAAGACATGCTGGGGCATACCGCATCCAAGAGATGCATTGCGGGATCGGTCATGGCTGGAAGTGAGAGCACTCAGTGCCTCGAGGTCAAGGCTCTTCACCAGCTGTCAACTACAAAAGCCATTTCCCCCTCAGTTTATTGTTGTTCATGGGACAGTTAAAAAGAGGTGTGCCAGTTTAGAGTCTGCAGAGGGAAACTTGCTTGTGTTTAGACTTGGAAAACAGCTTCTGCTTCTACTTGTCCGACAGGTAACGGCTGCAGCGTGCAGCGAACGTGAGAGTGCTGTGTGTGAAAAACAGGGGGCTGACACCCACGTGGGCAGCACAGGGACTCCACCTGTTTTCTGAAAGCTTCAAAGCCACAGAGATGTTTTGCGATGGCTGTTCCACTCCATGTGGTGTGTGTGTGTGTGTGTGTGTGTGTGTGTGTTACTCATGTTATCTCGATGAAGTTTAACAATCTAATACTCAAATGGGTGGCCTGTCAGTGCAACAGTTTCCTTTTATGCAATCCCAAAAGGCATGGTGTAATGAACCCAATAAACCATGATGAATCACATGATGTCATGATTTTTCACAGCATGAGAACCAGCCTGGCTTCTTTAACATCAGGCACCATCCAGGTGTCTATAGAGAGTGTGGGTGTGTTTGGATTCATGCTTTGGTCTCACTGCTGTTTAGAGAAGGCTCTACTGATGCAGAGACGATCAGACCAGTTCTGTGACTGATTTCTGTCAGACTTTGTTATAAGACCTACTGCCAGTTCTCAGTGATCTGCTATCGTTCTGTTTATTCCAGATTTGAGTACACAAAGTATACAGCCCGAATACAGTATCTGGCATAGTATTGTATTCATCAAATGTCAACTGCATTAAATGCTGTTCTATTGTTTATTTATTGTGCTTTTCATCACATGCTCCTTCTTGCACGCTTTGTGTGTTTTGTCCTGTCAGCAGTTATGTTGTCTTGCTCTGTTTTCGTTCTTTGTGTTGCACCATGATCCTGATCCTGAAGGAATGTTGTTTAATTCTACTGTGTACTGCATATATGGCTGAAATGACAATAAACCTACTTGAATAACTAAAGTCTGTAGGATTTTTATTTGACATCACAAAAATTATGCACTAATGCTGTATCAACTTATTGTATCTATTTAACCTATTTAATCATAATGTTATCGCATACTAGGTGTTATTTTCTATTCTATAACTTGAATTTGCCTGATCTTTTTGTACACACATGATTCAACACAGACTACGTGAAACATTTCCATCTTAATATCAGTGTGCTGACATTTTATTGTTTACTTTTAATCCATACAATTATTTGTGCTCTTTTTATTTCTGATACAAATGGGAACAATCAATTAAGTAATCAACTTATATATTTTACTAACTTTTCATGTTCATTATTTTAATCCATTTACTTAACTAGTTCAGTTTGAAATGGATTGAAGTCTAAGTGGTTGCCGGCATTTGAAGTGGGTGAAATCTGGTTAAGAAAAAAAAATGAGACAAAGCTCAGTTATTACTTGTTTCAACCTTAAGTGTCTCACTAACCTCTGGTGACGCAGGATTAATAATTGTCTAAATGTTGGATACTATAAAATGTAATGTGGGTTAACTAAACACATGTAGGACTTAGTACTGAAGTTTGCATTTTAGTCATGTGTAAAAGGCTGTTGGGGTACAGAGGACAAAATGATTAATTCCCACGGTTACCTGATTAGGGTGTGTCAGATTGAGGCTAAAGGTAACCTGACTGTGGTTCTCCAGGAGCAGGGTGGGGCCAGGTGGCTTCATGGGATTTGCTTGGAGTGCTGACAGCACTATACAGGCTTTCTAAACTGCTGAGAGGATCCAGTCATGCTGGAGGGTATCAAGAAGGCTTAAATGAGGAAATATTCACACAGAGACCCTCTGTGTTTTTGTGGATTTCTGTGTTGAACAGTGATATAAACCTGTTAACACCACAAATCGTTAGATTAGCTGATCGGAAGAATGACTGATTAATCTGGCAGCATGATGGAACCTTTTTAAAGCACACATGTGAGCGCACATCATCTCCAGAGTCAAATTAGGATTCTTTTTTGGATTATGACTTTGAAGAATCATCTGTGGATTAAAAACTTGAAAAACAAGCAGTGATCAGAAGGGCCTAAGCAGAATGCGCAAACAGAAGTACAGAGTTACTTTAACAAGTAAAAAAAAAAGGCCAGTTTTAACTTTTGTAAATGTTACCAGACCATGTTATAAGAACAGAGAAAAGCATGTTTTAACTTGTTATGGAGACCTCTTATGGTGGATTTGTTTAATGTTGAGTAAAAAGCAGCTTCCACTATATATTACCTTGAAATTGGGGTGCATTCAAAGCATGTGGGAGTGATCCGGGGTGTGAAATGTCATGCGATGTAACCCTTTACATAAAATACATAAAATATTAGCAAAGGAATGTATTGGCTATGGAATTTTGATTGGCTGTTGGCATTTTTTTGTTGAACGGGACAAACGGAACGAAAAGAGATGTAAACAAATGTAGCCAAATATAAGCACACGAACTTTAAATGTCGTGTATGCAGTTTTTGAGATATTCAAATGTGTCAGTTGAAGCTGCTCCCCTGCAACGGACACATCTCCCTCCGGTCCATCTACAATGTGCTTTCTAAAAGATTAAGGTATTAATGTGAAACCTGCCCAAACCTATGATATTCTAATGTTCTGACATCTAGTGGTCAACATTGGTATTGCAAAAAAACTACTTTGTCTCAGAAAAGCTTAGTCACTCTTTTTGGAAGAAACACACTACACAAATACATGTAACATGGGAAAACATAATTTTCCAGATTTAATCTTAGCTTTATAGAATAACCAAAACAGATTTCTATACCTCAAGTCGACAGAGTCACAAAATACAGGTTACCATACAAAATCTACAAAAATGCAACAATTACAAACTTTTTGTTCGACAAATAACAATTGTACAGTATAAATTTATACAATACTGTTTCTGTATATTTGGCACCTGACCACATGATATAATTATGTGATGCAGAAATGTTATGTCCAATGTTTGAAAAAGAAGGAAAAATATATATGCATAAAACACAGAATAATCATTGCAGTAGTTGTGATCTTATTTAAACAAGTCTTTTTTTTTTACTTTACAAACAGCAGTTAATTAGAAAGAAAACATTCAGATTCGTCCAATTGACCGTATCGCAGTACTGAATTCACTGCACTGAGGCATTCAACAAAATGCAGTGGCATTCAAATCTTACAATAAACAACAGCAGCAACAGAAGGATTCTGGCGCTCCAGGTGCTTAACATGCTCACTGAAAGCAGAGCAGGAGGTGATGGAGGATGGAGCGAACTTGTGGATAGATGAGCATTACTATCGGCAGGTTTGATTATTTTGCACCCTGAGTACAGCAAGTGGACTTGTCCAGCTGGTGGTTATTAGAATCAAGTGCACTTGGAGTATTTCAGAGATCGGAAACAAATGTCTCGAATGGGCAACCTAGGCCCCATCTAAGCTCAAATGTAAAACTGCTTTTGATTTTCCTCTTCATATTTAAAATTTGGATTTTTCCATGTAGATAACATCTAACACCGTGTGCTCATTTGCTTAAGGTTGAACTAACTTGGTCAACATCAGAAAGATAAGACCAGATCCCACATGCCTAGACAGAGGAAAACATTAGATACATGTTGAATCTGTGAAAAACATTCCTGACATGGTTTACATCGGTGGAAATACTCATTCTATTCTATTCTATTATGGCTAGGTTTAGCAAAACATATAATACAAGATCAGTGTCAGGTGGCAGAGTGAGTATCACTCTTGCTGGACCTTGTGTCCAAATGAAAACACTCAACACTGTCATGCTTCAGGAACTTTGATGAGTTGTTCTAGATGCTCGTCCAAGATCAACAGGCTACAGGATTAATTCTAGATCACATTTTAGCATTACAGTTAGCTATACTGCAAATATAGCACTATTAAAAAAGCAAGAAAAATAAAATGTAAATTTAAAAAATGATCATACACAGAAACACTTTACTCTGTGTGTGTATGTTTGTGTGTGGCAGATCAGTAACTTAACATACAGAGCAACTAAAATTCACCCTTTCTATCGTAAATATTACAATTTTGGTGTTCACATGCCTTCTGTGACAACGAAAGAGCATTGAGAAAAGTGTGAGTGAACAGTACCAGGGCACTACAGCCACACACATTCATACACAGACTTGCATGCATACAAATAACACAAATAGTTTCTCTTTCATACACAGTTAAAATTTAACATGCTCCACTAAAGCCACCAAAAAATATGCAGATGCTGTATTTTTAAAGAGCAATTTGATAAGTTGTGCATGCATATCTGGTGTTTCATGGTTTGGGGGAACAAAACCACAACAACAAAAAAAAAAACAAACAAAACTATACAGGCCATTGCAAACTAGAGAAAAATCCTACAATTCTTCATTTAATTGCCTTCTGGCGGAACATCATCTGGAAGCAAATGCTGTGTTTCCAAAGCTGTCTAAAATGTGTAGTGTCGTACATCACGTACGATTAAGGTGTTGATTAACAGGTTGTCAAGATTAGTAACACTGATACACTAATGATAAAAAGGGAAGATTCTTGAACAGCCATCAGTGGGAGTCATCATGGTTTAAAAACTATAAACTAAATTAAAATAACTAAAGGTTTAACACGAATCCATAAGGACCCAGAGCCATGACCCATTTCTCCTGAGTTGCTGATCAATATTAATTTAACAAGTCAGACATCCCCCCATACCCCCCATGTAAAAAAACCCCCAAAAAACAAAAGAAAA
>JBBPCW010000006.1:8982282-8992978 GCA_037974425.1 Phenacogrammus interruptus
GTACCCGTGATAAAATACACACAAATTAGAAGCGCACGGCAGGACTTTGCGTGTGGAGTAAGTGGCCGCTTGGCCCTTTTTCTGTGCTTTTGGGGAACATTAGAGGGGGGTAGACGTTGCTATATACTATTAGAGATTATTTATGCCGTGTGTGTTAGTTGTGTTAAATAGTGAATGCAAGTCCTTCTCAACAGTCACCCTCCTCCTGAGCTTTAGCTCCGTTGTTGGACTTGTGGAGAATTACCTGGGCATGCCTATAGGGGCACTGTACTTTCTGAAATATAAGGCCTGTTTTGAAACTGTGAATAAATAGAGATTTGACTCGAAGAGCAGTCTGTCTTCGCATTTTTTCTCTCTCACACTCGCCACGATATGGTTTGACCTGCGTCCACAAATCCAACGGAAGAAAAATCTCTCCCACCGGAGAGAAGTGAACACACAGTAATAACAACGATGTCAAATACATAGGTATGTTACTTTTGCAGGCTACGATACTGTTGATCTGCTACCCGCCTGTATGTAATGACTGTCCCGCCTGAATACCCCCCCGTAAAATTCCAGAACGTTAAAAGCAATTCTCTGCTGGTACCCGACCCGGTGCAGGACTCTGGTCTGAGTAGGAAATTAAACTTTTGTCAGGTTCTGAGGCTTGTGGTTCTTTTTGGCTATATTTAATATTCCAAACATACAAGCACTTAAAAGGCCACACATTCTGACAGTGTCAAATAATGTTTGGTTATGACAGCTATGCACACATGGCCTTTTAAACCATCAAAAGTGACATAGAATGACAACTGTTGTTCCAACAGGGTAGGGCAGGTTGCATGCTGCACTAGAAGCATGCTGTACCTGTCTAGGTGACTTATTGGAAACCTACATCTGCTTACTCAAAATACACACAGCATTTGGCAAAGAGCACATTTCTATGAGGAATGACCAAGCACCCCAAGGTATCTCCTACATCTTCAGAGCAGCAGTGGCTGCTATGGCTCAAGGGCTGTGTCAACACAACATTTAGGAGCAGCTTTTATGTGAACCAGGTCTAGTACAGTGAACTTGAAAAGGAACTAGCTGAAAAGGACTTTCTGTCTTCAAAAGTCAGTCACTAAGTTTAAATGTGCGTTTTTGATTTATTAGTAACGCTGATCTGTTTTGTTGGGCCATGTTCAAATTCTAATTACTTTCCCTGAATACTGTATTTTATTAAACAGAGTTTCATGATACTGCATATTATATGGTTTGGCCTTATTTTGTAAAACCAAAAAGCAACTTGAGGTCATGTGTTGCAGTGATTTCACCAGGGTTAAACTTCATGTTGAGTCATGTCAACCTTTAACCACAATGAAATCCCTAACACAAGATTATTGCTTTAGTAGGTCAGCACCACTGTCTACTCCTGAGACAGCACAAACCCATGATCAGCCATTCTCCATAGTTGTCTGTATTTACCTGCTAAATACATGGTGTTTAAAGACCACAGGAGAGATCAGTGTTTGGTTGAGATGTTCACACAAACAAACCATGAAAAGCAAAAAAAAAAATGGTCGAAGTGTGAAAATACCTGAAGAAATTTCTTTATGACATGGCTATATCGAAATGCTAAATACCTGCTTAATTAGTACCGTATCTGCTTATTATAGGCTTGTGAGATCATTGCAGAGAGCTTGACAGCACTACAATTTTATTTATGACTGGAAACAGCTGACTGACACTGTGCTCATGTCTGAATACATTGCTGAAACCCTTGGTGGCTTACCGACCCAAGAAAGAGAGAACTTCAATGATTATTAAATTCTGCTGGGACTTAAATGATGGTAAAAAAAAAAAAAAAAGCTGGTAAAATCTTTTACACACAGGCCACAGTGGAAGGCAAAGACAAGACACCAGTAAGTAAATACAGAAAATAATGCAAAGTGAAGTCACAGTATACTCAGATGCAACATGATGCTTTGCTAAGTGAGTGAAGAAAAGCTATTGGCTGGAATTCTGACAAAGATGTCATCAGCACCAGTGAAAGCTACATCCCAGAGCCTCCATTAGATGCTTATTTAGGGCTATTCTAATCCAGGACTGAATATTGTGTGAGCAGGGGAGGATTCCTGGTCCCTATATGGAATGATGGCGGTTAGTTTGCAGCACAGCAATTGATAGCACTGGGGTGTGTAATGCTAAGGAAGAGCGGCCTGCAACAAGGGCATCTACACCCAGGAGGAAATGTGGATGCTCTCATACACTTGTGTGAGTGGCGAGTGTGTGTGAGTGGTCAGGGTCGGAGTCTCTCTCAGAGCATGGGAATCTCCCCCTCCCTTAGCCCAGCAAGAACCAGTGAGTCATGGGAAACAGAGCAAGCGCTAAAGCTAGAGCTTTGCTCTAGAGTCATAGGGCAGGTCAAACGACACCACAAAATGGAAAAATAAATTGGTCTAATGGAGCATGCCACATGTTATCCACTTTCAGTCCACTCTGACTGCAAGTTATATACTCTGCATGCTGACACACTGTCAAAGAACACTGTTAAAGGTTATGAAGGACGTCTGATGGACAAGTATAATGAAAAGCAAGTCATTATTACACAGCATAGTGTGGGAAGAAGCTATTACAAACATTTATGCTGAAGGAGAACAAACTAAAACAAACACAAACAAACCCACACTCAGTACTCACAGAAAGAGCTGGCAGAACTTCCGCAATCTTCCCCACTGTTCTGAGAGAAATGCCCTGAGCCAGTCAATCTGCAGCAAATAACCATCAGCCTGTTAGTTAGGGACTCCAACTCTATTTTAACCCTCTGGCCCTAATTATTTTTACTATACATTCAGCTTGTCCGTAGCATGAAAATCCCATTAAAACAACATGTTTTAATTCCTTCTTATTCACACTGTCAAATCATAAATTTAGAATTTAAGCCTTTTAACATAAATTGTAACACTTGAGAAATAAAGTTTTTAGTGGTTTCTACCAGACTGCGTCATTTTTATATAATGGCCAATTTTATATAATGGCCATATATTTTATATATAATACATTCTTTTGCTATTTTTACTCCAAAGTTTTTAACTAACATCAGTTCTAATCATAAGTATAAAATATTTATTCCTTTTTTCTTTAATCCTTTAAATACCAGTTTGTTCGCATAATTAGAAAACAACCGCAAAAATGGCCACTCTCAATGCTACTGGGGCCAAAATGGATAAATGACAATCTGGTAGAAACTACTAAAAACTACAGCATTGAGTTTAGAATGAAAGCATTTTAACCTAAATTTTATGATTTAACAGTGTAAATAACACGGACTTATAAAATGTAGTTTTCATGGGTTTCAATTGGCCAAAAGTGGCCACAAACAAGCCGAATGGATAGTAAAAATGAACAAGTCTGAAATACATAACTGATTAACAACACTACATTTTTTAAGCACAAAGACAAACCATTATCTGACATCCTTAAGATCATCCCTATGTCAAAATTGTGTTATTCATTTGTTCCACTGGAGTGCAGTAAGCCATCATACTCCCGTATTGGAAACTAAGGTTATTATATAAAATTGCTCGCTTGGCCAAAAATGGATAAATTACATCATCTGGTAGAAACCACTACAACTACATTGTTGAGTTTAGAATCAAAGTTTAGAATGAAAGCATTTTAACTTAAAATTGTATGATTTAAGAAAAAAAAATTAGTTTTAATTGGTTTCAATTGGCCAAAAGTGGCTATGATGGAGTCAAGTGTTAACAATTGGATTTATGGAGTATATCATTAATATATTTAATTAGATAAAAATTAAAAGATCTGAGAAAAGAAAAAAAAACTCCAGACCTTTTAACACAGCTAAAATGGTCAAAAGAAAAGCGAGTGAACGGGACACAAAAGGCACACAATAGGAGCAGTGGATGGCCGCTGGTCCTATGGTAAACCAAAGACCACCTCAAATTGAATTGTACCATCACAAATTCAAAAATATAGGCTAGCAATAGGTTTACTACGTATATGTTTACACATTACTAGGGAAATCTAAACTGCATCGCAAGAAACTCTTATACCTACACCTAAAGAGCTACATTAAAAGGACAGAAAACATGACCCAAATAAAAAGATTATTTGCTAACGCAAAAAACATGCCTTTCAAGGATATAAACAAAGGCTATGGTCTTCCTCATACTTCATGATTAGCAAGATGGAAAACCCAACATTTATTTATGGACTAATATTTACAGAAAGCCTGAAACTGAAAAAATGACCCCACCCGCAACATTCAACAATTTGAAAATGAACACACAAACAGCACATAAATAGGGTGGCCATAAAGTTAACCCTTCAGTTTGAGGTATAACATGGCACGGAGAGAGTTTTACTGGATGCTGTAAAAATACCTCACTTACAGAAAGACCACTGCAAAGATAAACCCTGAGCTCTGAGCAGTGTTTAAAAATAGCCTGGTAAATGTGCACATAAATGTACATTAGCGATTATACCTACATAATCTGGCAGACTTGTGGAGGCTCACATGCAATATAATGCATTGCATGTACCAAAAACCACTAAAGGCATTAGACAAATTTACAGGCAAGATTTACATTTTTCTTTTTAATTTAATCAACTATCCCACAATATCACACCTGTCTCTAGATCCAAAGATATCAGTAAGTTGTACAATAAAGTACGTAATGGTGAAGCAAAAATATAAATAGATAAAGCAAACAGCCAAATTAGTACATGGAGGAGTTTTTCTATTTCTAATTAGCAAACAGGGAAAACAGAATTTGGCAGAAGCCCTGGTACATATCTGAGACCAGAATGTGCCAGTACATGGCATTATCACCTTACCATGTGACTAAATGCCAGTGCATTACATTATAAAAGCAGAAGTTGTGTCTCACCAGGACATTCCAGGCACCTTACAGGCATTACATAGAGTCCATCTATTAACTAAACCAGTCTATTTTGTTTATACCCAATGGAAAACAGGAAAACTAAACAGGACACACCCTGGAAGAAACAATTAGCAAGGGTAAAAAAAATTATGTCTTAAAAAGCCACAGTACTTCATAGTTTAGTATACCTCTATAACTCTGTGATGCTGATTCGTATCGATCTGATTCCGATTTCTATATATATTTCAATATATATGTACGTATTGGCATCGGCATCAGTAGACATGAAAAGACATGAAAGAATTTCCATCAGTCCACAATTCCCATGTCAGTTCACCCCAAATAATAATGTTAGTGGGAATGCAGTGTTAGGAGCAAAGATAGAGCAATGGTGTACCTGCCTAACTGGGAACAGAACCTCACTCTCATTTTTTGAAGCACAGCATTTTAAAGGCTTTCTTTACTGAAGACATAGGCTCTATTTACAGCCTCTATTTTTGTTTATCTGGTATACTGCAGTCCATTTACACCTGGTGTTTTAGTAAAATGAGGTGTAAAGTATGTGAGCATCTTTTAGAAATCAGATCCTGTGTTTACTGACTTGTTATAACAAACTACTGGAAAATTTCTTTGTTGCATATAATATTAAAGAAGTATTTTAGTTGATAATCATGAAGAATAGAGGCGATTCAAAGATGTCACACAAAAGTGGCATCACCACAAAGAAATTTTTGAAATATAACATCTATTTGTATTTTTTGAAGTTCTATATAGATGTTTAGGAAATGCTAAGTAGCTTCCCCATCAGCCTTAGTAATGCACAAAAGTGAATATAACCTTTAGTATTATTTTTCATTTGTACTTTGCGTACTATTGAATACTGATTTTTTTTTATTACTTTTTGATTAAGGAAGAGGTTGCAGGTGATGCTCTGTGTAATCAAGCAACAAAATCGATAGTGCAGTTGCTGTTGTCTACAGTTCAAAAATTGATTTTTGGTCAATTCACAATAAAAAAAAAGTGTTGTACTTGTTGCTTACACAGAGACAAACCTAAAATGCACATCTGCCATTAAAATATCTCAAAACATTATCACAGATTGCATCACATTCTACAATCATATTATGCAGCCATAAAACATCCATCACTTTAAGACAGTATTGTTTGTTCATAACAAGATGAAACCATGCAACACTTCATGGGCACTGAAAATATTATTAACTATCAAAACGCAGAGAAAGAACACAACACATCAGCCACATAAGAAAAATAAATGAGATACAACAGCAGCATGTCTCCATCTCAGTGGACACCTGTCATGGTGATGTGGGTGTCTGCTAAAGAACACAGTACAGTATGTAGTCATGGAGATGCAAGCAGGTGTGTGTGTGTGTGTATGGGGGGGTCTGGAAGTGGGGGGCTACACGCCTACAAGTGCTTCAGTTTTTTGGTTTTCTTCCTCGTGGCAGAGCTAACAGTCACGATTTCCAGCCCACTCACACAGAAAAACTTCCTGTCTCATTTCAGATGGAGAGTTTAATGCAAGTTCTATAGCAGCATCGTTCTCTCAGTTGAGACTAACATTCACACCTCACCATGAAAACAGGCTGGTCACGAATCCGAAACAATGAACGGCTGGATGATTCATTCTGGAACAGTGGTTACGTTCTGCCAACAGAGCTGAGTGGGTGATATTTGTTACAACTCTAGCCGACTACAGAGAGACATATTAAATAGTACTTGTTAACTTCTGCTTTAGTTTCGGACCATCTTGAGAGTTCGAAAGTCTGGAATCCAAATCCAATCTATACCCACGCACAATGATCAGGCTTATTATGGGAGAATTTAACTGCGTCTCCTAGAGCGAACAGCAACTACGGAGAGCTCTGAAATATGAGTCAGTACTTGCAGATTTCAAATTTTCTGACAAGCACTTTTGGACGCTAGACTTTATTATATCTTTAAAACAGTTTCTTACAGTGTTTCAAATTAGAGACGCGCTGATCTGATATTCTGCATCGGTCCGATCTTGATCTAAATTACTGGATCGGAAATTGGTAAGGATTAAAAATGTAATTTGATCTGTTAAATTATGGAAAAATAATTACAGCACACGAATTGTGACGTGCATAATGCGAGAGGATGCATCACGTGATGAGTTTCTGCTGTGTGTGAGACTTGCCAACATGTCAGCAGTTTGGAGTTACTTAAGACTCCATGAAGAAAAAGCCAGGATGCCGAATGTATTGGGACAGTCTTGGCTTAAGTCCACCACGGAACATGCCCGTGGCTTTTCTAGGCAGGGCAACCACCAATCTCTGTGAAACTTCACAATTAGATAGGGCTCGATGAGACCTTTCCGAGGACCCCTCATTTGCCGGAGATCCGGAGTTATTAGCCAAAAATCATTCACCTTGCCCGGGTTTCCCATTACTTTTGTACAAGGTGAAGGTTTTTCGGCTAATAACTCCGGATCTCTGCAAGCTATTACGGCGAACAAGGGGCCGTTGGAAAGGTGTCACCAAGTCCTATTTAACAGTGAAGTTTCACATTTAGAGTGCAAGTGAAAGTGCAATATTTTTCATATTAATCATTTAGATTTAAGATCACTTAAGGCAAATCCTCTAAGTTGGCGAGGGCACAGCATAGCATGCAGTGCAGTCCCCTGCTAAGTAACAGCCAATTATAATCACAGGGCATGGCCAATTAGAGGTATATTAAAACCCCACATATAGTCGCCTTTTGTTAAAGTGCAACATTTAGTTTTTTAACACATTTAGCTCTAAAAGTGTGAAAATTGTGCTAAATGATGAAAAAATGACACCTCTAAATTTGTTAAGCTGTTTTTACAAACACCCCCCCATAGGGGACATCTTACTATACCATGTTCTCTATGTAATGTTTCTCCCTTATTGAATCAGTTTTTGAAAGTATTATTTTTTGTTTTCTGTTTAAAAAAGTATCCGATCAGCAGATATCCAAATGTACAATATCTGTATCAGACATAAAGAGTGGTATCGTGCCAAGTCTAGTATCAATCTAGATGCCTGTGTGGAAGCTGACCTTTACATCTGCGCTACCTCTACTTGTTCTTCATTCACAAAAATGTAGGTTTCTCATATGCAAACCATTCATTCATATTTGTTTCAGACCAAGACAGAGGTGTTGGGATGGATTCACACTGCATCTGAACACTGAAAACAGAGAGGTGCTGTTTTTGAAGGCCATGTGTCTCCATGTTGCTAGGCAACAGCTAGCAATAGCTAACTGTTTAGCTAAGATTAGCCAAACAATTTCCTTGATATCCCCCCCACAATAAAACACACATGAAAAGGTTATGTTAAACATATAAAATTCAAATTAATGTTACATATAGTATAAAAATATGTTTGTCTTTTTATAGTATAGAGGATAGAGTTATGGTGGGCAATATGGACAGGCCTGATATTGGATTTATACAAATACCTGTTAATACCGGTTAATATGACTGCAATATAATAATGCTTGTCTAAAGCAGAACATGTTTAGCACTCTCCACATTCAGTGTTCAAGCCTCAAGATGGAAAAAATGGGTGTGCAGGTATTTCTGGTAATAAAAAAAATTAAAGAAAAAAATGCATTTAGATGCCACATTACATTAGATCACATTAGATACATTAGGTCAGAAAAATTGCAATTAAGTTATTTTCCACTGTTCTGCTCTAGTTACAATTTGTTTATGAGCATACAGTTGGTACAACTGGCAATAGGTGAAGGTAGTGTAACCAGCCAATTCAAGGTGGCACATTTTTGAGCTTGACTGGAGTGATGAGAGGTGAAGTACCTGTCTGCCACCAGTTCAGTTTCAGTGACACCAGAGAGATAATTGCCCACCAAAAATCACGCACATGACCCTCTAGGAATAAGTGTGGGCTGCCAGTCATGGACAACAACTGACGGCTGTGCTTATGGCCCTTACATGTGGACACAGACTACCCATGTTAGGCAAAAATACAATCTACACTGGTACAGTCATGCTTAATGAGAGTTCAGGCAAAACATGGAAAAATTCCAAATATGAGAGTAGTAAGTCTACCTGACAGCGCCCTCCCAACATGGACAAATTCCTAATATTACTAGCATTTGAGCATGAGAATTGTTGACTGGAATTTATAGTCAGTAGCATTTAGGGTTGTCCAAAAAAACAAATATTTAAAAATTCGATTCTCAGATACTAATCAATACTGAAATTTAGTATCGAGTTCAATATCAACTGGCACTGGTATCGACACTTAAAGGCAAGTTTTGCATCTGCCGGTTCACGGAAATCGTCAATTTTCAACAAGCACTGCAGAGGGCAGCCCCTTCCTCCAGCTACCTGGATGACCCGGTGTTTACAAGTTGGCCCTATAACTCGGCTGGGGAACAACCAAGCGCCGCAAAATTTTACACAGACCCTCAGCTAGTGTTGCTTTCTCAACAAAAATTATGACTAAATATCGTCATCAACAAACATTTATCACATAAAAATGAGACGAGACCCAACGTGAATACCCAAAGACGCTGTACAATTTTGAGTACACAAAAAAGGGAGTATTTTATTTGTCTACTCAATTCTTTTTTTATTAAAAAGTTCCTGTGTTTGTTTTTTCTCCCCCTGTAGTACTGAAAATAGTATTTAGTATCGAGAACCATCCTTTGTATCGGCATCGAGATTGAAATTTCAGTATTGTGACAAGCCTAGAAGCATTCATGCAATGTTTGTGGTTAGTAGTATTTAAATCAACCAAGATCTCTAATACTGGCTAATGCTAGCTAACCATATCTGTTTTATACTTATATTTAATGATTTATATTGCATTCAACATCTTGTGAGTCATTAGCATTAAAGAACTACCCAAATTAGACAGTGGGTATAAGCTGGTTTTCTTGGTTTGTCTCTTTTTTTCCCACCATGACCAAAAAGTTCAATTGTCCACATCATATGATTCCATCGGTAGTTCCAATGACACTTCACAAAGTTCATTTTGTGGCTTGCACGCTCATAGGTCTTATCATACATCTTATGAATCTTACATGCTAATTTTTGAATCTTACAATGCTAGAAAAGCAAAAACTACCTGAAAACAATGATTTGGCTAAATGTACAGGATTTTTATAATGGCTAAATATAATCAAAACAACTGTTCAGCCTTACCAGGTTGTCATTTGACACACTGAGAAAGCTGTCCTGTGATGTGTGCCTTGGTAGTTTGGTAACCATAATACTACAGGTGAAACAATGATTCATAACCATTACTTTTTTATTGGTGTAAAACAAAAACAATGCTCATAAAAATAAGGTTGCTCTCCTAATTTCACCTCCTCAATAGCATTACAGTTTTATACGGCTCTGGTCACAAACATGAAACAGCACCACCCCCAACCGCAGTGTAATATAGAATTTCAATGAAATGTTTCAGCAGCGTCCCCATTCTTTTAAATGTAAATCTTCTCAGACCTCCACAGGACCCATGAAACAAGTGACTGCCTACTGTGGTAGAGTAGTTCTCTACTTCAAAATGACTGACATAATGTGGCCAATCATTGCCTTTGAAATAAGTTTTCACTTATTTACTAGTATTCATTAATAATAATTCTTTTTATTTTATATTTTATTATTTGTCTACGAGTGCACATAAGGAAGGGCATTAGCTTGCTAGCCCCAAGCTGGTATGACAGCGTGATTAACAACTTCACCAAGAAGACCAGGAGGGTAGAATTAATTTATAATTCAATTCAATTTTATTTATATAGTGCTTTTAACAATGGTCATTGTCACAAAGCAGCTTTACAAAATGAAATAA
>JBBPCW010000006.1:9011745-9025419 GCA_037974425.1 Phenacogrammus interruptus
TATAAGCCTGGACTACCTTTCCTTAGAGTGGAGCATTTTCATTCAGAATGGTGAGTAGCTCTATGGTCCAGTGTGGTCCCAATGTGTATGCAATCCCACCATGAACAGAATATATTAAAGCTGTTTGATCTTATGCATGTGTGCAGTATGTAAGTATAAGGGACACGAGGGCTCAGTTTTTAATTTGCTTATCATTAAAACACAACATTCACTAACATCTGAACCTGAAATTGAACAG
This sequence comes from Phenacogrammus interruptus, assembly GCA_037974425.1. Lineage (NCBI taxonomy): Eukaryota > Metazoa > Chordata > Actinopteri > Characiformes > Alestidae > Phenacogrammus > Phenacogrammus interruptus. Next base: position 9,011,984 of record JBBPCW010000006.1, read on the forward strand.
AATGCATTTCATCACTGTATAAAAATACTATGTAGCTCCTTTTTTCAGTTTTAGTTTTTCTTCAATAAAATAATAAAAATGCTCAAAGCCTTTTCCTATGAAAAAACTTAGAATAAAACATTGTGTTTCCATTTATGACCTCTTTTGACATCATTTGAAAATGCCTAATGCCTTTACACTGTGGTAAAAATCATGATGAACAGACCAATAGTAATTGTTCATAATTTCCCTATTACTGTAAAGTAACCAGTTTGGAGATGCACGCTTTTGTTCTAACAGCGAGGAAATGTTTAAACATAGGAGAGTTATGTGTTTCTCTGCATCCCTTTTTTCCCCTCTCAGACACAGGAAAACAGTAACTGAGTCAACAACAACCAGGATACAGACAAACAAGCCAGTTGGTAAATAATGATGTGTAGTGAATATGTACAAATGCACTTTCATAATTCATACCACAACCTGAGGAAACTGATCGTTTTTACGGCAGCGATTGTGCCACGAGGGTATTAAGATGGATGTAGTTTTTGTTTGTTGAAACTTATATGAGGTAATTTCTTACTACAGAAGCACAATGTATGTACGTTATGTAGAGCTTTGACGTTCTGACAGAATTTGCTCAGAACTGATTAGGTTTTTGTTTTTTTTTTATTTTAAAATGACATTTGATTAGAGTCATTGATTCTCTTAATGACACAGGCTGTGAAAGAGGTTGTGTCTGGCCCCAGAGCTTGCCATTTGCTTTAGCTACAGTATGAGCCCATTAAGCAGCACAGTGAGAGATTGCAGGAGTGAGTCTCATTTCTCATTATAGCTGCCACCAGCTCCAGGGACCTTTCATTTCCTCTATTCTAGCCAGCTAAAGATGAGGAGGGAGGGAGGGAAGGAGAGAGAGAGAGGGAGAGAGAAAGAGAGGGAGGGCGGGTGGGCTGTTATAAGCCCTGGAGACTGCCGCGGTCCTCCTGCCTTGAGATATGGCCCACCGATAACAGCAGCCTGCCATAGAAACTGTCGCCATGCCACAGTGCCAAGCCACCCGCTGCCGTTTTGAGTGAGAGAGAACAGAACAGCTGGCACCTCTGCAACCTCTTTACCTGCTCAAATAAAGAGAGGATTACACCTCGAGCCACCCAGCCGCATATCTGTTTACCCTGTTAGCAGCAGAAGTCTCTCAGAGAAAACACTGTTACCCACCAACTCATTTGGAATACAGCAGCCTCTATTGCATAAACAGTGAAAGAGATGTTTTTGGTTGAAGAGCAAATATTTTGTAAGCAATACGACCCTTTTGGATATACCCTGGTCTGCTTTTATGTTTGGATTGTGAGATTTATCACCACGCAGTCGTCAAATTTCTGTCATGTAATGAATCTTTTTAGAGTCGACAAAAACATAATTTTTCATACCAGAGACATGAAACTGTGTTGGCTGCCTATAGCTGTGATTCATAATTCAGAAATCATAACCAACATGATTCATGTGGAGGGACAGTCAGACAAATGAGCTGCTCCATTTGTAACTCCCTCAGTCAGTAATGAAGTCGGCTGTGTATGCCAGTCAGCCATAACATTCAAACCTCCTACCTAATATTGTGTAAGTCACCCTTGTGCCCTTAAAACAGCTCTGATCCATCAAGGCATGGACTCCACAAGACCTCAAAAGGACATTAGCAGCACACATGTAAGTTGAGGATCAGATTAGTTTGTCCAGTACATTCATGATTCAAGATTCTTTATCATACAAATGCTGGGTCGGACTGAGATCTGGGGAATTTGGAGACCAAGGTGAAACTCTTTGTCATGTTCCTTAAACATGTTTTGCAGTGTGAAAGGGTGTACTTGGTCTGCAACAAAAGTACATTGCTACATGGTCCAATTCTGATGCACATATGCCTACTGTAGATGCTTTTGAAGGTGAACAAGAGTCAGCATGGGCACTCTGACCAGTCTGCAGCTATGCAGTCCTATTCACAGAAAGCTGCAATGCACTGTGTGTTCTGGCACCTCTCCCAGCTTTAAGGTCATACCCAGCCTGAAAGCAATTCGACCCCTGTCAGACCCATTCAGATCCTTACCCTAAACCATTTTGTATTTGTTTCAATGTTGTGGCTCAGTGTAAGCAATTACTTTATTATCAATATGTTTTACTGTAGATACTGTAGGTGATTTATGATCAAATATGATAATCCTAGATTTCTTACGCACTAGAATTTGGAATTATGACCAGTACTGTTTGACTGCTGCTACCCTTTAAATAGACATAGTGCTTCTAAATGAGTGTTTTTAGTGCATTAGTTCAATTGTTGTGTCACCCGATGATGCATATAACAGCATGATAATGAATATTAGTCACAATGCAGACACATAGTTTGTAAGGAACAAAATGTACTTCACAATTATGACATTTTTGTTTTGAAAATGATTTTTTTTTTACATCCATTTGTACATTTTTTCCTTATCGTCAGATTCTTAATTTATTAATTTTCTCTCGAGTGTTTCTTCCTAGTCTAAACAATCTCTTTCTCACATGCTGTTAAAAAAGCAGGTTCTGGCCATGACGGCTCCTGGTAACCATGGACAGGGATGTTGTTGTTATCGCTGCTGGTCATATCAAGGGAATCCCAAACGCACAAACAGCCGTATTCTAACAGGCTGACCATCTGGTCATTAATCCCTGAGTCAATGAAAAAAATTTGTTTAAAGTGACCCCTCAACTGGAACAAATTAACATGGGAATTAGATGGCAAATTAATCAGCCTGATCTGCCTATGGAACAGTGACGGGACATGATTTTACAAACCAATGCATTCATCGGCTACATCAGCAGAACTACGGCTATAGACCACAGCACATCCTGTGATCATTTAAAACATGGGCCCGTATGTTTTTATTTGGCTTTATAAATACCACAACACATGTCATAACCTTGCTGTCGAACCAAAAACCTCATAACCCCATAAATTCCTCACTTCTTTTAATATTCTGTGGATATTCTGTGAATATTTTTGACCAAAGGACATATAAAACGATCCAAACTAAAGCTTTTTACATTGGCTTAAGAAGGTTTTTTCATTGAGTTGTTTATCTCTACTGTTACCATTTGAGAGACACATGGTTTTATTTTCACAGCAGTGATAATTAATCTCTATAAAGAAAAAAAAACAATACCTTGCCTTTTTTCTTCATTAGATTGTATCAGGAGAGTGATGTACCTCTAAATGCTGTGATCAATTACCAGTATCTTTACAATGCTGTTCGATAATAGCATTCATCTGGAGACCCGAAGAGTTAGATTGAGCTTTTTATTAAGAAAGATTTGTTTCCTAACTCAATATTCACCATACATGATCCGCGGAGCTCATGTATCATTCCAGCCTGCAGAATGGCATATGCCTGACAGCAATTCCCTTAGGCAATTCCTGCATCCATAAGGAATATAGTTTCTGATCTAATTTCAGAATTCCACACCAGCAATAAATTGTTCTTTCTCACAGCAGCTGTTCTTAGATTAAAGCATTTAACTTGTTATGTGGTGCTATACCTTAAGCTATGTAGGGTTTTCTCTGACAAGGAAAAGTGAACACTGCAAATAAATAAATAAATAAATAAATGAATAAGAAAGCGAAAAAATAATTCCTCCCGTGCCAGCGGAACCTGTAGCTTCAGCTCTGCTCTGGTGCTCTGGCATTTGCGGTGACATATTGCCCGTGTGATCATGGCACCTTCGGGTCGTGTTTGTCCTCCATGGCTGGCATCCCATCCCAGCTGCCTCGCATCCAGAACCCTCGCTCTCCTCTCTAATCACTCGTTCTCTGGGGATGGAGGGATGAATGGAGAGGGGGTGGAGGAGAGGCGTTTGGAAAAGAGAGAAAGCCTGGCATGGGCTGTAGAGCTCATTTCTGTAATTCATCTCTCCGTCTCCCAGGAATCAGGAGCTGGCACACGCTGCACGCAGCCCATTCCTCCACTCGCCCTCGCTCTTTCCGTTCTCCGTCCTCTCTTTTATTTATGTCTTCTATCATGTTTTTTAATGATCTCATCCGATTCTTTTTGTTTCATGTCATTTTGGCTGAAGAGTGTACAGAGGCTTATACACATATGAATATGCTTTCTGAAAAAATGATTTAAAAAATACATGCATGTGCAGATTTATTCAAGAACCTCACATTTGTTTTGTACTTTTCCCATTAAGACTTTTTGTATGTTTGTGATTCTTTTTCATTACCATTTCCCAATCTCTCTTTATCCCTTAACTAATCTGCCTGTACCTTTATAACTCACACACTCGTAAATTAACTCTAAATTAAAATTAATTGACTGCCTTGCATTGTGCCCCAATAAAATGCATTCTGGGCTGAAACACTCTTTATAACAGCAGGATGAATAAGCCTTGGATTGCATATGTGGACTGCAGAGTGAATTGCAAGCTTTGTAACAGTGCTGACATTCTGCAAACATTTTAAATGTTCTCTCTCAAACATTTTAAATGTACTTTGCTTATAGCTTAAATACCAGTGCAGGCATATCTTCATTTAACATTAGAAAACTCCTGCTTTTCTTTACATTGTCCAAACATTTGATGATAATTGGACCAATAGAAATGGTTCAAGAAATGGTACAAAAAAACAACACATTACTGTATATTAAAGAATAAACATAAAGATAAAAAAACTAACCCTAACACTCCTCCTTTAAAGGCACAGTTTGGGAGATAAGGGGTTTTAGTGTGTGTGATGTTATAATCACAGAATTACGAATTATGTTGTGTATGTTATTTTATTTGTCATTGACACCTATTGCACAGCACCTATAATATCACCTGGAAAACCAGAGCTTCTGCAATAGGGAGGTTTCAGGGGTCTACTGTTTCTCACAAAATGAAAAATCATAAAATTGTGACAATAGAGGATTTACTGCCGTGAGCCAAATGGTTACCAATCAGATTTATTCCAGAGTGAAAACTGTACCAGATGTGTGTGTTGTTATGATGCTCACGCTTGCTGGAATCAAGACTAAGCCTACACAAAGACTGCACAGCCATGCAGCAGGCAGTGTAGGACAGGGTTAAATCAGAGAAGAGTGAGCTGAAGCATTCAAGGGAATTCCCAGGGGACAACACAGAGCTTTCCTTAAAGTGCAAATGCAAGGGCTCCGAAAACATGCTTGGAAGTGAAAGAGATATGGATTGAAAAACACATGCTTATTCTGTCTACATTCAGTGTTGACTGCATTAGCCTTGCAAGAATTCAGGACAGCATCAAATAAAATTTTGGTTAAACTTGGCCATATTTCTTATGCAGCATGTTTGGATTTAGTCAAAGTCATGCAAAGTCATGCAAATGTCCATCATCATCAAATGCAAACGAAATATCTCCTTTCTGACAAACTTGCTGATATTACTGAAAAAAACATTGGTTTAAGCACAAGTTAACATAACTAGCATCAGATTGCTAATCTGAGTAGATGGATGGATGGATAGATTAATATATCAAATATAAGCATACTAGTAGTCTATTTATTTATTGATAGATTGATTTATTAATGCATGCCAATTACATTTTAGATACTTTTCCCCTTTTGGCTTCTAGGTAAAGAGTCAAATTACAGTATTTTAACTGCTGCTAACCTTATGTTCATCATTTCTAATCCTGCCATATTTAAGAGCTCCAGAGCTCTTGCCTTTGTTTATGAGTGTGTCGGTAGAAGGCATTGTGCACTAATAGCTGCTTTAAATAGCACCAATTAGCCAGAAGCCTGAGATGTTCAATCACTCAGGGGCTATTAGCCTGTAATCAGGTGGTGTCCAAGACTGTGCGTGTTTTTGTCCTTCTTTTCAGCATTTCATTCTTAATGTCCATTCCTCTGTAGGGGGTGGGAGCGATTAGAGGTAAAGAACGTATCCTTCTGCTTTAAAATGCACAGCTGAGACGCTAAAGGCATGGACGAGATTGGCTTGCGTCATTAGTCGCATGCAGCAGCAGTTTAATGCAAATGAGAACAAACTGTCAAAATTAAGACGTTTGCATATTGTGAGCAGCTATCCTGTCGCCTGTTTTTTTTTCCATTACATTATTATTCATCATGAAAGATAATAGGCACAATATGTGCATCTGAAAATATAGTATGGCTTTTTGAGCAGTGTGTATGGCCCTAATTTTCTATTAAAGTAAAACTACACTGGTTTTAACACTGTGCACATTATAGACTGCAATGAGAATCTTACATCTGGCATCCAAGAAAACATTATAAGCACATTCTAATTTCAGTCTCAGTTGATGAGAGCACCATTTCTGTCATAGTTACTGTACACATACGCGTGCACACACACATGGTTACACACTCACACACCTGTTGGCCACACACTCACACACCTGTTCAAACAATCATCGATTTTACAACAGCAAACGGATCATGCGCTAAAAACAATGTTGGCTGAAAACATTTCCAAGCTGCTGATGCCTGTTTGTCTGTTGCCCTGTGGCGATTGACCAACAGGACGAACAAGCTTATTCTTATCCTACAGGATGTGATCATTTCCCACGATCCCTCTCTTCAGTATACAAAGCCAGACAGGACGCCATCAGCGAGGGAGGGAGGGAGAGAGAGAGAGAGACGCAGTCAGGTGTGGCAGCTTCAAACAAAGACACAGGCCCATAAAGGCTTAGCTAGGCTGAACTGAGTTCACCAAAGAATCAGTTGTTTTGTATTGAATAAGTCAGTCTAATCAGTATCATCTGATCCCGAGTTAATATGAAAGATAATGGCAACAGTGATTTTGGAGCCACACTGGTCAACCATAAAAAAACGTTTTTGTATTAAAAAAATAAAGCTCACAAAATTATCTGCATGATGCAATTTTTGGGTTCCCTAAAGCTGTAGCTCTCTGACTTTTTTTTAGTCTTGGGCCCTATTTGTATATATTAAGTAGAATTGTGCCCCTCCACCATTGGTTCCCTCCCACCAGGCCCTTGTCCATTCTGCTGGCTCTCCCTTGAGCTATCGTTGACCTTCTCATACAAGACACATGGAGCTGTTCTGTGACATTACAGGTTACTCATTAACAGCAAGCTGGATGGCTGTGATTGGTTAAAATGTATACTGCATTTTTATATTTAAATACCATTTTTGTATTACATTCACATTCATGTGCCCCACATTACATTCACGTGCCCAAAGCTTATTTTGCAAAATAACAATCAAAATGACTCAGGAAAAAAAGACAAAGACAATATGAAATCCACCATATTACTCTCCGGTTCCAAGGATTTGACAAGACAATTATACTATATACCAAGTCAATTATCTGAACAAAACCCTACAGAAGCCTTTCATTGTTTCAACATATAGTTTTTAGCAGTTTAAAGAACCCCTCGCCACATTAGGAACCCTTATACCTAAAGAATCATTTAACTTTAAGAAGGAGCTTCATACCATTAAAAGGTTCTTTGGACATTTCCCCTTTACAAAAATGTTCTGTTAGGGAACTAAAATGGTTCTTCTAAGATCTCACACAAAGAACCATTTGTAGCACCATCAATGATATAAAAAATGTCACACCTTTAAACGTTCAGTTTAACACCTTAAAAGGTGAAGACTAAAGACTTATTTTAGTCTTTCAGATCACTAATTAAAAATGCTGGTTTTACTGTAATGTTTGTGAGCACTTGAATTGCAAAACAGGCATTTTTTCAGCAGTTGCTACATTTGGGTTCCTGCAGAGACTCTTTTGGTTTACTGTGAGGTTTCTGGTTATGTGTAGAAACTAATTTAATTAACATTAAAATTATATATATATATATGAATTAACTTTATATTAATTAAAGATATAGATTCTTCTTTCTTCTTACTTTTTCTTATGACAACTGGTAACTGGCTGTCAATGCCATCTAATTGCAATCATCTGTAAAAGAGAAAAGTGTTTTTCTTGGTTTTGGTTTATCCTGCGCCTGTCAAGGTCGTGTTTAAGCTGCAGAACGAGCACTGTTTGTGTTTAGCACACAGCAGAAGAATCTGCCTCCCTCAACATTATTCAAATTCAAAATAGATTATTCCATTAGGGGGCACAGTTGAGAGAGAGACTGCACGATGACACGTAAAACAATCAGCCGAACTGAAGACAATGCAACGCATTAATGCTCCAGTTTTCCCAGAAGCATTCCGAGTTAATGTAACGCTGTGCTTTAGGAAAGTTTTCAGAATATGAGTTTGCTGTCCATCAATGCTGATGCAATTTCACTGTTACAACAAAGAGAACAATTATTTTCTGCATGCAATTAATTTATATGCATATGCTTAATAGTGTGCTGTATATGCATATAATTTTATGATAAGTGAAATGCAAAAATGCTCTAATGAAAACAAAAGGCTAAGTGCTGGTGATATAACACTATATACATATGTATGAGTATATAAAAATAAGCATTCAGTATCCAGTATCCAGTACATTTAATTATGTATAATACTAATTATCTGTGCATATTTATTGTGAAGCAGGTTAAATAATTCCTATTAAAACTTTGTGACTTTCAGCAGGGAAATGTTGCTTATAATTATCAATAGGGGCTGGGAATGGATGATAACATATATTTGCTTACATTATTTTATGATTCATAAATAGACATATACAGTTTTATGCAAATCCCTGGTCAAATAATATGTTTTGTTTTTCTGAACAAGTTAATGTATCCTTTACAGGGAACAGACTTACAAATTGCATTTTCAACAAATTTAGGAGCAGGATTTATTGATTTGCTTCAACATTACTGGAAACAATAAAACATAATGTCATAACTGTACGCAATCCACGCTTTCTGTTTTATTACCCTTTATGTTAAATTCTGCAAATAAACAGTAGCAGTGTATTACAATGTGTGAAAGTGCATTTTCTGTTCCTTTTATTTTCACTTAGAAAGTCAATAAAACATGTAATCTGACCATATATATATATATATATATATATATATATATATATACACACACACACACACATGACTGTAGATGCCACTTCCACAAACACAGCACTCTTAACAAACCCTACAAAAAGGTGTTTTGTGGTGTGGCGCTGTAGAAGAACCACACTTGGTTCCCTAAAGAACACTTCAGCAGGTTTGTATATAAGATGAGTGGAAAGAACCTTTTTGGAAGTTTCAACTTTAAGCTTGATAAAAAAGAAAGGGGGGCTTTACTAAGTGAAGTTTTTATACTGTAGATCCCTATTGCTAAGCCAAGAACCATTATAGAACCTTAATTTACAAGAACGCATCTGCCCCGTAGAGTGTCTGTGTGAGGAAGGCAGAGCTCTGCGTTTGTTACTTAGGGTGGTTCATTCACACTACGATTACTGTATTTACAGTCTGGGCTGCTCAGTAAATCCAGCAGTGCATCATTAGTTTTACTGATGTTTATGTGGAGGCGCAGCGCGCAATATGAAACCCGATGACCATCAATAATTCATGAACCAGAATAGTGCTACAAAACATGTCCCAAGCAGGCTGGAAATGCCTCCACCTGAAAACACTTATTGTTTTTTGCCTGTGTGTGACACATTCTGTCCTTTTTTCTGCGTACAAAATCTGAGTGAAGAGGAATAAATTGGATTGTGCTGTATTTATTATACAGTAAAAACTGACTTCCGTCGTGTAACCTCCCATTCCTGCTGAAGTGATTTAAAGTAACAACACATTATTGCAAGTCCTAATTCTAAATAATCACATAAGATACACACAGCACAAACAAAGGGTGGCCAAGTATAAAATGCCCCATGTTTAAAGAATGTAAACACGACAGAGAGAAACATACTCAGCTTTGTGACTTGTGAACTTTATTAGCAGAACAACCATGAATTTATTCACTACACTTAAGTGAAAACACAATATGTACAAAACAAAAACCTTTCAATAAAAAATATCTTATAATTACAATAGTTTGGGCATATAGATATTTTCTCCCACATACATTTATAGAACATTCTATTGTTTTCCATTTATTTACAGAATTATTTGTCAACAAGTATTATCCTTCTTTACAATATTAAACAATTTAATTGCAGAGAAATCCCTGTGGAACACAAACTCACCTATTTTAACAATAGATGTCAGAACATTTTTAAGGTTCAATGTTATTTGTAAAGCTTTACAGACGTTTTTCAGTAAAAATTCGATAGAGCTTTATCCTGGTGCATCTTTAGGGTCAATCAAATGTCAACTCTCAGCACAGAGAGAGAGAGAGAGACAGACAGACAGAGAGAGACAGAGAGAGAGAGAAAAAGAGAGAGATATTCTTTGTCCAAATTGAGCTTTTTCCCCTTCTCTGAAAGAAAACAGACTGAAGGGAGGAGAAAGCTGGCTGCCTTTGTCGTCGCTGACAGTTAACACTGAAATGTTTATATGTTATGGTTTAGTAGCCATTAGTTTCAGGACTGCTTCGCAATCCCTCGTTGCAATTGGGCCTGGTGTGTGTCGGATTCCCTGCCGAAGCTTGGCTTTGGATGGGCTCACTGCACACCTGTGAGAAGCGAATGAATAGAGGGGTGTGTGAACCGCGTGCTGCAGACTGACTGGCGCCACCGACAAAACAGAGGGCATGCTTGATCAACAACCCAAAACAAACCAGGTCAAACAACAAGCAGAGCACTCCACGGGCCCAGGGCTGCGACACTCGCTATCCACACACACACACACACACACACACACACACACACACACACACACACACACAGCTGCAGGCAAACCAGTCTGGACACTTCACCTTAGAGCCCCTGCTTTAACCCTCTATTAGTGAGATTGCATCACCAGGGACATTTACTGTGCAAAGTACAGCTGCGTCTGAATGCTGCCAGTGTTCAACTTCTTCACTTACACAAGACACATATAAGCATTTAAATGGCGGAATACAGATAGTTTCACAGACTGTAGGCTGTTTAGATTAAGCATAAATAAAGCCTGGGTTTTCCAGATTTATATTAATATATTAGACGAAAGGATTTTCAATGGCAGAATCCCCACTGATTTTGCAACCAGTCCCAAACTAGTTTATGTGACACGTCACATTTATAACTGTCACTTTCTCTGCTCTGCTGCCAGACAGCATGTGAGTGAGAGGTATTACTCAAATTATGCTGCAGCGTTTACCGTTCATACATGTTCAAACCAGTCTCCGTACCAGTAATCTGTGTAAAACTACACCAGCGTTAATGGCATATTTCTACTGCCTCTGTTTTTGTAGCTAATTTTTGGAGGGAGGACTATTAGAGTAAAAGAAATGTCTCCATACCAATTAAAATCACAAATGATCTTATTCAGCCATTTACTACAGTGAAAACATGTAATGTGTCTTATTTGGCTTCACAAATTTGAGTATGTTTTAAATAATTTCCTTATTAAATGTGATGCACTGTAGCATTTTATCTGTATGGATGTTTCTATTTGTTTACTATTTTAAAACAATTGCCATCCCCATGACCATCTGTATGCCATCAGTTGTAGTATTAGTGCTGGGTCTGATAATCCTGTGTGTGTGTGTGTGTGTATGTGTGTGATAATGTGAATAATGTGAATTTCCCATGTGTGAAATTCGCCAGTACACTCACCATTGCGATACACTTCAGCGGCACAGGATGGAGTCCTCCTGTTTATTGACCACTGTTGTCCTCTGAAAACAAAGTAAACAGTGTAAACCTTCACACACACACAAATATATGGAGAACAGGTTACTGCACATGCGCAGTGCTCTCTACAAACCTAATTTATCTCTTGAAAACAATGAAACGGCTAGTTTACGGTCATTCTCTACGTTTGACACCATATCAGAGAAAAAAAAGAGAAAAAAATGAGAAAAAAGACAAAAAAACACGCCCCACACACGCACGCGCGCGCTCACACAGACAATCATAGACACACACACACAGGTTGCTAGCAGACTGGACACGATATGCTTAGTTAGGAGTGTTTAGTTAGTCCGGTGTCTCCGTCTATTACGCATTTCAGCGTAACACACTCCTTCAGCGTGTGTGTTAATTAGCTAATTAGTTGAATCAGGTGTGTTTGGAGCAGGAAAACGACTACAACGTGCAATTATATGGACTCGTTTCGGGGGAAGGAATGGAAACTACACATGCACACGGATACACGCACACGCTGTGCTGGACGAAAACACTAAGCATCCATGTCCCACCACATGAACACAATCACACATTTACAGAGATGTGCCGTTTGTTTCTTTTCCGACCCGTATTCCGCCAGGCCCCGCCCCGCAGCGCTAAGACTGGCTAAGAGTTCAGACTCAGGCGCCTTCTGAACGAACTCCTAGCCAATCGGAGCGCGGCATATGCGGGGCCGCCGTGCGGTCTGCCAATCCCCGCGCGAGCTGGAGCGACTCTCCAGAATACGGGTGTGAAAAAATGAGACCCACCGCATCTGGCTTGCCTTGTCTCCTCCACAAACGCTTCGGCACGACAAAAAGCCACCGCCTCCAAACAGACCCCAGCCCTCACCTGCTCGGTGTTAAGCACGGCCAGGGGCGTGCGGGCCGAGGCGGGCCTCCAGAGGGCCGGCTGAGCCTCTAGGGCCAGCTGCAGGTCCAGGATGTAGTCGATGACATGCTGGAGGATCTCCACCCGGCTGACTTTCTTGTGCGGCGGAATGGTGGGCACCAGGCGCCTCAGGCGGCTGTAGCAGTCGTTCATGTCGTGATGAAGGCACAGCAGGTCTTCCTCGTCCTCCTCTGTGGCGCAGTGTGGGGGGCGCAGGCTGGAGGGGGGGTCCCTGTGGGGGCGAAGAGGAGCGGTAGCCTTCATCGTCCAGACGAAAACTCCAAAATACGGGCTGGTGGTGGAGGTTTGGGGAGGTCTAGGCTGTCTTCTGGTTGGAGATGTTTGGAAAGCAAGCAGAAAACCTCACACACAGTATCTGGTTGTCAGAAAGAGAGACAGAGAAAGAGGGAGAGAGGGACGGACTCTAGTCTGCGGTCATCCTCTCCAGCTCGTGGCCGCTCGTGCGCGCAGCGTGCGTGTTGGAGAGCGCGCCGGAGTTTGCGCTGCGGATTTATAGCGGGGAGGAGGCGCCACCCGCCGGAGCGCTGACAGGTCTGGGAGAGAGGCGCTCAATCAGGAGCCTCCTCAGACCCGCGCTCCAGCAGCAGCAGCTCAGAGCGGGGGGCGGGGCCACGGCTGCGGTGGGTCTGTGACAGAGGGAGGGGGGGGGGGTATAAAGTGTGTGTGAATGTGTGTCTTTATGTCTTTATCATCTTTATGTCTATAGGTTTGTGTGGGTGTATGTGGTGCATTTTTTTTAGTCCAAAAGGTGCAATATATACAATTAAATTCCTTTATAATAAGAGAATTATTATTATTATTATTATTATTATTATTATTATTATTATTATTATTATTATTGTATAGTTTATATTCTATTAATATTATTATAATGAGGTATGTGGGTGCAT
>JBBPCW010000006.1:9119841-9132303 GCA_037974425.1 Phenacogrammus interruptus
GAAACGCCTCCGTTGAGCGTTCACGTGAACGCAGCCTGAATGCGCGCGTCTGTGCTGCAAGTAAAGCGCATGCGCAAAATCGGTTTGAAATCGGCAATACCTGTGAGTGATCGGCCAATCACCGATCAGGCCAAAAATCGGCCGTTTCCGATCGGTGGCCGATCAATCGGTGCATCCCTACTATTCACACATTATGCAATGCCATTTGTTGATGATGCATCCTTGATTACAATGGTTTCACTCAAAACTGGTGGAAACATGCGCAGGTTGGCTAAATGGCCCCATGGTTTAAAGAATCCTGAACAGAACTAGTTCAAGACACTTTTCCCTGTTAGTTGAAATGTCTTGGCCTTAATGCTTTTTAACTGACCCAGTCTCCATGTATTCAGGTCTCACAAAATTGAAATTCAAGCAGTGACTCTGTTATTTACTCCTGCTCATTCACTAGCTGACTCTTGGCATTAAGCATAATGTGTGTCTACTCCAGATCATCCTATTATATTGGGAACGTATTTAAAGTGTATACAAGTTTAGAAATTGCTGAAACAAATTAACACCTGCGGCCTGAAAGGTTGTAGTTGAATTCACTAATTAGACGTAGTGTGGTACTTTTGGACTTATAGTACAGGCATAAAACAGCATTTGTGTCTCTTAGTGTCTTTGTTTCCTCTGGAAAACCACAACCGTATGTCCTGGCTATGATTTGAGATAATTATTCAGTGCTATAATTTGGAGTAATGAGAACATATTTTATAAATTATGGAAAATAAAATAAGAAACATATGAAAACCCTTTTTTTTTCTAAAGAATTAGACATTTTAAGTGATAATGTTAAAATCACATGTGGAAATAAGGCAGTAATACAAAGCTTGACAAGCAAAATTATACTGCAATTATGTTTATTCAGTTGATCCATAGAGGATTCTTTCCTGGAAAAACAGGTGTCTCAGTAAAGTTCCTGCATTTTATTCATCCATGCTTATTGCTCACCCTAGCACCTTCATTACTTTTTACCACACATGTCTCTGGAGACAGTAAAAGGCTTGGCTTTCGTGGCCCTCAACAGCCAAATGGCATCTGAAAACCGTCAGATTTTTAAATAAATTTGGCTGCTTGTCAGGTCATGGTCCCTGACAGCGCATAAATAAGATTAGGCCCCTAGCAGACTGTGAGGTGAGTTATGGTGATGTGAGGTTCTTCAGAGATGTGTATGTGTGTGTGTGTGTGTTGGATGCTGGCAGTGAGTCTAAATGTATTGCGTTTGTCTGGCACCTGTCTGACATCATGTTGTGATGTGGTTAAAAAATGCATAAAAAGGAACTGTACAGTTTACACTGTACTCCTGCAGTGATAGAATGTAAAATATGTGCTATACCGTACTGTATAGATTGTACTGTAATTAATGCACGGGTGTTTTCGTTGGTATGCGCTGTAGATTTCTTTGGTATAAGCAGGGTAAATACAGTAATAAATGAATTTAATTAACAATAATGCAAATAGGATTTAAGAAAAACTAAATGAAAAACAGGAGAACACTCGAGGTGCCCCACGGGGGAAATTTTGGACTGCAGCTGCGTCAAAGGGCAGGAGCCAGTCAGCAGCAAGGAGAAATAAATAACATTCTCGGATTGGCTGCTTTCAAACCTCCCACCTCTTGAATACAGCTGACTGTGACGATCGGGCATTGTGCACCATGCCTCCTCGTCCTCGAGTTGCTTGTTTATGTTTGGGGCTGTGCTGAGCATCGGAGGTTCATTCCGTTCAGGTGTCTGATTGCCTTGGTTACTGCAGTAAGACCCGGATGTCACAGTCAACAGTACTCAGGAGGTAGTACTCAACTGTACTCTGACAGGAGGTTCGAAAACCTACAATGGACTGAAACCACTACTGCTGGGAGCTGCCCCATGCTCAGTCTGACAGACCTGCCTCACAATTGTTCATTTCTGCAGAGGCGGGGGGGGGGGCGTTAACAGCGATATTTTTTTTATTGCGCGATAAGAATCTCGCGCATTAACGCCGTTAACGGCCCAGCACTAATATATATATATATCGTGATGTGAACTTCTTAGAGTAGGAAAGCTGATCTGGGCCCTGTTCCTGTCAGTAAGTTCATCAAAATTAAGAGAGGAATCTGCAGTGAGATGCTTTACAACTGCAGGCCCTGATCTTCATCAAAGCCATATCAGATCATCTAAATTTAAAGTAAGAAGCAAGTTATGTAAATGTGATTTCATGCTGAACAATTGCTTCAAAAACATTTTAAGGATCCCCCCCTTCAGGACATGGCTTAATTTGAAACAATCTGCTCCATTATTAAAAAGGAACACTTAAACCTAAATACTTTAACAGTAGCCCTGTTTAATGGCCAGGTTCACTGTACCTTGTTATTATTCTAATTATTTTTAAAAATCAGCATTACCGGGAAATGCATTACTGAGTATACTGTAACAGAAGGTCAGTAATGTAGTCCCAGTACTTTTACTACAGCTCATGTGATATGAATGATCTTGTGACTCGACTGAAGTTAATAAAAAATAAAAAAAACTCTGCCTCAAGCACAATCAATTCATCAGAATCACTGTTCTTTATACCACAAATAGCATTTTAAGTGAGGATGGATTCCATTCCAGTCCATTCTGGACAAAATTACAAGCCAGCTGCCATATTCACAGTGTAAAAATGTAAAGAGGAAAAATAGTTACATGTGTTGACAAGGCCTGAGATGCAAACTCCTGAGGGGTGAAAAAGATGACAAAGATGTGAATCCTGCCCAATGTCCGAACATTTCACTCCACTTCACCCAAGTAGAAAAGAAACAGTTTTAAAATGTCAATTTTAGCATATAAGGTATAGAGGAAAACTCTTTCAAGAATGATTAATTTAGACATTCTTTCTGCTAAAAAACTATGTAAGGTAACTATGTATGTAACTTTGTAATGCAGGTACTTAAACTACAGAAAGAAAGAAAATGGACACATAAGGGGCCAACATCAAGTCCCACCATAAATGTTAATTTTAACCCCTTATGGGTCCATTTTCTTTATTCTAGGACAATATTAGGTAAGGCTAATACTGTAATAACCTCAATATTATAAAACAATGTTCTTTAGAACATGATACGAATTCATCAGACAACTGGGAGACATTTAGCTAAAATGGACCTGCATTTCAAACTGACATTCCAGAGATGTCTCTTGAGTTTTCACTCTTCTCTGGTACGTTACTTTGCCCGTTTTCCTTGTTCAAACTATTGTTTTAATTCTCTCCCCACGACAATTTAAATAAATAAATAAATAAAACCTCATCAGAACACCACATGGTTTTAATACTGTTTGATTTTCATAGAAAGGTGACAGGTTTCCATCCTTGCATGAGGGATGACCGGTACAGCACTTACATGGTCTTTATGGTGTGATGGTAAATACTGCCATCTACTGTACCCAAATGAGGTTCTCAGATTACTCCCTTCAAACAGATATGTAGACATGTTTTAGACAATTTTATTTACAAAATATATACAAAAAAGGAAAGCTATGTCTCCATGCTATAATAAAAGTGTAAAGGTAGGCACACACACATACGCACACACAGAGTCCTCTTAGAACAATAGTGTTGGTTCTGAGAGAGTGTAAACCGTGAAGACACAATAAATAAATGGTCACAACACTGATCTGTACTTGCAGGCGAACATGATCCAGACAGCGCAGGCCGATTCAGGATAGGGAAACACGCGCACCCGCACCGCCAGTCGAACATGGTCACCACGACAACACACAATCTCCTCACAAAAAGGTGACCTGTTCAAACATGTGTAAGTGACATCAATTAAATATACATAACAATGTATATTTCTCTAAACAATGCTGTCTATTTCTCTACCAACAACCTTCTCTTAATGTTATGTGACATTGTGTGTGTGTGTTTCTGTCTGAATGAGAGATAAATACCCTGCAGACTGAGATGTAGAATAGGTAAGAAGACAGGTGTAAAAGGAATGAGGATCTGTACCTGAGGCAGGTAGCGAAGGCTCTGCGGGCATTGCGATGTAAGAAGTGAATGGGAAAACCTTTGAAGGTGTGTCCATCAGGTACAGCCCTCCTTACGGCATCCTGAAATTCCTCGTTTCCACACGACAGCCCCGTACAGCGCTCCAGCTCATAGGCTGCCAGAGCAGAGGACAGGAGGTAAGACAGGTGATCATCCCAGACTGTGGCCAAACCCAGATCCTTTGGGAGAAGTAGAGGTAGAGAATATTAAGGGAGAAGAGAAAAGAGACTCTTCACTTCATGATTTCATTGAACTTGCTCCATCTTGCTTTTAGTATATACTCATGTCAAAAAATATTAGCATGCAGTGACCCAATTTTTCAAGATACAGGCTGTAGGCCAATATTCTCATAACAGTGCTGTTAAGGGACTCATCCCTTTGCTATCATAAAATAATCATATTGGTATTTCTTCCATTCTTTCTATATCACTGTCCACGAAGCTTTTTGTTATAATATCACTGTTACAATTTGTGAACTGTACATTCACTGAAATGTGAATTAATCAGTGCTGATACTGGTTGGTTAGATCACAATAATGAATTCTAATTATTTTTTGTTCACTACCTTACAGTCAGAACCGTACAGTAAAATTAATACAGAATTATTTCTCCATTAGAAAATACATGTACAAAAACACAACTGTGTGTGTGGAGGTGTGTACTACATGTGCCTGTGTGTCTTACCTTCCTGTGTTCAGCCAGTAAGTAGCGCATCTCCAGCTCCAACTGGTTACTGGCCTCACTGGGCTGCACAGAGGGTGAGCAAAGAGGAGGTGTTGGGGGAAGAGAAGTGGTAGAGCCGGGGGCACAAACTGACTGCACAGCCTCCTCGCTCATAGCCTTCCAGCGGGAACCATCCGTGAAATCAAACACACACAGCTCCACAGAATCTGAGGGCTGGCAGTTAGCCATAAATGTCTTGTGGTTGAAAACACAGCCGACAGTGCAATATGGGTAGGTGGGTTTAGGCTGAGGAACCAGAGGAGGAGCTTCAGGGTCTATTGGCTGGTGCAGGTACCTGAAGAACAAAACAATTTAAAAAGAAGAAAACATGAACTTCAACAGACAATTAGCAAATATATTCCAAGCATAGATTTAAGAAAGCATATTGACTTTCATATCAGCATGTAGGCAATTATGAGGGCATGAATGACTGATCCAGAAAAGTAATTTTCATGTTGTGACAGTGAAATGCTGCTACCTGTGTGCAGCCAGGCTCTCCCAGAAGGTAACAGTGCCGTCAGCACCACAAGTCATCACCCAAGCGTGAGGGGTGTTTTTGTTTTTGGTGCCCACACACACATAAGCATCCAGTCCGAAGCCCAGGAGCAGACTACACAGCAAGGTGGCATGGTCCTCACAATCACCCTGGCAATAAAGAAAGAAATAAAAACAAAAGTGATCTCCAGAGGGAAATGGATACACTTGAGGCCATTTGTCATCAATAATATTCAGCCAAATTATTTTATTGCAGTTTCTTTGTTCTTTGTGCCGAACTGAGAAGATCATTAGAATTTTTAGGCCTAATCCAGTCACAAGGAGGATGCCTCTCATGCATCAGAAATCGTTAATCTTAGGGCTGGGTAATATTTTGATCTATTGTGACAATTGTGCTTTTCTCAATATTGTGAATATCAGTAGAAAAATATTAATGAAGTACATGTTTCAGTACGAAGATCAGTCCTGTTTAACTTGAAATCAGTTGGGTGTTTAATGTGACACTCCAGGTTGACATTATATATTATTTTTAATTTTAGACTTATACACTTTGAGACTGAGTGATATTTGTGCATTACCTTGTTCCTACAGAGAAAGGCCATCATGGTACACCACTGCTCCTGTCGTACTCCTCCCCCAACCACAGGCGCTCTCTCCTGGGCTAGCAGACTGACAAAACGCGCTGCCTGCCGTGGGCTTTCCAACAAGCGGCCAGCACGCAAAACACGCACGTATGAACACACCGGCCGGTTTACACCGTTCTCATCCTACAACACACAAGGATCAAACTCTGCTCATCCAAAAGGCTGCACATGGACATGAGGATTGAGAAAAAAATTTTAAAATTAACTAAAAAACTAAACTAACTAAAAAAAAAACTGGTTAAAGCACGACTCAAAATGAAAAACTTGTTCACAGTAGGTATGCACACAACCATGTGCAGGTATGGTTAAAAACAACAAAATAATTACTTTCATTTCCAGCAGGAAAAAAACTCACCTGGGCAAAAATCTTAACCAGTTTAGACTGGTGAGAAGGTCGAATTTCTAAAAATTCTCTCCACCACTGCTTAGCATAAACTAGAAACAAACGCTCCTTCTCTGCAGTCTTCTGTCGCTCCAGTGATTGCTGTAAAAATGAAGTAAAAATGAATGTATAATAAATACACGAAAAACTTGCAAAAGTGTGTGCATCCCTGAACAAGATACACATTTTGGTTCTTTTCTAAGTGAACAGAAGCCAACACCACCTATGCATGGACCTTAAATATGACACTTCTGCTGATTTATTAGAACTTGTAATTGACACCAACATGGACAAACATGCATTGCAGAAGAAAAAGTAGTATTATGTTACCTGTGTGCTGGTAACTTCAGGGCTTAGAGCTTCATTAAGGGGAGGATACACCTCTAACTTGAGGTTAAGAACACCAGCTGGTACTTTACACTCACTACCTAAAAAGCACACACACAGACAGACCCAAAGACAGATAGACAGACCCACACACAGAAATCTGTGCTCATGACTCAGCAAAAGAAAAATTAAAGCACAAGACTTGAATGAGCTCTAAATGTCAGATTAATATTAGTGACAATGTCAAAAAGGGAACATTCTCACCTACGCCAAGCAGCTCCACAGACACTGCTGTCTTCCCATTGGGGGCACTGAGGACAGATCGCCAGTCCAGAAAATAAGAGGAGATGAGCATGGTGTCCCCAGAGGTGTCAGTTTTAATCAACACCATGTGCACTGGGTCACAGATAGACAACATGGTGGTGGCATCAGCCATTTTACTGGCATCACCTGGTCCACAAAAAAAATACAAACAAAACATAGGCATTTTGACATCTTATTCATTTAAGAAGTTATTTCTGCTAAGAGATTAAATATGGGTATGGCAGATGAATAAGAGATACCGGTTTTCCCAGTCATAGCACAAACAACAACAATCCTACAATAAATGGCCAAACATACTATTCATGTCTCATTTTTTTAAACTGGGTCCTCTGTATCTTTTTTAGAACTATATGGAGAATGTGATTGGTTTTGAAGAACACATAATGGATCTGTCTTTAGTTCACTGATATTCACTTTGAATAGGGTAATGAAAAAACAATGTATTACAATATTCTTTCTGGTTCACATATCACTGGACAGAATTGTATTCTTTAACAGGTTAATGATTGAAAACATTCTTCAAAATTGTACCAAAATCCAGTCCAATGAAAAGCAAAATGAGAATCTCCAGATTTTCTCCCATTGAACAGCAGGGGCGAACTGGACCAACACGTTTGAAATAAACACCCAGCAAATGAGATGTTTGCATGTTTCAAAATGTTCTGAGTGGGTTCAGACAAGATATTTGGAAAATTTGCTGGAAAAGTTGCTGTGAATATGTGCTGCTGTGATTCTGGCAAGGGGTGGTTATTTTGATGAAACTCGTACATAAACTTTCACATCTATTAAATTGCCCTTACGGTGCATATTGTAGCATTACACTTAAAAACCCATCACTCACATTTGTTTTTTTGAAGTATTGCTAACGTTTTCTTGTAATAATAATTTTATTCAAGTTTTACTTTGCCCTGTAGTGTTCTCAGAAAGACCACCCAAAAGAACATAACAGTAGAGAAGTGAGTATGTTGGATTTTGTGGAAGGTACCTGGGCCATCTCTGTGTACTTCAAGAAGAAATCCCTCTTGTAAGTCAGGTTCACATGCACATGGCACAGGTTTGGAGCGAAAGCGCTGATTGCGGAAGTGTATGTGGAGTGTGAAGGTAGAGCACACCTGACCCGGTAACGGCTCTGGCTCCTGCAGATGCTCAAGGAAGGCTTTGCCTCCCAGAACCTGCAGGTACAGGTATCTCCTCAGTGGACTGATACTGGCTAGGGAGAGAAACAACAAACAATTATTGCACAAAATATTTTTAATTTATTACATGTTCTATTACACATAAAAAATGTACTCAGGCCTCACTTTTTTTAATCTGTGTAATTCCTTTCTCTGAGAAGCGAGCTGGAGACCTGTTCCGAGCATCTGCCTCAGTCTGCAGATCTGCCTAAAGAAAAATATTGTAAATATAAGAAAAGAAAGAAAAATAAGGCTGGTTTCCCCAGACACAGCGTAGTCTTACACAAATTTTCAGGCCAAATGAAATATTAACATTAGAAATGCTGTCTGGGCTTAGGTTTAATCTAGGCCTGGGAAAACATGTTTTTATTAGCTGCTAAATGCCACAGGATGGTGAATTTGAAAAGCATTGTTAAGTTCCAAGAAGGACTTAAAATATATATATATATGAATATGGACCAACCACCATGTCATCCAGCTGTCTCATAAGTTGTTCTCAGACTAAAAGGGAAATACTGAAGCAGACTTTAATAATATTACCCCATTAGTGAAACTCAGCTCCTTCATGGCCTCTTCTACGATGCCCCTGCGTTGGAGAGCCGCGATGAGATCTTCCTCAGAGAGTGGCTGTTCTCTACGGTCCCCTTCGGCCCTCAGTGTTTCCGCAAGGACACCTCGAATTTTCCCATGGATATCCATCTGAACACATTAACACTTACATAAACTTCAGGGTGATCATAAATGTTTAAATTAACTAAAAACATAAAAACTGTATTTGTGTGTGACCTGTTAGGGCCAACAGGGTGTGTGTGGTCTGATGGAGGACTAAATCTCTGGTCAAATCTTAACTTTCTATCAGCTCTTAATTTTAATTAAAGTCTTAATAGTATGAGGCATATGTTTTCTTGTGGAGTACAAATCACATATGTATGTCGTTCTGTATAAGAACACATAGTAAATGTTGTAAAAGTAAATCAAAATGCATTTTCTAGAGGGCTAACATTGATGTTCATCTTACTGCATGAAAGTAATGGAGTATAATAAACATGCATTATATTTTCATGAATTATTTCATGTTGCAGTATGTCAAAACACTGACATATCCCTTTTATCAGAAGCACAGAACTTCTGGTACTAATTTTTCCTTGAAGGACCCTGGGGCAGCGTGTGGCCTAGTGGTTAGGGAGTTGCCCTTTCGATCAAAAGGTCATGAATCCCAGGACTGCTGGTGGCACGACTGAGGTACACTTGAACAAGGTACTGTCCCCACACACTGCTCCCTGTGTGCTGTGTTTCTGGCTGCTCATTGCTTCACTTGGTAAATTGGTTAAAATGCAGAGGAAGAATTTTGTGCTGTGGTGAGTTCACGTTCGACTAATAAACTCTTTACCTAGATGGGACCCTGCTTATATGGGTCTATTGGAGAGATACTATTTGAGAAGCAGCAAGATCATGGCAAAAAATATATTTTACAAATAAACAATGAACAAAACAGTTCAGTCAAGTGCAGTAGCTCACACTTAGGTTCACTAATTGCTAAATATTTAATACTGCAGAGCGTAAACAAAAAGCTTTTGCTCGATGCCAAATCAGTTTGTTTCTAAGACAAAGTTGGGCGCATACGATGCCAGTGTACTAGGCTAGTTAACAAGCTAAACACCAGTTTGGCAACAGTACAGAGCCTTTGGAATTTGTGTAATCTGATAAACAACACACTTTAATAAACGTACCTTAATTAAATGATCCTGAATGATCTGTTTCAATTCAGACGCTTTCTCCGGAGGCAAAGACATTTTTCAACAGACTGACTGCATTTATCAGAAAAACCACATCAAACTTGTATAGTGGAAAATAAGACTTTAAGTTAACGTCCACTTTCGTCACTTAATCCCCTATTTATTTTCTTATTAGAGCTACATTATTCAATACTTTTTATCGGTTATTTCAGTTGTCAACACAGGCAGCTCCTCCCTCTCTCGTTGTCAGTTTAAATCCTGGCGGAACAGCCAGCGGGAAAGTGGCTTCATCAAATCCAGTATTGTTTTACCACCATTTATACACAAACCATAAATAATTTGGAAATATGGTTAAATAAAATACAACAGCTATCTCTGTATGATGTAAAAAAAATTAAACTAAGGCATCGCTTTTGTTCAATTATGGATTCTATTCACTCTATTTAAATAAGGCGTTTCTTAGACCACTACGATGTATAGGAAGGACCTTTTTGTAGTTTTTTGTCATGTAGTTTTTGTTTAGTGATTAAACTTTTTTTTAATAAATTCGTTAGGAATAAAATAACGTTTTACACATGTTTAAAACGCTAGTAGTTAAAACTGATATAAGACTGAAAGTAAAACAGAACAAGACTTAGGGAATAAACTGCAGGTTTATTATTAGCTCTCTTCTTCGCCACTTATGAACACACCAGAGGATCGTGCTGAAGAAAATGAGACAGGAGGCAGTAGGCAGCCAGGAACACAGCGCCTGGGATTCAGACCCACAACCTTCCCTGACCTCTAGCTGCCTCAGGCTGTTTATTGGCTGGGATTTAAATCCACATGGAAGGGGAGAGTTTTACCACTGAAACGTTGATGCTGCGCTGGGTATCATTTGAAATAACTTTTACATCTAGACACAAAATGATTGTCCGTTTTTGCGAACGCTCATGTTTCATTTAGATGGAGCAGAATTCAGATTTGAGATTTGTTGCTCCTCTATTTGATGGAGATGAAACAGAAAACAGGAACAACAGACAAGAATAAAAATAACAATGGTCCAGGGTCATTCTGGGTCAACTCAATATATATTAGGTACCGTTCATCCGATCATCTCAAAATTGTGTCATTTTGTGACATTTTGATTGCCCTTGGGCCAATATGAAAAATCTAAAATTTCTCATGACTAGCTCATAAAGTTTAGGAGTTACACTGGCTTGAGATTTTTCCTTTGCTTGCAAAAAATTATTGGCCATATTCAGGTTTTATCTTTTGAACTGGCACCACTCAGGCACCTGAAAAAATTGCAGAATTACAAGTCTGTGGTATAATTCCAAATATGTAATTATTTAGCTTGTAGAATGTACTTTAGATTAAAACACTAAGCATGTGACCCTTGTTCTGTAGACCGGAACTCAGGATTGTAACTATGGTCACTAAACTTTTTTTAAGCATGTATTCAGTATTCCATACCCTACAAATGTGCATGGTATCCTCTGATATCAAGCAATCCCTGCACTGCAGGATCAGGAATTTCCAGGTCAGTGGTCCTGCTACAGGCCCAGAACCTCAATAGGAAGTAAAATATCTCTGGTGGCTGTTACAGTTATAATAAATTCATGTTACAACATATTGTAAATACAGTAAACCCCTGACGCTCACGTTCAAAGAGCACCGCAAAAAGTGAAAAACCATGAATATGTGATATGGTAAAAAAAAATGCCTAGTTTTATAGTGTAAACCCTAAATATGCCCCCAAATATACTCCCAAACATATGAAATACCTGTTACACCTATATAGACTGTACTGTAATTCATGCAAGTGCAGTTTTTGGTATAAACCTTGCAAATACAGTAATACAAGACTTGAAAAACGACAACACACAAACACATACTTGATAGCTCCAAGTGTCACAGAGCAGCCACTCAGCAGCAAGGAGAAATGAATACTGTTCCTGGATTGGCTACTTTCAAACCTCCCATACACTACTCCCATACACTACTCACAATAAGTTAGGGATATTGTTATTTACATGAGTGCTTGTCCTATTTCCTCTGAATTTTAATGAAATAAGTAAAAGTTCAGAAAGTTGGGGGTGTGCTGGTGGAATTGGGGGATGATGATGTGTTCTGTGATGTCTCTGAGGTAAGAACATGCAGTGACTGAGCCATGTACAATAACCAAATCTGTTTTGCGCTGACTAGTGATGCCTGCCCAGACTGTTGCACCTCCTCTAACAAAGCAAACCCTGGGGACCATGTTGACCGCAGCGTATCGCTCACCTCGCCTTCTCCAGCAGCGCTGATGACCATCATTTCTGTGCACGGTGACCCGACACTCATCAGTGAACAGGACGGTAAACCACTGCTGCATTGTCCAGGCCACATGGTGGAGTCAGTTGCAAATGGTTTGTCTGGAAACTCTAGTACCCCTCGCATCTCGTAAACAGGCCTGTAGCTGTGTGGCAGTTGCATAACGATGTCTGAGTGCGTAGGTCCTTAGGTACTGGTCATCGTTGCGGCCTGTCACTCATGGGGCTCCACTCCTGGGTCTGTCACGAACTCTGCCAGTAGTTCTGTGTCTTGATGCAAGTCTGCTGATGACACTTTGAGACACACCAAGTTCA
>JBBPCW010000006.1:9185675-9197156 GCA_037974425.1 Phenacogrammus interruptus
AGAGGGTGAATTTCGTGCTGTTCACACTGTGTGCAGTGGTGTGTTCACGTATGACCGAATGATCACTTTCACTTTCAGATGGCACAGCTGATACCAAGCATGTGAAGATTATGAATCGTTCAAATCATGAGCTGAGCTTTGAACTGTCCTGGCCTGCCCACTGTCTGACCATTACACCTCAACATGGAGTCATTGAGCCCCAGTATGTGAGCTCTTTAGTTATTTTATGTTGATAAACAAAATGTTTGATTTAATTGTTTAATAATTTGCAAGCTTCTCAGGCTATGGATTATGGTATTTGACAAGTGGCCAAATAGTAGTGTGATGTCATTTGACTGCATTGATGTTTTTATATGTATTCTAATGACGAATACAAGCAAAACAGTTACTGCCAAAATGTCTAATCATCAAAACATATAACCCATGGAGTGGTCATCCATTTTTTCCCCTCTCTACACTTTATTGTCTAGGAATCATGTCCAGATTCTTATTAGCCCAAGTCCTTCGCTGGCTACCAAATCATCCTTGCTTCCTTGGGCTGGTCAGATCTATGTCCAGTGTGAAAACCAGCAGAAGGTATCAGTACACGCACATATTAGACAAACAGTTTTTTTTATTCCCGTCTTTGTACATTTTATATATAGCAACTGAACCTATATGGTGTCTTTTGAATGAAAACTGGTGTTCATGCCCCTGTAGTATAATAAATAAAACAACCAAATAGATTGTCATGAATAAGGAAGGAAATCACTGGACTATTACATTATTTTCTTTTGACTGCTGCTTTGCAGTTCATCAGAGTGCAGATACGTCAGGATCTGGCTATGGATGTCTCCACCCCTGGCCCTTCCACAGAGCAGTCAATGTGCCCCCTGCCTCCTCAGGCTGAGACCCCTGCAGGCTCTGGGCTCAAAGCCCAAAACATCAGCCCTCAGCACCAGGTGTCAATAAAGAACCGCACTCTCATCTTTCCTTCCACTCTTTCTGGAGACTCCTCAGGTAACCCAAGATCGCCAGGTTATACGTTGTTTAAAATCTGTGACTCCTAATTTTTTATATGTTAAAATGTCTTTTTTACAAGCATTCTAAACTTTTTAAATGAGCGTTTTCGTCTGGGTTTATTTGTTCAAATGCTTGCTGTACATTCATGCCATGCATACACAAACTACTTGATAGAATGGCTGCCCATGGGATTGTGTTCTCTTAAAGAAAACACTGCACTGCTAAATTTGTTTGAAAGAAGGCCAGATTAAAAATCTTTTCTATCCAGAACTAAATAAAATTTAAAACTGAATTTGAAGATTAGAATAAATGACAGTGCGATTAGAATAACGTGGATTCAGATTATAAATATTTAAACAGAGCAAGTGGGGAGTTCGTTCTGCTTTGTTAAAATGTACATAAGCCAACACAGCCCACAATTCAGCAAACAACCAGCAGAGATTTAAAGGAGTTGTGGTGTGAGCAAGTTCTCTGATTTCATTAGTGTCAAATAGATGACCAAGTCCTCTTTAAAGTCTGATCACATTGTGAACACAAAACAAAGTTAACTTTTTCAGGCTTTTTCTGGTCTTTGCTCAGAATTGTATTTGTGGTTCCATTGATTCGGCTTCTGCCAGAAGTGGACAGAAATTGAAAAAAAGCTTTTAAACTTGCCTCAGCTCGTTCCATATATCCTAAAAAGAAATATTAGTATTTTAATGCATGAAACTTTTGTGATTTTCTGATTTGTCTGTGGAGATTGTTCAAGTTGAAACTGTTTCAAATTACTCTAACATTTAACTTCACTTGCAGCTAGTTTCTCTTAAACAAGTAGGCTATTAACAAAGTGCTTGTAATGGGGGTTTACCTGTTACATTTTTTTATTTACAGAATGCTGTCTAGAGGTAGATAACAGTGGAGAAGAAGTGAGGTGGTACCTTTCATCATTTGCCCCTCCATATGTTAAGGTATTTTGTTTGTAAATCTTTTTAGTCTCCCATCCTGCTGACTGCTGTAAAATGTAAAAGCTATCCAAGCTTTGGGCTCCTTGCTTGGAGATCGCAAGTTCGATCCCCAGCATTGCCACAGTTCATTTGGAATTGGTGTCTGTGTTTTTGCCATAGGGTGTAGATGGCAGTGGAGATGTCTATCGTGCAACATACTCAGCATTTAGATGTGAGCGAGTGTCTGGAGTGCTGGGGGTCAAAGAGAGGATGCAGGTGAGCATAAACATTGATATACTTATTTAACATTAAAACCTCTGATGTGAAGTAAATAACCTTGATTATCTCATTACATGGGCACTTGTCAAGGTGGAGTGTATTAGGCAACAAGTGAACAGTCAGTTCTTGAAGCACTTTGAAAAGGGCCAGTTTGTGATGGCTAGAATACTGAGTCAGAGCATCTACAAACAGCAAGACAGCTGCCACTGTAATGAGAATTTATTATTCACTTTAGTGCATTTTAATGTTATGGCTTATGTTTTGTATACCAGTGTCCGCTACTATTGGATTACTTTGATTTTTTTGTTTTTCTTTTTGTTTTCAAGGTACCAATCACATTTCTCCCGCGGGACGGGGGGGACTATGCTCAGTTCTGGGATCTGGAGTGTCACCCTGTGTCCAAACCACAGCATAAGAGCTGCATCCGCTTCCAGCTCTGTGGAACGGTGAGACTTCTCATGCTTTTAGATGTTGGTTAGGCAAGTTATAAACACCATACATGAAGTCTTGCCTTAATGATGAATCTTATTTCACACAAAACTCCAGTCAATATCTTAAGATCTTTTTTTTTTTTTTTTTTACTGTGTAACAAATACTAGGTCCAACACCATATTACCTGAATATTTAGTGTGAAATTAGTACAGGTATTGCCTCCAGAGATACCTTTTCATGTTGATTGATGGGTACCCATTGGCTAGTATTACTACATATTGCTATAAAATTGTGAAACTTTATCTGTAACTTCTTTGGTAGGGTCTTATTTTGAGTAAGGTCCATTTGCGACCATGTAGCAGTGGTTGTTTTAATGCTGATATTGTGTTTGGTTTTGCAGGGCATAAGAGCAGGTGCAGGGCTTAACAATAAAGAGGACTGTACATTAGTGCGAACAGATGCCAATGTGAAGAGCAAGAAGAGAGTGGAGTCTGTGAGCTCCAAGACTGGGTAAGACAGATGTGTGGTAGTGCCCTTGAGGGATTTACAAGAAAGTTCTACATATTGTTTTCACCAGTGCTGCATATAAATGTATACTATTCCACATGCCTCTGAGAAGCTATATCTAGTCATGAACACTATAATCATGCCTTTTCTTAAATCTATTATAGTATCAAGCCCTGATAGAAAATTACAAAAGTAACTCACTGAGCCTTGAAAATGGCCTTGTGGCCTTTCAATCTAGATGCAGAAAAGTTTAAAATAAAATAGTGTAGATGGAAGCACTGACTACAGTACAGTCAATTTACAAACATGAAAATATGTCCTTAATGTGAGTATGCCAACCGAAAGAAAAAAGTAAGAGCAGTTTTAAAATGTTGCCATCTGGTTGCTGGATGTAAGAGTGAAGAGGGTTCCAGAGTATAGGGCAGTGTGAGAAAGTGATCCATCACCCATAGTGCAGAGCTTGGTGTTTGGGACAGAAAGTAAAAGTGCAGTTGGCAATAAGTGGGAATCTGAAAAAGGTCATTAATACAGAAAGGGCTGAGTTTATGGAGCGCTTTAAATGTTAAAAGCAATATTTTATATTGTGTTCGATAGTCCACAAGGAGTCAGTGGAGTTTAGATTTTGTGGACTTGGTGAATGTAATTAACCTTGCTGTGGCATTTTGGATAAATGGTTTGCGATTATTTATTTTTAAATGAAAACAGCATTGTAGTAGTCTAAACAGGACATAATTATTTTAGGTCTGTGCTGTGTGAGGCCTGGATAAAGTCTAGAGGTATTTTGAGGATGAAGAAAGGAAACATGGTAGATATTTGTGATGTGAAAGAGAGTACTGCCTAAAATGACACAAAGCTGTGGTTGTTTATTCATGCATTTTATGTTCGCAACTTCGTTATATCGGAAAAACATTGCACATTAACTAGTTAAATGATTTTTTTCCCCCCTCCCCTCTCATTCTTCTCAACCTCCCCGCTACAGTGCGGAGCCCTCCAGCAGAGGAGTGTATGCTCCTCAGAGCCTCTACACATTCTCTGCCACACGTGTGGGTGAGGTCAGCACATTAAAGGTCAACTTTCGCAACAACTCTTCAAGTACCCATGAGGTAGGGGTGTGTGTGTTTGTGTGTAAAGCTTTTACAATGACAAACACAAGCAGCAAATTGCATTTTAAAACAGGGAAATCTTGCATCTTGGATGTTTTTCTAACATTGGACATGCATATACCTTTTCATTGGTGCATTATTAATTTTGTGCTTAGATGTCTTGTTCTGTTTAGGAGTATTGCCCACACTAATGTATTTGTACCCTCAGTGCATGACTAATTATTGACTTACTTGGATATTGTTATTGGAAGTGTTGCATGTAATTGATATAAGGCTTCTCTAATTGACTTGCAGCTGAGATTCTTAAGTCCTACCGAGCCTTTCTACATCAAACATTCCAAATATTCTCTAAGGTGAGTTAGTTAGTCTTATTTGTTCTCCTCTCTTTACTCTTATTTGCTTCTTTCTATCAATTTTGTCTTCCTTTATACATTCTCATACACTCTTGCACCGTGCTTTCTACCGTTTTGCAGTTTGTAGGTGATGAGTTTAGTCGTACTATGTACAGCGTTTTTAATCTGAGCAGTTATTTGATGTCATATTGCTTCCTGCTGCCAATGCCTGGTGTGAGGGCTCATAACACTTCAGGTCAGCTGCAGTTATATAGTGCAGGTTGTGTGTGTGTTTGTATTTTGAGTGCATGAGACTAGGAGTGGGCCATATGGAAAAATATAACCTCCTAGTGCTTCAAGATATTGTCATGATCCTCAATCACAGTATTTTTAAGTTTGATAGGTACAGAAAAGAATCAGTGGTGTCACATTTAGAAAATGTAAAGTCCTATATTGCCCACACCTACATATTGTTTTAGGCATGCGTGAAACAGAAATTGGCATGTTTTTGCTGTGGTGTTTCTTCTGGTCTGTATCTGTCTCTCTCGCACTCACACAGTCATTTTCTGTTTAAGTTCATTTTATGAGTATCCTATCAGAATCAATATACTGTCATATGACAGTATATGGTATAAATCAGGATGTCAAACTGAGTTCATTGTGAAACATAATCTTGTAAAGTTAAGTGTTTTGCCTCTTTGAGCACCTGATTCAGATCTTCAGCTAATTAACAAGATTTTCATGAGGAAAAACACTAATCTTTGCAGTGTTTGGGCCTAGTGGAAACCCAGTACAACACTTGATCTAAACACTTTTTTATTTTTAAAGTAACTGCTTAGTTTTTACAATGTAATGCTATACATTACTGTATATTACATTACTGTTATCTCTGTAGCTTTGTCATCCATTTGCATAAGACCCATTATTGTGTGTCTGACTGACTATTTGGCATAAACCTGACCCTGAATCTGTCTGTTCACCAGGACACAACATTACATCAACCTGCCTGTGCAGTTCAAGCCGGCTGCTGTAGGCCAGTTCTCCAGTTTGCTAGTTGTTCAGACAGACACAGATGTTAAACTCACCGTAGAGCTTGCAGGTGAAGCTGTACTCTGAGCGGTCTTGCTTTGAGGGTGATTATTACTCAGCCCAGGCTCATGTTCTTTGGAAGTATTAGGCTTAAAATGATTATGAAGATTGTGGTCTAAATGAATGTATTGAAATAGTGTACTTTCAAGCAAAATACATTTGTTACTTTGTTTTGCAAAAGTACTGAAGGTTCTTGATAGTCTATCATAAGATTTCATATTCCACTAACTCACACCACCCTGTGTACCCGAAGGAAAAACACCTTTTCTAACATTTAGCATTAATTAGGCAGCTGGATTTGTCCGTGCTTCATGATATGTATCCTTAAGTGACCTTAAGTGACCCTGTACACAAAACAGGACTGACATTTGTAAATTGGTTTTGCAGACCACCATCACTGATGCAAAGCTAAACTTGTCATAGTTCTGTTGAAGACTTGCATATTTTGTACAACAATGTGGATGTATTAAATTATTTTAAAATGGCTGTTCTTAATAAAATAAAGATTCATATGGATTTCAGGGTTTGATTTATTTTTTTCTACTGCTTTCTAAGGAAAGTAAGTGTGTGTGTGTGTGTGTGTGCGTGTGTGTGAGAGAGAGAGAGAGGAACGTAAAAGGCATTTTCTGAGGATTTCAGGAGCATTTATTTTTTACAAGACAGCATACACATGAAGGCATTGCAGATATTAAGCTGTATTTTATTTTAAATAGCCTTTTATTTATTGATTTATATTCTCAGTTAATAGACATTAGGAAAATAATCACTGGCTGTTACATGATACAAGGGACCACAAGTATTTTGCTGGCAGTAACATTTAATTGCTAGTTATAATATGTGACAACTTCCAGGACATTGGTTTATCATTCAGACTGGGAAAAAATGGTCAACAACAGTTTTGATTACATTATTATCTGAGAGTACCTTATACTAAAACTAAATGCTATGCTTCGTCTTTAAACCATCTAATGGAGGGTTCTGAAACTACAGTCCTCCATCATTGTGTTAGCTGGTAATCAGATGTGTTTAACACTAAACCATGCACTACTGTCCCCCATCTGTGGATGTATAGCTTTAATAAATTATCCTTAACTGAAATTTTACAACAGAGCACTTTCATCCTTTGCGTGTCCAGACAAAAGCTTGGGGCTGGAGTTAACAGGAGTTCTGATGTCCCTGGACTAATTTATTGTTTGGCTCTTAATACCAGTGTAGTAGCACCTGTTGACCATGTGTAACCACTAAGCACCTTGTTTCATGAGAATTGCAAGCAGACCTACAGGTAGAGTCAGTAGCCAGGCATACAGTCGAATGGTAGTCGCAGCACTGAAGTTGCAGAGGCGGCTGCTACAGCATGTAACAGCCGTGCCGTCTCCGTTATCGTCAAGTGCGACACTACTTGCAGCTGCTGTGCATACAGTAGAAGCGGTGCATTGCTTCACAATAGCTTTCGAATCCCCTGAAAAGAGGGGCTTATTATTCAGTAACAAACATTTGTAATCCTTCACAATATTTCTTGCACTGCAAAGCTTTATCACAAGCATTTAATGTTGCTTCCTATCTGCAGCCCATCATTTTCTTTTCTCTAAAATGAATTTTCTGAGGAGGTCCTAAGTAGATCATTAGATCTTTGAGCTATGGATGCAAACAGCGTGTAGTTCATAATTTTAAAATGGACAAAGTGATTCTGTATCTGCAAACATAAACCTAGCTTTTAACTTTGCCCAACTAAATGTTTTAAAAACTAGAACCCTTACCTGAGATGCCGACTGTGGTCATGCAGGTGTCCAGAGGAGCCTGGCACTCCTCAGAGTTACTGTTGCAGTGCTCATTGGAGGAAGTGGAACTGCATACATAACACTTAAGAGAATTTACTGCAATACATACACAGACTGTATATCAGTGGAATATATTTTGTTCCATCATTTGAAGATTACATAAATCAGATTTTCATTAAAAGTTTTTCCTTCTTA
Source organism: Phenacogrammus interruptus (assembly GCA_037974425.1). NCBI lineage: Eukaryota > Metazoa > Chordata > Actinopteri > Characiformes > Alestidae > Phenacogrammus > Phenacogrammus interruptus. Next base: position 9,193,316 of record JBBPCW010000006.1, read on the forward strand.
AATATATATGCATATTGCCATTGGAACACAATGTCCAATCCCTTTTTTATCTATATACGTCCTTGCAAAATATCTGCCACTTATGAAACATTGCAATAAGCAGAAATGACTTGGACTATTCAAACATTAACTTTACCTACATTTAAGAATAAAAGCTAACTATATTAGATACTTTTATAAAATTTTATTTCCAGAGGTGAAGGTGTGTATCATCAAAAGCTTCAATACACTTTCAGTGATGTATTATTAACAGACCAGTAAAGAGAAATCTAAATCTAAACCTAAACAAAATACTTTTTCCCTCCAACCAGCTCCCTGAATTTGTAGTATTCAATTCAATCAGCAGTTCGGAATTTGCTTCTCTCTGTCAACAATTCTCAACTCTCAAAGCGAGGTTTTACTACTCATCTGAAAACTTGTCCAAAGATTTTTCAAGCATATTTGTTTAAACAATAGACATCAAACAAACTGACCTAATTAGAGACTTTTAGAATGAAAAGTTAGTACCTGAATGTATGGTTATGAGGAAAAACAGCAGTCCAGCAAGAGTCCCCATGCTTCTCTAGCACCGTGTCTGATGAGTGTGTGGCTATCAGACAGAAATGGAGTATCTCCCCCTGGACAACCACCCAGTAGACATTCCTTCACATTTCCTGAATGGCATAAGTCTACCCAGCTGCCATTGCCTCATTCTTTTTGTTATCACAAGAAGACAATCACATTCTCACAGGACAACTGTCACTGGCCACTGTGGTGCACACACAGTGCATTGTGTGTACAGACATCAGTGCAGACTTCTGGGCTCCCTATGCTATGACTAAGCCATTCATTAAGAAGAATTGCCAAGGCTTTTTTTAACATCTGTATTTACTCCCAGACAGCCATTTTAATTGATAGACATCAAACATAAACTGATCTGACTGGAGGATAAAAGAGCACGAGCGAGACAGCAGAGCTGTTACACTGTTCTTCTCTCATGTGGGATATTTTTGTCCCCTTCCCAAACTACATTCTGCTTTAAGACTTGAAATGAGCACCTGTGCTCAACCATCTGTTTTTTCTGTTTCATTTTATTGCCTGACAGCAGAAAAAGTTACACATTCCTGTAAAGTCAATAAATTCCATTTCTGTTAAGTTAAAATTCAAGTTAAGATCAGACATAATGATGAAACATTTTGACTGCAGAGTTTAAAATACTGAGAAAATTCCAACACTGGTATTTAAACACTTCATCGGTTACAGTAAACGAAGCATACCTTGCCCTAAGAGTACAATATGGTTCCATTCATCTTTAACCCTCCTGCACTTCTGTACTGTACATACATTGGCATCTACCTCAGTGATGAAACTGTGTCCAGTTACACACACTGGAGGAGTTTTAGTCACAGGGGTTAAACGCAGACAAAGGCAGCATCTGTCCATTGAGCGTAAACTGAAAGCCTGCCGTTTAGTCCAAATAAATCACTTTATTATACTGTTGTAGCCCATAAAGTGACTGAGCTGTAGGTTGATTCTGTCTTCTGGCTGCGAGGTCAAAGTCACAGTTTGGCACTATTTTGCAAGCTGGCTAAATGATATAAAGTCATTTTCTTTTATGATGTATTGACAGTAGTAAGTTAATTTTGTAGGTCACATACAGGTCATTGTAGTGCAGATAATGTTTCAGTCTTTGCATACAGTACTGGGCAGCAGTACTTATGCTTTGAATAGTCTGTAAAAATTAACAGTAGTTCAATACGTTCGGTTTAAATGCAGATATTAACACGCAAATTGTCCTGCAGGCTGAAGGAGGTAAAGTAAGGCTGAACTTCAGTTTAGTTCAGTAGAAAGTTTTCATGCGTTAGGACTGCCCTTAGATTGAGCAACCGTGGTCTTCCAAGCTTATAATGCGGTACATTGTCTATTAGACTGAAAGATTTTGGTCCAACAGTCTTGGAATCCAAAGAAGCAGTTGGGACAGACGGTTCTCAGTTATCCTCCATATTTCATATCTTCCATACTGAGCAGTCTCTTAGTAAAGCATGCATGCGGCTTCAGCTCTCCTGTGCTGTTCAGTCCTCATGTGGTTTTCCTTTAGGCTTCTTCCTGTGTGAAGCCCCATACTCTCTGCCTCTACATTTGTTCACAGGGTAAATCCTAGAACACATGAAATGTAATAGAAATCAGTTCATTTATCTAGGCCAGGTAGAAAAAAAAAAGAATATGACGGATGCATTCGCTTACATTGTATAAATCTGTATATAATATTTAATACTATGTCATTTATTTTTTTACATAGTACCAGTTAACACAAATCACATGCATTAACAGTTTGAATTATTAGTGGATATTAAATCTAATTGGATTATTAGTGGGCACATCCATAAACATGTCACTATGTCCCAAATTGAAATTGATATCAATGAATTTAAATTGTTTTCTATCAATGAACCATTCGGTCATATGTGAACACACCCCAGCACACAGTGTGAACAGCACCAAATTCTTCCTCTGCATTTAACCCATTCACCAAGTGAAGCAGGAGGCAGCCAGGAACACAGCGCCCGGGGAGCAGTGTGTGGGGACCGCACCTCAGAGGTGTCACTAGAGGTGTAACTTTCTGATTGTAGAGCGAATGCCTTAACCACTAGGACTCCACCTGTCCCTGTTTAATGTCAAATTTTGTTGTGTCCTCTTTTCATTTTCTGTTTTCTTCTATAATAAATAAGATACACACCTGCGCTGGTAGAGGTAGATGAGGAATACCACGTCATCTCTGAAACAAGCCAACTGATGGGGGCCAGGAGTGGTTATAACACCACTAAATACATCACTTATAAACGTGTTCAACCCCTGGGAATGTGCATAACATAGAAGCATTAACAGTCTTTAACAACAAACCAAATCATTGTGGGGGCATACAGTTTACAAAACAGCAGAGATATAGGCTTTCATCAAATGGCAAAGGTTTTTTACTCACTTTGTAAAGTAATACTGACATCGGAAGGTGCCCAACTGATTTTAGCTGTGAACAGACAGAACAATGAAAAGATACTGATATGCAGTAAATTTAGACACGTTTTATTAAACAGATAAACTGGTTTATGAACAAACCTTGTAATTGACATATAACTGAGGGACCATAGATAGAAATCCAAATGCATAAACTCCTAAGTTAAGAAGACAAGACAAGTCAGTAATCTGGTATTGCAAAATGAAGTGAAAAACTTGGTAGGAAAATTGGTTCATGAGTGTTTATAACTTACCACTGACAAGACTGTTGATGATCCAGAAGTACCAGCTACTGGTATGAGAGGAGGAAAAGACCCGATTAATACAAAAATGTCTAGAGAAACCATTAAAAAAAAAAATAAATCTATTAGTAGAAAAATTACCTTTTATTCTTGAGATATAAAAAGGAGTATATGGCCCCACTGATGCACAGTGGATACAATAAATATGACAAGAATTTCATTGCCTGAGGAAGAGAGGAGTAGAGAAACGTTATTTTGGAAGGTTTTGTTTTCACATTTTTGCCACAACTGTTCAGTTTGGGAACTGCAGTACCTTGGAATCATGCTCCTCTGTTGCACGCTCCATTTCATCTACTCTCTCCTCCTAAAGAGAGCACGCCACAGTGAGCTACATCTACAGTGCAGGCAGGCACCTCTGCCAGCCTAATGCGTAAAGCCAACTAATTGGCCATTCACTAGTATCATATCAAATTTTATGTATCCACTAGTGTGAAAGTATGCTAATAATTGAAACAAACTTAAAAGTCAATGTTACAAAACACACACACACACACACACACACACACACACACACACACACACACACACACACACACACACACACACAC
>JBBPCW010000006.1:9197360-9207501 GCA_037974425.1 Phenacogrammus interruptus
ACACACACACACACACACACACACACACACACACACACACACACACACACACACACACACACACACACACATTAGAAGAACTTACTTTAAAACTGGGCTGAACAGCAAAGACTCTGCTGACTTTCCAAAGCTAAAGTACATGAGAAAGAATGCTTTAGTATAAAAGACTGTTTAATGAAGCTGTTTTGCATTTAAAAGCCAAATCTGCTTCTTTACCTCAATTAAAGCTGCAATTCCCATAGGGATAAGGGTGAGCCAGCTGGTTTGCTCTTCTAGCAGATGGAGGAATATCACAACGGTGCTGAAACACCTCCACATCACTAAAAACACACACACAAGTACAGAGTTTAACATATTTGCAAATCATCTTAAAATGACAGTTTTAGTGCTTGGCGAAATTTTGCACTCTATTTTTTAAAAATGTTTATGATAAATACAAGCATTGTTTTATTTGTTGGTTAGCTATAAAAATGTGCAAGTTGTGTAAGCATGACATTATCTATAACTTACTAACTATATTATTAAATAAAAACAAATGAAACCCTCTACTGAAGCCCATCTAGTGTATTTAATGAAGTTTCATCTCACCTGATCGTTTCGACAGGCCAGCTAAACTTTTCCTCCCTCTCCAGAAGCTGACGTCGTTTTTGAAAGCAAACACTTCAAATGAAAGCTGTGAAACATCACAAAGACTAGTTAATCAAATTAGCTTTAAGAATTGCCACTGTTATACACATTTCTAAAAAAAATTAAGTAAGAAGGGCAAGTGAAACTATTGAATAATTGCAAGACTTTTAAAAACAGAAACAATCTCACATGGAATGAAGGCACCAGGATGGACAGAGCCAAAATGTGAAGACCAGTTTCAACAAACATGGCTTTGATTTCATCAAGGTTCTGCTCAGAAAATCCTGAAATGGAATACATATAAGAAATGTATTAAATATTTCTGTTAGATGATGTGATCAACAACAAATGACTGTGTGCAGAAAACATAAAAGATCTGATGTTGAATTAATGCCAGCTATAAAACATGAAAAGTGAAACACTGAAACTGACTTACCAAAATGTTTGAGTGAATATATCACAGCCTGGATGTGGATCCAGATTCTAAATTTCCGAAGTGTTATTGTGTCGTATGATATAGTGAGTGGGACTGCTTTAGTAGTGCTGTTTATCTCCTTCATGGAAAATTCAGGAAATTAGAAATAAAGTATGAGAACTATTCTGTGACCATTTACTGTTCAAGAAGCATTGAACTTTTACATACGATCAAATCTTTTAGTCTGCTTCTCATTTCATCAACAAGTAAAAGAGGCAGATAGATTTTCTTCTTCTCCTTCTTTCCATCTTCAACTCTAAGGAAAAACACAAGAGTTGTATCGTGTTAAATCCCTTAAAACTGAAATAGTCATAACTGACACTTATGATTCAAATACAGTGAATGTTAATACAATTCTAATTCAATGGTTAGAATATAATGTATTCCTGGTCAAGAATTAAGCCTAGTCTTGCCTAAGTTCTTGTCAGACAATTCTTTTGAAATCAAACATTTCAAAAGGAAGTTTATCCCTCTGCGAGACAATAGCAGCCTCTCCTAGATGTATGAACACTACTGTGAGGACTTGATTGCATTCAGATATAGGAGCATTAGTGATATTGGATTATTAGTTCTGGATTCGTTGGCTTTGTCAGCAACAGTTGCTTAGATTTGTTTTTGAACTTACAGGGTGTGGAACTCACATTTTCATGTATCTCCGCAGATCACTGGGCACTGCTGCATTATTAAAAGTGAAATCTTCTGTCATCATGTTTAGAGTAATGCGTGATTTCCAGTATGACACAAGCCTTTGATCTTCTGTCCCCTAGAGCCAACAGAGAGCACAGAGAAAGAGCTGAGTGACACTCATAATATTTGTCTTAAATGTGGGCATCAGCATCACTCTCAGTGCATTTTTCTTTTGTCATTCACACTTTACTTCTGTTAAGGCTTTATGAAATGCCATTTTATGATTATATTAGTACATGGTAACATGTTTATTTTTGGTCTGCATAATTTTGACTCAAATAATTAACATTTGTTGGATCACTAGAACAGCAATATTTATTCTATAAATATAGTTTGAAGTTGGACAAGGTGCAAACAAGGAGCAGACACTTAGGGTGTAAAAATACATTTATATATAAACATCTGTTCATAGATTTGTTTGACTCACAGAGTGTATCGTCTACTACTACTACTACTACTACTACTAATGCTAATAATAATAATGCTAATAATAATAATAATAATAATAATAATAATAATAATAATAATAATCAACAGCCACAGCAGCAGCATCAACATCATCATCATAATTACATACGCAACACCTCTACAACAATTTAATGTGATTTGCTAGAGTGCTTACTCAAGGCCTTAAGAGGCATCGGTATTAGAAAGGCCAGTATTGCGATAATGAGTCATAGACAATATAATACGCATCCTTCAGTGAGGAAGAAGTTATACCTCATTAATCAAATCTTGCTGAAACAGCAATGAGGACTTCACAAAGACCACTACAAAGGAGTCAACAGTATTACCTTCTGAGAGACTCTGGCAGAGCCGGGGCTTCCCGCAGGAGGAGGAGGAGGCATTTGAGAGGTGAGACGAGCCACAAGCCGCACATGTTTGCTATCCTTCCATGGTGAGACTCCACTCTTGTGTACAAACACGACTGCATGGAGGGTCCCATTCTTGTGGGTCAGTTCAGGCAACGACACGCTCACCTTCCTGTTTTCAACAGAAAGTACACAGTAATGTAAAATAAAGCAGGAAGGTTATCTGGGGTATACAGGGATGGGCTTCATTTAACTATCTCTAGAAACTATAAGTTCACGTCATTGATTTTATGGTTGCCACATTCCATTATAATAGTGACAATAATTGTTCACATAAAGAACTGATCAAGTATACATTGAAATCCAGTTTGTTATGCACTTTTTAACCAGGTATAAATAACCATAATTGTGTGTATCACTGTGTGCATTATTTTATTATGGTGTGGAATACTCTGCCATGTGTATATCACTACTTATGTCAATATTTTCTTGTATACTACTGATCTACTACATGCAGTACATACTCCTAACTACCATTGGTGTTGTTAGAAATTCACTTTATTGTTACTTATGTATAGTTATGTATAGTATTTATACCCAGCATTTGTTTATTTATCATAGTGTATTTTCCTATTTCATATTTTTTCTAAATTTCTTTTTAACTGGATTTAATTAGACATAATAATTTATACTGTTCTTGTCTGTGTGTCTTTGCACTCATAACATGAACAGTTTTCTATGGAATCAATAAAGCTTTCTGATTCTGATCTAATGTATAAATGATAGTACACAGCTTAGAGCAAACAAACACTGATCTGTGCATGCATTCTCCTCACAAAGGAGAAACTTGCCTTTCATACTTTGAATGAATTTCAAATTTGTCCACTTTGAGAAGGAGTTTATGTGCAGCCTCATCACTGGGGTCCAGGCTTGAGTACACACTGAGCTTTAAAATGCAGAAAAAAGCGAGTGTATTTTTAATTTCAAATTCAAAAATACTTTAAGGCAGGAGGGATTGCAATACATAAATATACACATATACATCTGTATACATTTGTACATATACACTTCTATATGTACAAACACATACATGCATATATTTACATATGTATTCATACATATGTACAAATATTAATACAGTACTTCAGTTATTTTAATAATAATTATACTGTAAATGTGTTTTAATAAAACAGTACTGCAGCCTACTCTCCTACTATTACAACACAAGCACAGTTTAAATGGACACACGCACATATGAGACCACAAAATTTGCCTTACCTGGAGTCGAGGTTTGCCACTGAAGTAAGATGTAACACAGTCATCCCCCTTTGCTGGGTCACACGGTTTTGTGTGCACGAAGCCATAGATGGCCCAGCACGTATGAAGCACATAGACGACCAACACCCCAAATATCACTTTCGTGTAAGACATCTTAAACTGAGACCCATTCTTGGGCTTGGAATAGCATGAAGGAAACATGTTTATTTTTTCAGGAACAAAAAAAACAATTAAAAGCGTGCAGGATCTTACACAGTGATGTGATGATAGCAGAAATCACTGGATCTGTTTCATCTTCAGCTGGCTCTCTCTGCAGAGGTGAGGAGCATCCATTTGGATCTCAGCATCCTTTTGGAGGAGTACCACTAAGCTTCTGTCACACACTGAGGCAGTAGGGCGCCAACAGCACTGCAAAAAAGCGCACTTAAAAAAAAAGAGACGAAAATCGACTAATCTTACTTGTTACTTGTTTTCTTTAATGTCTAATTGACAGAGGGGTTTTAATCTCTGCTGTTCAGTGTACATTTCTTGCTGTGCCTAGTTCATGTGGGCGGACAGCTCCTTTTGAAGGCGCCTATATTCTAGACATTACGGCTTTTCCAGCTCAGTACACTGTAGCGCACCATGTGTTAACACATTCATGCCTGGATTTAAAACATACATTCATTTTGGTCGTATTCTTGCTCTTTCCTGAACACAAATCTGAAAAATACTGAACAAACACAACGGCAAATGTGATTTTTTTTTATCACTTAGTTTATCAAAATTAATATTATAATTTACTAAACTATAACATATATAATAATGCATAAAACATTATAATATAAAAATGAAAACATTATACATTATAAAACATTACTGCAAATTTCTCACTTGTGGGACTGATAAAGGGTTATTTTGTAATTTGTCACGTGGGACAACAATGTATGAAAAACGAATAAAATAATGGACAGTATAGTTAAAGTAATGTTTCAAAATAATATTTTTAATTAAAAAAAAGAATCAGATAATACTGTTATGTGTTCATACAAAGTAAAACTGAAAAATTGTCACTTAAAAGCAGGCAGAGGAAGTTATAGGGTTATTGGGAGTCAAGGGGTTAAACAGTTACATGAGCCCCAATGCATTGTGGTCAAGTTCAGCTTCTTCAGAAAACATTTCTTTCTGGAAATCGAAGGACCCCCGGGTTTGGATAAATAATTTTATTATTATGATTATAAGGCTTCAGGTTTATGCACCGCATGGACGATGTATAGCCAGTCAGTAGTCTTAGCTTGTTGTTATTACACATGCTAGAAAGTCAGCCAAAGACATGTTGCCCACATTTTCTCATTTACAGCAGCATTTAGTCAGTTTATTCGTCTTTTTCGACGTTTTCTCTTATGACTACAGCAACAAGACTCTGTGGAAAGCCTAGCTGGTCGGGCTGAAACCCTCGCTCTGAAGTTATTCGGAAACTTCTGCTAATCGGGGTCTTGCTTCATCTGAACATGTAACCAGACCAAACTTTTCACGTCTTTTCACCTCGTTTCTCCACGATGGAGGTGTGTGTGAGACTGCTGTGTCGGGAGAGCCCTCTGACAGTGTCCACGAGATGTTGGAATCGAAGAACTTTAACTTGCAGGAGGTCAGGATCACCTTTTACACGTCATCTGTCTGCTCGACACTCACCACTAACACCAACAGTGTGGAGAGGAAAACACGGCAGCACCAGTCCAGCACAGACACGTAAACACAACTGTAAGTGTTTTCTCTTATTATAAATTGAGAGGAAAGTTCACATCTCAGAACTTTACCTGTGTTAAATAAAATAAAAAATGCTATATGTAATGTATAAATGTATACATATGTTTTCCTGCAGAAGTCGTACACACACACACACACACAGACTTTTTTCAGGGTTTGGGCTAAGCCCCTTACTTCCAGTGAAGAGAAGTCTTAATGCTTCATACCAAGACATTTTGCTTCCAACTCCGTGGACACGCTTTGGGGAAGAGCCTTTTCTGTTCCAGCATGACTGTTCCCCAGTGCACAAAGCAAGGTCCATAAAGTCATGCTAGGATGGGAAGAACTTGACTGGAATAGGAACACATCCTTAATTCTGACAAAAGCTAATTGTGGAAGCCTCATGAAAAAGAGCTATAGTAATAGAGGAATTTCTACAGGAGAACTAGTACAATCAAATAGTCAATTCAGACACTTACTATACATTACTACATGACACTACACTTTTTTGTGCAAACTTTTGTATTACGCACTACTCCCAGAAAATGTATGATAAATCAGGCAAAAAGGTTATAGAAAATAGACAATGGAAAATATACAGTTTCATACAGTGCTGATATCAGTATTTGCAGTTACTTTTTATAAGTGAATGATATAAGTGAATAATGTGAAATAAATTTCCTCCTTCAGTCTTCTTCTGTCGTGGTGGAGTTACGGATGCTTCCCATGCAGCCGCTCTGTCCAGTGTGGCCCCTGAATTTGTTGTGGTAAGCTCTCGCTGTGGGTTAGGGGGGTGGAATTAGTGCCTATTAGTCAAAGAACTAAAATAACTTTGTGCTGCCCTTGAACATACCTGCATATGGTATTTGTCACTTTGTTGCACAAAACACACGAGTAAAAGTATAACAAAAACCTAACAGCCTTTGTTGGTATATCAACAGAATTTGAGCTTCTCGGCCACACCGTTAGAGAACAGAGACCTGAGCCTTTTACAATTGTGATACATGTTAATATCACTGCAGGAGTTTGTCTTGTGTCCAAATAATGATATTAATTGATATGTAAATATAGTCTGAGATATAAACTCTGAGAGATTACTTACCACTACAAGAGTTTGGAATTCTGATCAAATATTGATTTAATAATCAAAACTTCTTTAGATCACTAATTTATGTAAACTGTTTTTTTTTTTTTTTTTAAGTCTTTTGTTTTCTAATAATTGTATTTTTTAGTATACCTTTTTGCCATCACATAACCATCATTGATATGGCATTAAACTTAAACTACTGCTGCTACTGCTGATGAGAGATTACAGCCACGGTTTTGTTCAACAGATGAAATTTGATCCAGATGGGAATGTCACTTCATTTGGTGAGTTGCATCATTGATTCATTCCATTGGTTGATTCCAAATGAAATGTTTTTATGGTTTTATTACATGTAAGGTATGGAGGGTCTATTTTGTTAATTCTGCTCAGGTAAAAAGAAAGCAGAGTTCTATCAGGAACTTGGTTTGCAAGCGAGAGACCTGAGATTCCAGCACCTCACAAGCATCACATCACGAAATAATGCAATCATTATTCGCATGGAAGTATGTTATATTCATATATTCTGGGTGGTTTTTTGGTTAATAATGCTGTTGTTCTTTGTTAAATACAAGTTAATTTTATAGAAGAGCAGTACTTGTGGTAGCACATTCATATATGACTCCAGGTTATGATAATCAGTAGAACATTTCCATCCACTGTGTCAGCTGAACCTTCTGTTTCTTGCCTCCAATCAGGTTCTAAACAGTTTCTTTTTTTTTTTTCTTCCTGTCCTAAGTCTCTAAAGGCAGTAGTTACTCCAGAGTGCTTGCTGGTGCTTGATTTCCGTGGACTGGGTCTGGATAAGTGGCTGGTTTTGGAGCTGGGGCCTCAGTTAGCAGGGGATGGAGCCTTGGCCACCTACTCACTGCCCTTTGAGTTCAGAGCCTTGGAGGCCATCCTACAGCACAGGGTAAATATGGACATCTGTTATTGCAGTTCAGTGCTGAAATTGCTGAAAAGTAGGGCTGCAACATTTAGTTGAGTAGACTGATGCACACAAGCTATACTGATTGTTTCCATTTTCAAATATTCAAAAAGTGGCGATTAGAGAATTCTGCTGCATGTGTGTTTTATTTTGGTACAGATAAACACACTCCAGGCAAGGTTAAACGAGGTTCAGCCTCAGATCCTGGACTGTCTGGAGTCATTAGTTGATCCCAAGCTTCTCTCAGCTGATCGCAGTAAACTACACATGCTTCTTCTCAGCAGTAAGAGGTAGGCCAGGAAAAGCAAATGCCTTACAGTGTTATAATCGAACCATAATTTGGAATCTAGTTGTCAAATTGCATGTCTGAGCTCAAAGAATCTTTGCATTACCATTTGTAACAAAAGCTAATAACTTGTAACATATGGGTTCTGATTTAAGCATAGCTTGCTGCATAAATGTATCCCCAAAACCTAAAGACTCCCTTTTTTTCTGTAGCCTTTCTGAACTGGAGACTGATATTAAAGTGTTTAAGGACAGCCTGTTGAAGATCCTAGATGAGGATGAGTTGATTGAAGAGCTGTGCCTCACCAAGTGGACAGACCCCCGTGTGTTGTAGGTGAAATATGTCATATTCGCTTTTTTTTTTTTTTTTTTTTGGCGTTCCACATTTTGCTGTTTTCTTTCATTTCATTTTTAAGGTACATTAAAACAATATAGTCAACAAGGATGAGTTTGTTTCTCTTTCTGAATTTGCAGCACACAGGGATTGAGAAAAATGTGGAACATAAAAACAGCTGTCTCAACAAGGCTTTAGTGATTTAGTTGTAAATATTGCTGTATTATTTACAAAACAAGTGCAGTTCTCAGCAATGTTCCCAGTCATGAAATGAAATGAATTTAAACAAGAGGCATACTGACTTTATTATTGGATTAATGCTCAATATAAAATGAAATAATTGCTCTAATTGTGAAATAATCATGGTATGTGGTGGCGTAGTTGGTAGGGTACTTGCCTCATGGGTTCGAATCCTACCTTCAGTACACCATCACTGGGTCCCTGAGCAAAACCCTTAACCCCAAGTTGCTCCAGGGAGACTGCCCCCTGTAGTTAGGGAATGGAAGTCGCTTTGGATAAAAGCATCTGATAAATGCCGTAAATGTAAATATCTATGCCAGTAGCGTGTTTCATTATTTATAATGTTGCCAGTGCACCTTTCAGCTGATTTCAGTCTGTGTTTCCTTGTTTCTGTCTGTCTATATATTTGTGTATGTGTGGAGGCAGTGAGCAGAGCAGTTTAGGCATAGATCATGCTCATGAGATGGAATTACTGCTGGAGAATTATTTCATGCAGGCGGAGGAGCTGGGAAATAAAACACGAGAGCTGAAGGGGCTCATAGATGATTCTGAGAGTGTCATCTTCATCAACCTGGACAGGTATTTCTATATTATAAATATATCCATTTTTGAATAGGCATATCTATTGATTTATGAATGCTTAAGCGGCTACATCTGTATTAAAATTTTATATTGAATGGCAACATTTTTCAGTGCTCTGATGTATTGAAGTTATTTGGTCAGTAAATTGACTGCTCTTAACAAGAATTTCAGCTTATTTAGTATTAATCCAAAAGCTGGTTTTATGCACAGATGATATGCTGTTGATTCTCCATGCTGTTGTCAAAACAGCTGTAACCTGCTGAAGCATCTGTGGCATCTGGCACCCAGACGGTAGCTGCAGACCCTTTTAAGTTGTGAGGTGGAGCTACTGGATATTGGGCTTGTTTTTCTAGCACCTTCCACGGATGCTAGACCCATTTGAGATCTGGGGAGTTCTGAGGGCAGGGCAACACTTTTCACCATGTTCCTCAAAACATTCTTAATGTTTGCAATTTGGGGGCACCTTTTATCCCAAACTCAAGTTTAACCAGCAGTGAAGAGCATCAACTGCTTCCATTAACTTGTCTTCATCCCTCAACGCATCTCTTCCCCAAAAGTGGCATACATGTACCTGCCATCCATGTGAAAAGATCATATGAGATCAGATGATATTTTTAATTGCTCCAAGGTCCAATTTAATTGCCCAATTCTTGTTGTAGGTGTTTGGAAAATGGACAAGGAGTAGCATAGGCATTCTGACCAGTCTGCTGCTGTGCAGCCCCCTCACACAGTCACACAGTAAGGTGCGATGCTCTGTGTTGGGTGGCACATTTCTTCTGTAACCAAAATAAAAAATGTGCTGACCAGGAGCGCCCCACAAGCCACAGTGATTATGCCCTTGTGAAACTCGCTCAAGCCTTTATTTCTGCTCATTTCCAACACACCCTAAACATTGCCAACAAGAGCTTACTCACAATCTAGTATATCCCAGACCTCGACACAGTGATAATGTTACGATAATCACTGTTCAGTTCATCTGTAAGTAGTCATCATGTTTGGCTCTCCACTGGCTAACTTGTGTGTGTGTGTGTGTGTGTGTGTGTGTGTGTGTGTGTGTGTGTGTGTGTGTGTGTGTGTGTGTGTG
>JBBPCW010000006.1:9210139-9223870 GCA_037974425.1 Phenacogrammus interruptus
GTGTGTGTGTGTGTGTGTGTGTGTGTGTGTGTGTGTGTGTGTGTGTGTGTGTGTGTGTGTGTGTGTGTGCGCGCATATAGTTCATGGACATTATTTACCTGTCTGTTCTCCAGTGAAAACACTGCTGCTAGCATAGAGGTGATTCGAAGCATCTGCAGTCTGCTGGTTCTGATGTCACAGAAAGATAATGAGCCCTATTTTTGTCTTTCTGTTCCTGAATTTGTACTAGTCATCGAAATGTGATGATGCGACTGAATCTCCAGCTCACCATGGGAACCTTTTCCCTGTCCTTATTTGGCCTGATGGGTGTGGCCTTTGGCATGAATCTGGAGTCTTCCTTTGAAGAAGTTAGTATATTTTTGAGAAACAATTTTATATAATTTTATAACTAATACATGAAATTAAAAATAATTTAAGGGACTTTCCAAAGTCACTGTGCTCTGTAGTAAACAGTTCTGCATAATACTATATAAATAACATTCCTTCTTTTTTTTTTTTGGCTGTGTGCTTTTTCCCTCGGTAGCCATGGACATGGACTCTGAATATGATGCATGTTTCTTTTTGTTTCTGTCTGTGTGTAGGATCCACGTGTGTTTTGGTTGGTGACTGGATTTATGTTCCTAGGCAGTGGTCTCATCTGGAGACGTCTGCTGTCCTTCCTTGGACGACATTTAGAGCCTACTTCTACACCTTCAGTAAATAAAGAATACAGTTTATATTCTACACCAGAACCCTAAATTAATGAGCACAACCACTGTATATAATTAGCTTTTTCCTAAATTCTTTTTGACATCCCATTCCTTACACCCCCCACTTCATCAGTTTATACTCAAGTGTTAATGTTCTTGGTTGCCATTTTTGTCCTTCAAGCCCTTCTGTAGTATTTGTTGCCCAAAAGCTCTATTCTGGTCTCCGTTATGACAGAGCCCAGTAACAATAAAGTAATGTTCATATGTTTGTAAAGTGCTTTGGCAGGTGGGTGACTCCATGTTACAATTCTTTGAAAACTTAATAAACACAAGATGTAACTGTATCCTCAAATTTTAAATGTAGTTAATTTACAAACGCAATGTAAGGGACAGCACCCCTCATGGAAAAGGACTTCACCATTGAAATGACAATCGTAGTTGCATAGACAAGTGAAACACCTATTTTCACTATTTTCATGCAACTACGATTGTCATTTCAGTGACAAAAAGCAGCAAGTGCCAGCTGAAAGTTCTATGACCTTGGGATCAGTCACAGAAATGTGTCGGTAGGAAATTTGTATTCACAGATTGCCCCAGTCTAAACCCTCGTCTCCAGTTAGCAAGGCTGTGTCTTGTAACCACACTCAACATTTATATTCTTTTATATTCACAAAACAAACTAGAGCCCTGAACAGCAAGGAGTAAAAGGCTGAGGATTTTTTGTTTATGTTTAGAGAAAGTCAGTGGATGCCAGCTGTGAGTGGATTTCAGATATGTTAAAGTCGAAGTGAATTGCAAATCATTACTCCTTTTCCTTCAGTGCTGCAATGTATTTCCAATTGAAAATAACTGTTCTCATTACATACCATCCCTTGTTATTTTTCTCTCACAGATCCCACCTGTTTGGAGGAAAAACCAGATGAGTCAGTTGAGCACCCTAAAGGGACAGAGATGAAACATGGAGTTGATGATAGTGTGATAGCATATCTCTCTCTCTTTCTCTCTCTCTCTCTCTCTCCCCGTCTCCCTCTCTCTCTCTCTCTCTCTCTCTCTCTCTCTCCCTTTCTCTCCCTCTATCTCTGACGTTACAGTTACTGTTTTTAATACAGTAGGTGTATTGTTAACAAAAGTGATTTTAATCTTGTCAGGCAATATGAAATAAGACTAACACCAAGCAGTCTTGGTTGGAGTGCCTGGATTTCTGGTTAAAAAGTAACAGACAAAGCTTTGGTTAAATTAGTTTTTTAGAATTAATATTTAATGAAGCCCTTAACTCTCATCTTGACATTGATATTGATGTCTTGCTCAGTGCATCGCTGTAAGTTGTCCAAAATGTGTGGCACATTAGACACATTTTGAAGACAAAAATATCCTGATTTTGTCCATTTTGTTTATCTGCTCTGTAACTGCAGGTGTCCTTATTTTGCATTTATCATTTGCCACATAAAGTGTGATTGATGGGTCTCTTAGTGTGTACTATGCTACTCACTCTATTTATGATGGACTATTTTAGAGACACATTTCTGACCTCCTATTGACATTAAGATATGTAATCACCTAAATGTCAAGTGCTCAGCTGCTACCTTGTACAGTAAATAATGGAGCACTGATGTCAATGGCTATATGGCTTTAAATAAAATGTTTAAATAGAAAAATGAGTCCCTGTGTTGTGAAAACCTTGAATGTGACGCTTTAAGTGATTGTGTTTTGGTAAGAATCCATATATACTTAAGGCTTCTCAGAGCTGTTGCCAGTTAAGTCTTCATAAATAAGAGGTTTCTGATGCTAAATCAGCCTCTCACTCTGAGAAGCTTAATGAAAGTGAGTGGACTTGTTTGTAGAGTATGTGATGCACATATCACATCCAGCAGAGGGAGACAACCACCACAAACAAGTGCTTTTTTTAGCTGTTTTGCCAACAGCAAGTTTATGTTAGAACTTGAGATCCAACAGAATTACATTTCTGGCCTGCTGTATAAAGTATGGCCAGTGCCTAAGCCTCATAATAAAGCAAACCTCACTGTTGAAACCATCTGCTGTAACCACCAGTTACACATATATAAAAAAAAACGTTTCAAAAAATAATACCATATTACAGTATATGATAGAGCTCAGTGAGAAACACTACTCCTTATTTAACCTCATGTATGGGTTAAAGTTTCTGTACTTGGTAAAAAGAAATGATAATCCTCTAAGTGTGTGGCTTCTCAAATTATTGAACTGCATAACTGAAACTGTATAATTAACCCAAGAAGATAACAGCTATGTAGGTAATATAACTGAGAATGTTACCTTGGATATGTTCAGTGGATTGGCTATTTGATTTGGTTTCACATATTTAAATACTTTTCATTTACAGTACAGATTCTTGCTATTTTTTTATTTTATTAAAAAAATAAATTGTAGGATGTGGTCAGCATTTCCTGTATTTCTTGATTTTCACTTCAACTTTTAGATGCTTTTGAACCACTAATTCATTTTTAAATAACCATTTTGGTCCCTTCGATATAATAGTTATTGTTGTAGCACATGCTGTTTTTGTTGTAGCACATTTATAAGGATTCTTTAACATGTTGTGCTATTTTGTATTGTCTCATTTGAAAAGCAGTGCAGGTTGAAACTCTCCTTATGATTTAAGCAGAGCTAAACGAATATTAAATGAATTGCTCTAAATGAATGAATTTTTTAGCTCTAAATGCTAAAATGAGCATTTTTCCCCCCATATACATGGATTGCATGAACTGGGGAGAGAAATACGCCTTTTATGTTAAACTCTTCGTATTAAAGGATTGCAGACGTTTTTTGTTTTTCCATGAAAGCGGTCCAGGTTGAAACTGCCCTTACAATTATTAGATGAATGGCTGTAGTCTAAATAGGTGCCTATTTGTAAGTGCATTAGTTTTTGTGACATCACAAGACAATTACAAACGAAAATAGTTTAGACTCCAAACATGGACTGAGGGAGAGAAAATCAGCCCATATTAAACTCTTCCTATTAAACGTATGAGGTTTTGTTTGTCCATGATATGGGTGCTTTAATTGTGAACAGCATCTTGCATTTGGGACCAGGCCTCCTTAAAGCACTAAAGCACGAGGCAGTCCTGACGCAGCAGCCCACCCCCATACACCCTCCCCCTCCCTACCCCATCGACAAACTACCCCTGCTTCACTCGACTCTCATCCTCAGTCGAGCTGTGCTGATCCTCGGTTCTCCGGGGCTTTTCTTCTCTGCCAGTCTGAGCTCCAGCATCTGATCAGTTCACACCTCCAGCCACGGGAAAAGTTAAAAGCAAAACAGCAAACGAAGGGAAATCGTCGAAGGAGTCGTTAGTATATAGAGACGTATTCGCACTGTTGGGATTAAACCTGGGAGAAGAGGAGAGAGAGTTTCGACGACTCGAGGAGCAGCGAGGAGCGAAAAACACGCATTTCTCTGGCAGAGCTGCTGAGACGTGTGAGGAGAAATAATGAGGAACGTGTGGATGTTGTTAACTCTGTGGGCACTTTGCTTCTGGGCTCAAGGGGTGAGTTTGGAGAAACGCCTTCCTAAACATGCATCTAACCTATAATCTGTGTGGGTCTATCATTTTTCTTGTCCATGTTTCCTCAGTTTATGTCTATTTTACAGACGCTTCTGTTGTTAGCTTTGTTTTGGAGAAATGCAAATAGTCCTGGTAGCTGCAAACATTGCAGGAAAAGTTGGTGAAACTCTGCAGAAGTGTGTTTCTTCCAGTCTATACTGGACCACATAGTCACAGTCAAATGTGATTTGTGTACAGATCCGTGTTTATTCAGACTTTTCCTAACAAATACAAAATGTAACACTACAATAAACTAAGTTTACACTGTTTCTCGTTTGTAGTGGAGTATTGCCATGGTAACATGACACTGGTGTAGCACACTGTAATAATGGTCTGGATTTCAGAGCATTCATAAAGGTTTCTTATGCACGAAACTGTTTTTCTCCAAACTAATCTGACAATATTCATAAAGACATTTTATACAGGTTTCTGAAAATGTTATTTGACAATGTCATCCTCTCTTTCTTCAACATAGTACAGATTTGGCTACGATCATTACAGTATACACATATAAACTTGACATGTTTTAACAAAAAAAAACAGTTTTTCTTTGCTCCCACTTTGCTGACTTCAGTCCAACTAGCAATGCAGTTTTCCATTCTCAGAGCATGAGAGAGGTGGGAAAAAAGAAATGAACATGAACTGAGTCATCTTAATGAAACAGGAAAACGTCCATTAACATGTATGGAAACTCTGCAGGCAGTATTCCAGGCTGGATGTGCTCTTCAGTGCGTGGTGTTGGTGACGTTGCTTGTGCTTGTCACTGGCCAGCTGACAGTCCTGATTAGTCATCAGATTTGGATCAGAACAGTAAAGCATCAGTGACTAACTGATCGTACACGTCACATCTACCCAAAAGTTTGTTGTCTCCTCTTTATCTGATGTTTCATCCTTCTTTGCTACAGTTACAGCTTCTATGGAAAGGAAAACTTTACATTAGATTTTAAAACACTGCTGTGAGGATTTGATTGTGTTTCATCAGTGAGGCTGGATCTGATGTTGATTAGACCTGGATCACAAACACCAAGGTAGATTGTCCCAGTGGTACTGGGTGAAGCTTCTTCACTCCACAGAACAGTTCCACTTCCCAGCTCAGTTATAGGGGGCTTTATGCCCCTCTAACTGACTCTTAGCACTAGGCTTGGTGGCTCATGTGCAGCATGAGCATCCTTTTGTATTAGTGGTGCTTTTCTATAGACATTAGGCAGTGGGAGCACATTAAGGATGCTGAATACACAGGTTATGTGTCTTTATGCTGTCTAGTTTACACACGTTTGAGGAAAGTGAGTAACCCTCTGTTTTCAGTACCCTAAATCTGGCAGGCCAATCAAACCTCAGAAGTGTAACTCGAGCTCTGTCCTGAATGTGGACAGAATCCCAAAGGCCTCATATAACCCGTATCTCTTCACTTCAGCATTTTTTTTTTACTCCTGGCTGTTGCTTTGTGTGTGAGCTCAGTTACGAGGCAAAAAAACTGCATTGATTATCCCCAGGAACACTGCTTTTAAAGTGCAGTCAAGCAATTTATGGGTTGCCTCCGGACACATCTATGTGTTAATTACCTTTAGCCAGCACGACCTGATCATCAGGGAAGTTAAAAACGGAAACGATAAACACGGGCAACTACTAGTTTGCCCTTTTACTTCATCACTGAGTATATTTCATGTATTGCTTGGAAAGGTGACCCAAAAGATGTCCTGAAAGTACACAGAGAAAACAGCACCCGAGGATCTTTTACAGAGACTTTATGAATAGTCCTGTCCTAAATTTCTAGCTGACTATTAATTGCAGTATAAATAATTGTACTTAATTCATTTTTGCAGCTATTAAAGTACGAGATTAAAGTGGCCAATAGCTATCTTGCTTCCTACCCGTTAACACCAAATACCTACTGGGTGACAACCTACTGGGTGTTTGTTTGTTTTTTCGCAGACATAAGCTGTGTCTAATATTATAACATTGCTAATCACTTAATGCTTTCTTTGAATTATATACATTTGCCTGAGCCTGGTGGTGGAGAATACTAAAATAATTACAGGCAGCTCAAATAATTGCAGTAATTGTAACAAGCCTTACCATAATGTTTCAATATCGAAATGTTGGTATTTGGTGCTAGTGTAGAACTGGACTGATTTTGGCACAGTGTGTGATTCACAGTTTGACCCTAACCACAAACAAAACAAGTTTGTGCCATGTCTGTGACAATATCTGCTGTTGCTAATCATTTGTATTAAATAAATAGTCTCTATCAATATTCAAAAGGTCAAGTGCACACTATTGCCCCCCTACACAGTAAACACACATACAGGAGCATGTTGTGTGCTTGACCTTTCCATATATATATGTATGTATGTGTGTATAAACAAATAAATATATATGTTTGTTTCTGTGTGTGTGTGTGTGTGTGTAATATGGTTTGAATACCCTCATTTTGTGCCCTCCTCAGAGTATGTTGAAGCATTTAAATAAGTGAATGTGAAAGGAAAAGAAAGATTTGCTGGTGGGGTTCAGCCACTGTGAAAGCAGCATGTGCTGGCCTCCCCTTAACCAGGCTAATTAGAGTTGGACATACTGTGCGAAAAGGAGAGAACAATGCTATGAGCAAATTAGGCTGGAATGAAAGGATGCTTCCTCTCTGTTTTATTCTTTTTTTCTTCCATTATATTCTGAGCCAGTATTGTTTGGCTTAAGTCCTCCATTATTTTAAAATGAAAGATGATTTCAGTTGGGGATAACTTCTTACCTGAAGCATCAATACAAAAAAAAGTTTGAAACACGCTGAGCACAATGATAAATTGAAGCTTAAAGGAGGGACTGAGGTTAGCCACACCACAGAGGTTAATATTCAAACTATTTGGCAGAAAATTGCGTAATTAGTTGACAGGAAAAAATTTGCTCTCACTCTTGGTCAAACATTGCTATTAGGTTTGGTTTCTGTGGAATTTGAACCATATTGACTTGGGACTGGATACTTGTCACTTGTTCATCGTTCATTCAAATTGCTTCAACAAATAGTATTGTAAAGCTTTTCTTCATATTACGCCTTCTGCAATAATTGTGATTATTATTTTGCCTCATGCCGCATTCATGTGAAAATGAACAGTTATGAAAACAACCGAATGTGTTATCACAGATCCTTTGATTCAATAGCTGTGAGATTTAACATTAACAAGAAACACAAAAACACACTGACAGAAGTAGCTTAGATGACCAGAGTGATCAGTTTCAGTTGAGTTTCAATAAGAACTGTCTTTGAATGTGACAGAATTCAGATAACATTCAATACCAAATCTGAAATTTTGTGACCTGTAATGATAAAATTCAATCTCACAATTTTTCATAAATATCATAAGACGGAGTATTTTACATGAATACAGTTAACAAAACCTTTCTTCTGGAAGGAACCCTGGAACCCTTTGCAAAATAGTTTTACCAATCAAAAATAGTAAGCTTTGAACCTTTTACACTAATGCAAATATTCTTCTGAGAAAAAACACTTTTCCAGAAAGGGAACATACTCTTTGTCTAGTTTTTGATGCACTCAAGAAATTGCATAATTTTGGATCATCAGGATACCATGCATAAATTAAAAAAACAGGCTGCTTTGGCAATAAAGAGAACACCAATGGCAGTATGCTATTGATATATTGATATAATGCCTATTATCAATATCACAGTATAACATCAGTGTTTGTGTACTGGTAAATTGATCAAATGTGATACTGATAATAGAGTTTTTCAATATATGAGTACACCAACACTGCATTAACTGTATTGTTTAAGAAATACGGCAATAGTCTAAAAATTTTGTAGGCTTTTTCTTTTTGCCCCAGACCCGCCACATCACCGCATCACGTGAGCGTGCATTAGCTCATTTTGTCCACCTATGGAGTGGCTGAGAAATGCTGGCTACATTTTTCCAGACTGACATCACAGTAAGAAATTACATCCTAAATTATGGACGTCTGATGGAACACTCCTTGAATGTGGTGAAGTTTACATTTTGTCCTGAACGGAATGCTAGAGGCGCCCATATTAACCAGACAGCCTTGCAGGATAGGAAGTAATCTGTACATACTGTTGTGACACAGGTAATGGCACATACGTGAGCCTGTTATTTGAGGCCTTTCATAAACACAGCTCAGCCTTGTTAGCCCTTTTCATAAACATATTCCAATATGGCCAGCATCTGGACAAGAGAGACAGCATACACAAAGCGTGATGGAGGGCGCTGTGGAATGGACATGTTGTTAAATGGAAGGATTTTTGTGATGAAAACAGTAGTGCAGAGTGAGAGTCTTAAGGCTCCCACACTCTCATTCCTCAAGCTCTTGGTTAGCTGAGCAAATGGAAAGTTGTGAGGGAACATTTTGGGGGCTGGGGAGCAGCTGTGAGTGCAGCGGTTGAGCACGGCTGGAAGAAAAGCTCGGGTGAGGGAGACGTGTCATCTGCAGCGAGCGCTCACTCAGCCCAACTCTGGTTTCACTTCATAAGGACTTTCATTAAAGCTGAAATAAGCATTTAGATCAGACTGGGGTTGGCAAGTGAGAGGCATTGTGCGGAAAAGGTGGGCACCATTGTGGTTAATGTTGTGGTCGTGGCTGCTGAAATTACAGCAAGAGCGACTTTAAAAAGCAGTAGACAAACTTCGGCCAGGGTTCACTCATTGCAGTGGGGAAAGAAGAAAGACTACGTAAACTTTACGTAAGCCAACATAAAGTTCCAGTCTAGACTTTCATGACTATTTGTTTAAACTCCATGTCTTCATTTAAAAAAAACAAAAAGCTTCAATCAATTGACATTCATTTCCTGTTTGCATGATTCTCCTAATTGTAAGACATAGAGACTGATCGACACACTTGTTTAGGTGCATTTTTATGTGCACTAATCATACATTTTTATTGGCAGTTCTAATTCATTTCCAACCATATAGCCTGATTTTGAGACTATTTCTATTAGCATTACTTTCTCTTAGCATTCATTTCTATTACTACTATTATTTCCAGTAGTTCCTATCAGCCAAAGAGAAATAGCAATATTGGCTTTTTAGCAAGTTTTTAATTCTAGATGAGAAATTGGTTGCCTTTTTAAATAACATCATGTCAAGTGCTACGTTGAAGGCAAAAGGAAATGTGCCATTTTGCACAATGAGTCATGCATAATTATGCTGCAACACTGTGGAACAGGTGTAGCAGCAGCACAGTGCGAGAGCACATTTTTGCCCATTCTTTCTGGAAAATTAGTTCAGGTTGATTGGATGATGCTTGACACAGTTTTCGGCTAGGCCTGGTTTGAGATCTGAACTTTGACTTGGCCGTCGTAGAACATTTACCTTCCTGCTGTTCAATCACTCCAGTGTTGTTTTGACCTCATGCTCGGGATCATTGTCCTGCTGAAAGGTGAGGTTTCCCCCCAAGCTTTATTTTTTAAGCAGCTTGTCTTGCAGTATCTCTCTGTATTTTTTTTTTTTATCGTTCCACCCGTCCTTCAGTTTTGACAAGATTCCCAGCCACTGTTAAGGAAAATCTCCACACTCTCCTTCCACCCTCATACTTCACTGTTCTGGACATGTTTATTGCGGAATGGACAGTGTTATTCTTGTTCCATATATAGTGATTTCCTGGTAAAACAGCTCCTTTTTGTCTCATCTGGCCACTTAATCCCACATTTCAGCTGGGTTACTCTGAAGCTTTCGGGCAAACTCCAGATATGCTTTGATGTGGCTTTCCTTCAGTAACAGTCTAGCCACCCTCCCATACAGGCCAGTTCTATACAGAGCTCTTGACATCACTGACTAATGCATCTTCTGTTGTGTCTTATGAGCATATAGGCAGAGAAAATTATGTTTATCTTCACTGAATTTAATGGGCTGGAAATCATATTTCTGGAGATAATAAACCCTGAACATAGCTTCCCAGGTGAGTTTTTAGCAAGCAAATATGAAAGACTGTTGGAGAGTGAAAATGTGATAATAGTTGAATAATTTAAAATGTATTTTAGGTCACAAACAGCAACTAAAAAATAGTGACTCTGGTTACAGTTAATTTGATTGATTTTATTTGGATATACCGCTGTGTTATCTTCCCAGAAGAGGTTTTTTGTCCCCTAAGTTTTCCTGGCCACGTTACGCAAGCATGTTGACATAGTGGGGCTGCTGTGGACAGAGTTGGGGGAATGGCTGACGAGTGACTCCCCAGGCCTCCACTCGGCCCATATATGGATGCACCTTTTTTGTTCTGACAACAGACACCTCCACGCCAGATGTTTTTTGTGTACAGTGCAGATGTTTGTCCTTCCGCTGATACAGAAGCGTGTGTTCCCAGAATCTGACAGTGACGATGCTAAGCCAGGAATGTGTGAAGAACCGCATAATGCTGTTCGTAAAACACACATGTTCGTAAAACTCTCAGGCTCACCATGCCACTTTGCAATGATTGCTTTTTTACATCTTGGAATGATGCACAAAGCATGAAAAAAAAAGTGCCCACCAACTGCTACTGGCATTTCTGAAATAATGTGTATGTGAATCACATTTGTTGGAAAGAGCAAGACAAAACAGAAAAAAAGTACATTCAGTTCCACAGAGTGTGATAACAGTTTCCCTAGAGGCATTTAAATACCATGAATTCATATCATGAGGGACCACTCTTCTTCAGTGTGTGAAAAGATATTGGGGAAGTGCTTGACAGATGATGCTGACCCAGTACCGGGAGAATTAAGGCTTCTTTTTTTCAGGTAATGTCTATGTTTGTGTTTACTGTCTTTCTGCTAAAAGCTTTCAGCTCCAGAGGAGCAGTGCTGCATAAACACAGGTCACGCTACACAGAGACTGATGCGAGATAGCAAGACTTATATTTTGTTTAACCATGTTTATTCCAATGCAATTTATCTCTCTTTCTTCCTCTTTTCACGCTCTACACGTTTGGTGTCTGGGTTACAAAGTTTGCGCATATCTAAAGAAAACAAGAAAATGAAGCTGTTTAGGGTCTCTTTCTCTCTCACTCTCTTGCTCTCTCTCTGTATTGCTCGGTCTACCCTCCCTTTGTCTCTCTCTATCTCTCTCGCTCTCTCTATTGCTCTGTCTATTCTTTCTTTCCCTCTCTCTTTTTCTCTCACTCACTCTCTCTCTCTATAACTTCAGCTTATTGGAATGTGGAAGAAAACATATATTCTGGCTGTGTTGTTCCTGAATATCTGTGAAACCAGCAATGAAAACGTGCTCCCTCCCTGAAAGTCCATCTGAGTGTGGTGATCCATGCAGACTGACTGGCTGGGCTCGGTTCCAGCAGCACATAGAGGAACAGTAAAGAAGCCATGCTGGGGAGAGTGTAGGGCTGTTTAGGTGTTGACCAGCCTGGCATTTTAAGACCCCACTGAGTTTCCTGTGACAACTGGAAACTCAAAGCTTCCACATCAACTGTTTTAGGTATAAAAAAATGGATGCTCACAGTAAACTACAGGATGTTTGGCTGCTGAGTGGTTATAAAACATAATGTAAATTTTTTTCACTAGAACTAAAAAGGGGAATTGGTCAGTTCTTTATAGTATGCATTTTGATTAAAAAAAAAAAAAAAAAGTATTGTGCAAATCACCTTAAATATTTATCTAAGTCAATTTCCCAGCCCTGGTCTTGGAGGCACGGATCTCTGCACTGTTGAGTGTTTTTACTGCTCCGAACTCACTTGCTCCACCTAATCACCCCATTAACAACCCCTTACTGAGCTGTAATGGGTGTGTTAAAAAAGGGAATGCACTAAAATGTGCACAACAGTGGGCCATCCATGTGTTTAAAGATATTATCATTGACAAATATAAACTAAACATAAAGGTTTGCTTTCTGTGTTTAATGGAAACCACTTTATTTCCTCTTATTCTGTGGGCACTGTCATATTCATTTGACATTACAGAACTGCAGCTCTTAACACTCCTAATTCTCGAGTGTGAATTACAAACTTCACTAAAAATGGATTGTTTTCTGGTAGTTGGTTGGAAACCCCCCGCTTCTGGCTTAACCATGAATGCAACATTATTTAGGGCTGTCTCTAACGATTTTATTAGTAATCACACAGTTATTTTGCAATTAAGTATTCAGAGACAAAAATAAACATGATCATATCAGGCGTATTCTAGATTTAATGCACTTTACTGGAAAAAGACAAACTGGGCAGCTTAAAAAATAATAATAAAAACACTATTGCATCTAAATATGCGTGTCCATAAAATTCCAGTGAAAGGATTTAACCTGCAGACTGATTCATTAACAATTTTTATCTATTTATGCTTTTATTAATTTAGCAATTATTTGATTTCTCAATGTATGTCTAGTATTATCATGAATTATATGTAGTCCTTGAAATGGTGAGTTAGAATTCAGTAAGGATCACAGAGTGTTAGCTGCATGGACAGGGTACTCTGTTTGCCTCCGCTCTAAAATACTTATTGTTTTCTGTTCTTCAGCTACTATTCATGCACAGGTGTGCAATGAGCTGTAGTGATTGTAGGCTCAGAATGTGTAGCGTTTTGCAGGAGCCAGGTGTGCGGTGTATGGGCTGCTGTGTCACCTGAGCGCCATAGAGTAATTCCCCAAGCCTATACACGCCCCAGGTGCTAACATGAACAATCATGTACATGCATGATGTACTGCTTTAACTGAGAGACGTACCTGTTAAACACCTCGGTGCTCTGTGCTTTTCAAACGCAGTGTACTGTATAAAGCACTCTCTGTACATGAAACACTTCATGCAAAATGTTCATATGATGAACAATCATCAGATAAGCTCTCATGCTGTAGGTTTATGAGACAATCTGTTCCAGCAGTACCAGCAGTGAAGAAGCATGGGTTCACCAACTTCAATAATTTAAAGTAAATATTTCATGCTCCAAATGTTATCTAATGCTGTGATAAATTTAGAAAATATAAAATAATGGCAAAATGTTCTCTCATCACCATTTGTTTTTGTCACGGCTCAGCCAGTGGCCAGTAGGGGTCACAGTTTTTGGTTTTGTTTTGTTTTTGTTTTTGGGACTTTACTTTGACGTTCGCGTCTGTTGTGTGTCATGTGTCCCGGTTTCACCTGTCTTGTGTTTTGTTTTAGTGATTTTGTTTAGTATTAAAGTTCAGTTCAGATGGACCGTCGCGATCAGTCCATAGTCCCACTATTCTCATTTCTATTCATGTCTGTATAGACCCTTGAGCCAGGTTTGTGTTATTTCATGTCTGTAAATAAAGAAACCATGTTCATGGATGCCTGCCTGCCTGTACTTCCAGGGACAGTTTTAATGAATACCAATTTGTTTTTACTGAATACCAAGGTAAACAATAATGCTCAAATGGAACAAGATACACTGAGGGGCAACAAGTGTCTGGACACTTTTGTTCTTATTTAATATACACTACCGGTCAAAAGTTTTAGAACACCCCATGTTTTCTGTTTGTTTGTATTGAAATTCAAGCGGTTCAG
>JBBPCW010000006.1:9231203-9251640 GCA_037974425.1 Phenacogrammus interruptus
TTTTCAATGGAAAATGTCTATTCCCAGCATTACATAATCTAGGACTAGGCTTAATCCCTGTCTGGGAAACCGGCCCATACAGGTTAAAGAATACTTTGTTTTAATGGAAATAATTGATATTGTTTTAAAGGCCTGGTGTGGATGTACTGCAGTCAGTGGGCTGCCTTTGGCACTACAACACCAGAGGCTAGTTTTCAAAAATCATTTGATTGGATTTTGGTTTCTGAATGAAAACCTGAAATGTAGTTATTTCATTTGCTATTTTGGGCATTAATCCAATCCAGAAGATGATATGGGTAGCACTCTTAAGCTGTGCCATGGAAGCAGGATGATTGTCAGTAGATTAAGAATTATTTTGAGGAGTGGTCATGCTGACACAGTTCCTGTGACTCTGTGTGTTTTTTTCCACAGGGATTTTCAGCTTCGCAGTTATGAGATTTTTTTTTACATGAGGCTTAACATGAAGCATAATGTCACGTTCTTTTATTTTCGCAGGTGTCAGGTCAGCTCACCCCCGCTGATGACCTCTACCTCGAGGAACAGCATGATGAACAGTCGGGTGATTATCCTGTTGATGATGACGACTTCAACTCTGGCTCAGGATCAGGTAAGCCTCACACATTACCCCAAATATCAGGTCTTTCAAGTATAACTATCTATGATAAACCTACATGCAAAGAAAAAACATTCCTAGCTTCTAATACATATTAATAGAATTATTCCAGGTAATATGAGAAATTTCTATACTATTCTTAATGAAATTGTGAGAAAATGCAAACGTTCGCTGGCATTTATAAATCTTAAAATAATGTAAGGAATAACAAAAATAGTTGTACAAGGTTTGTTGGGTATGCCATATCATGCATGCATGTCCATGATACATTTGTTTACCCTTATTACCCGATGTGTGGGTGGAGCTAGAAAAAGATGAACACCAACAGTGATCTTAAAATTGCCAAACAACTATCCATCCAGAAGAGCTGTTTGTAACACTTCATATAAAACAAAATGCAGAGCAGAACTGTACTTATGACAAGGCAGTTTATCAGTTTAACAGCCTTCTAACATCTTTACCCTATATGGAAGATCTTTCACCAAAGATTTTTCCAAAGATTGTTAAATATCATGCAACATGTGCAATTACTTGCTGGGTGCTAAATCATTATCAGTATGTGCAACATCTGAGAGAATGCACTTCAACTGCTCCAATAGTATTACCATTACAATATCACAGCTTAAATCAATATCACTTATCTGCTCCTTATCTCTATCTACTACTTATTTCTATTATGTGCAATAACAGACTACAGCATTTTGGGTATGTATAGTGCAATGGTTCTCAAAGCATTGGTTCTTTCAGCATTAAGGCCATCCATCACAGCATGTTAGCTTTCACCCTTATTTTGGTGGCCATAGCATTATATTGTAATGGTTTTATATGTACTTTCTATATTTTATTTTACATTAAATTAAATTGTAAAGTGTTAAAGAGGACATATTATGCAAAACTCACTTTTTAAAAAACAACGTCACAATGAGCATGGTGTCCAAATGGCTCATTTTGAAACAGTCTGAAACTGTGAAGAATAAAGCTGGTGAGATCACTTTATGTGAGAGTGATTCTGTGCAAAGAACTTCATGAACATGTTTTGTAGAGCCCATAGGCCTATAATGACTAGAGAGTTTTTCATTATATGTCCCTCTTTTAAATTTTTGTGTGAGAAGCTGGTCTTTGGGGCCTCTGAAGCTTCTGAATGTTTCCACACAAGCAATCAGTCAGTGCTTAACATTTCTTCATCATACAAATACAGATTCTCTGTTAAGTGTTATGAGAGCAGTAGTAGTGCTGTTACTATTGAGTTTATTGTAGATTTTAAGTCTGTCTAGGGACTTAGACCTTAGAGTGTGGCGATGTTGGCACTGCTCATTAAGCCTGTAACAGTGAGTCTAAATTACGGTAGTGCTTCTGTGTGGCTATTGGAAGCAGAAGGGCTGCCTGCTGGCTGCTAGACAATGGCAGTAGTTTGACGAGTGCACAGATGTTTCACCTGCGGTCAGAAGCGGTCAGCCAAGACCATGGTGTTATCCAGCAGGTGTCTGGTCCATACATAAGTCCTGCATTATTAATGAATTAGCTCCCTCTCTTTCACACGGCAGTCAAGAGCTACACCTTTCACCAGTACATAGAGAGTCTCTGCCTAGGAGAAGAACGTTTACACACTTCTCAAGTATTTATTCTGTGTGTAGAACTTACAGGAATAAATAGGTTCCAAACTATAATTTGAACGCAGTTGTATAAAGCACATGTATTGTTTCAGCTTGGATTACTAGATAAGATGAAAATAGTATGATTTCTTTCACCAGAATCAATGCAAGTGATAATGCATTACTGACTATCTTGTGTTTCTTTAAAATTGCAACACATTAAGCTCAAACTAACTAATATACTATTGTTTACTGTTCATAATAATATAACCTGTTTTAATTGTGAATGTGTTTTGATATGGGATTTGTTAGGATACTGTAGCAGAAGACTATTTACTTTCATCATAATAATAATTGTCCACTAAATGAATCCAAAATAACATTCTTATGAAGCATTGAAATCGTCAGTGCTAATAGGGACACCATGTGGTGAATCTTTGGCCTGCTAAACGTGAGTGAATGAGTGGGTGAGTGACAGAGTAAGCGAGCTACACCAAAGAGGTGATTTGCATCTAGAAAGATGAGAATTACACACATTAATTAAAATTAGAAAGTATAATTATCATTCAGTTTTATACTGCAGTGTAAACCTAGCACCAGCATATAATGTCTGCAAATCTTCTGGGAAGTCTTTTTGCTAAATAGTAGAACTTTGCTGTGATGAATTTGTTAGATTAGTGAGGTCAGGTACTGATGGATCACTCAATGGAGCTCTGTCTCGAGATAATGCACTTCAGCTCCTCCACTAATTAGGAGGACTGTGTGCATACATAGACATATAGTTTGCTTGCAGTTTAATACATTTTCTGTCCATTGTTAATCTCATACAGGTTTCAGTGATAACGATGATGAGGATATGTTGCCTTTTACCACACGAATCATGGAGCCTTTTGACCACTTCACTCAAACCACCAGCCCCAGCCTGGAGACACCCTCAAACACAGAGGTAGAATTAGCCATGGACACAACAGTGGAGGACCAACTGGAAGACGAGGTAAACATATTTCTCATATACAATATTCCACCTTTCATTTCTTTATGATGGTGTTGTCACTTGTCATAGATTGCATCAGAATATCTTATAGATTCTAACAGACATAGCAACATGTAACATATATTCTATTCGTTTTTATTCTTTTTTTCTGTGTGAGATGAAATGACAGGCTGTCACAGCTCTTTGGCTGCGCTATACTCTGTGACACCTCAGATTTTGTTGTCATTTGTCTCCTTTACGTGCTTTTTCAGCCAATAAGCCCTTCATGTCAATGTATACCTCAGTACCAGTGGCAGTGGCATCAAGTGCTGCATATTGGCCAAATACATGTCATGATACAGGCCTCACCATGTGATGCAATGACACCAGATGCACAACAGACATTATTGGTCATTATTTACCTTAGTTTTTCAAACTTACAGTAATACCTAATAATTTAATATGTTTGGGGAATGTAATAATTAGATTTTTAACTTGTATTTATACTACAGTTATGATCTAATACTTATGGAATGCTTTATCTCCATTGCGGCATTTAATGCAGAAAACATGTTTAAAAATGTTTAGCATATTTCATTCTTGAAGTACGGGAAGCATTTTAGATTCAGTGTATTGGACTACAGAGCCAGCACAAAAAAATGGGCCGCTGTCCTATTACATCTGGACTGCATTGTATATAGCAGGTCATAGTAATAATCTACACAATGTCTGTTAGGTACGTTTTTTTGTCAATTATAAATGCCTGTATCCTCTCTAGGTCTCGGATGATCCGACCGAAGAGCCTCAGTTCACTAGTGTAGCCACCAGCACCAGTACCTCCCCTGGTCACTCGCTGGAATTTGACAAGCCATACTCAGAAAACCTCTTCAAGAGGACAGAGGTGCTGGCAGGTATGTTCAGTTGAATGATTTTCCTATCGGTTCATATATTGTCTGATAAAGAAACTGAAAATGGTATTTGGGAATAGTGACAGCAGACAGTGGGTCAAGACTTTAATTAGGCATTTATTAAGAAGTCATTTGCAATATAGTTACTGAATAGTAATACATACTAATCAAATGGGATTAGTTTTACGTGGGGATGGTGTTTATGTAGGCATTGGTCAATTTTAGCAGCAGTGTGCAGCCGGTAAAAATAAATGACATAAAGCACTTGGACATATTTGGACTAAAACTGCTACGACTAGAATTTAGATAGATATGCCTGGTTTTAAGGTTAAATTCAATGTACCATTGATAACTATTAAAAAATTATTAGCTCATCAGAATATGGATATTACAAATGCTTATAAATCACTGTTCATGTACAATCTGTACCAATGATAACTATAAACAAATTATTAGCTCATCAGAATATGAAAATTTACAAAAGCTAATAAATCACTGCTCATGTACAATCTGGTTTGTAGATTATGTTTTACAAATGTAGATTAAAATTGTACATGATTTACATAACATACATGTAATGTTACAGTTTATGTAAATAACAAATATGTCAGTTTCATGCGACTTGAAACATTCAAAACTGCATAAATATGTTTATATTTATCTTTTCCTGGCATGACTTATATACAGAAAGAAAGTAATGTGAAAGAGTATGCAGCATATTTTTTAAACATGAATGCACACATCAACAAATACAAGAACAGTGAAAAGTTATTATGAAGTGTTAGTGATATGGGTACTTTCTTCATTGTTATATGTTTTTGTGTGCTGTATTTTGATTGTCTTTCTTTCTTCTCTTTTATTTCTGTAGCCGTTATAGCCGGCGGTGTGATCGGCTTTCTGTTCGCCATTTTCCTGATCCTCCTCTTGGTGTACCGCATGAGGAAGAAGGATGAGGGCAGCTATGACCTGGGGGAGCGTAAACCACCCAGCACGGCCTATCAGAAGGCTCCAACCAAGGAGTTCTATGCCTAAATGACCAATCACTCTTAACATTAACATCAATGTGACAACCAGTTCCTCAGTTTTCTAAAAGAAAAGGTGGAATGAAGCAAGACTGAGGAGAGTTTTATTGGGAATCGTATTTAATAACAAGGATATTTTTGCTTTATAAAGCCAATCAGCTCTTGTGTTTTCAATTTGGATTACAATTTGTTTCTTTTGTGGATTTTGAAATTATTGGAGAAAATAATATGTAATATAAAACAGCAGATCTTTACTCATGACTTCATTCATTGACTACTTTGTAACTGTAAAGGTATGTATTTTTTAGAAAAAAAAAAACAAGCAGCAAGGAAATAATGTGGACTATAACTGTACATCATCTTTTAAGTTTAAATAACTGCCCTGATCAAATTTCAGCAGTTTCTCCATGACGTATGGTTGATGATGTCATTCATGATTTAGATACAGTTTTTTTTTTTTTGTAAAGGTTTTTCTTTTTTTAGTTCTGTCACCCTAAATTTGTATACTTTTGTCAGTTCTGTATCTATAAGGACCAATCATTTTCAAAGTGTCTTCATGTCATATTTACTCATATTTCATTTTGGAAGGAATCCCTCCAGACTCAAAATCTCCAGATGTTCAGATTTCCTAATTTCCTTTTTTAAATCAAGCCAAGAACAAATCTTAACATGCTTCAGCTCTCTCTCTCTCTTTCTTTCTTTCTCACTCTCTTTGTGTGTGTGTGTGTGTCTCTCTCTCCCTCTCTCTCTCTCTTTTTCTCTCTCGTTTCTAAGTTGCTATGCAAGCTAATGTGAACTCACTGAGTACGCAGTGCCACTTGACACTTTTCTTTGAACAAATCTAATGTCACTGTCTCTTTTTTCCTTGTCTTTTATGCCCTCTGGCTAGAGTCAAACTCAAGATTTTTCAAAATATTTTCCCACATAAGCTGTAAATCACAAAAGCTCCATCCCATTTTCATCTTTAAACAGTCTTAGTCTTCAAATGTTAAAAATGTCAATCATTTGGGGTTCAGACTCTGTGCTTGCAGACTTTGAGGACGATGACATTAGCACTCTTGGCTTAAACATGTGGGGGTGCATTTCATATTAAACAAGACTTTTCATATTGTAATTACACCAGTGAATTAGACACATGTCGTAATAAAACAACTGATATCGTAATAAAGCAACAGTCAAAAGTCTTAGTCAAGGTAATGTGCTCTAATGTTCTGTTTCCATAATCACCCAAGTTAGAAGTGTTTGGGGGCTGGAAACTCTTCACTTTGGTGCTCACATTATTTTCCAGTGAGACGAGACATTGACGTTGTTTACAAGCTTTTGGTTAATTTACACTGAGGTTTACAGCGTAATGTCTGAGACTCTGTGTATCTGAGGCTGGAGCTACACTGAAACTCTTGTATTTGTTCAGTCATGTTAGTAAAGAATGCTAATGTTTAGGGTCTAAATTGTTTAATGATCAAATTTGGTGGTGTTTTCATGTGAACTGGAGTCACAGGGCCAGCCTCTACATATTTTCAATGAAATGAGGATGACCTGTAATTTACTGAGAAGAAAAAGTGAGAAGTGAAAATGTGTTGGATTATAATCCAGAATGAGTTGTATAGGGAGATGCCCAACATAAGTGCACTTCATTTTTTTCTTTGTTATTACACCTGTAGTATAACACCTGTAGCTCCTTTGCTGTGTTCATTTTACATATTCCCCTAACAAGGCCACCTTTTTAATGGTGAGGCCCTTCGTTACTGTTCTGTAACTGATAAACAGTCATTATTTTCCAAAGACTTAAACAGTATTGTGGTGATAATTCCATGATTGCATTCTAATTCCTTTTTATGTTCCTTTATGCTTAATTTCCTTTAAGGTCCCGACCGTTTTCAGACAATGACTTATCTGTATATGTTAATATACAATAATTTATAGAATATAATTATTTATATACAACATATTAAATGTAATATGTTAGTTTAAAAAAAAAAAGTCTATGAAAATGTGTATTCACGGATGTTTAAACGCCCTTGAAGTGCCTACTGTTTCAAAACAGGTTCCCATTTTTGGGCATTTGAGGACATTAGTACAACAGAATGATGTGACGGATCATACTTCATAAGAATGAGTGATAATGGCAACATTATGAAAGCGGTTACTGATGAAAGCAGTGTTGTAATAAGAAACACTTCTGAATAAACCTTTTCTCATGGAATATTCAAACTGTGGTTATTTTGCTGCTCCTGAGAGGCATATACTTCTCTTTTAGTGAATATCAACCTTTTGAGATTATCATCAGAGTCATTCTCTCTGTGCTCTGTGGGAGTTTGTGTATTTGTATGCATTGTGTGTGTGTGTGTGTGTATGTGTGTGTGTGTGTGTGTGTGTGTGTGTGTGTGTAGGCCAGTGAGAATAATATCTTGGAAAAAATGTCATGAGAGTTGAGTTCAATCACAACATATAATCGTCTCTCAACTGTTTCTCCAAACTGTTAAACAACAAATACAAAGGAAATGTGAGGCGTCTGACAGAGATTGCTCTGGGATTTGTCACTGTCACTGTCACGTTTTGCAGGATGGTAATGACTTTGACAAACTCAAAACAAGACAACAACTTCAGCTGCTAGATGTGCCCTCTTATCTAGCTTACTGGCAAATCTGTCACACGCCGGCTAATGTGAGTGAGAGATTGTGAACTCGAGCTGGTTTCTGAACAGATCGTACTGGTGCAGGGATGGAGGACCTCCTCATTCCTGCATGTTTGGCTTGGCCCACACAGTAGACAAAATTACAGGAGCCAGCAGGGCTGGCTGCTTTTATGAGCTCTATTTCTAATGTGATGGGTTCCGATTGAGTTTTCTTTGCTGTGGGTAGAAAAGCCTTATTTTTTTTCGTTCATTTATTTATTTTTAAATGAGTGTTTCCCAAGCCTGCTGCTGCAGTGGCTCTGCACTGTACGCCTCACCACCCTAAGTCAACACACCTGGATCTACTCTAGTCATAAAAAGTGTTAGAGCTGAAATAGCTGTAAACAGTTAAACATTTAAATTCAAGGATTATTGATATCAGTTTAGTTTGAGGAAGATAGAATTTTACTAATGTGTTAAAATGTGCATAATGTGGATTAAAATGATTTTAAAAAGCAACTTATTCTAGTAGGAATGACATTTTAGCATGTAAGAATTTGAACCGATAGAAATTCATTTTTAACACATTTGTTTAGATTCTTTATAAGGAAATACACTATAAAAATTATTAGGACGACCTGATCATTACAACAAAAGGGACCTTAACGGCATTGCATTGAACTACATAGACTGTAATACGGAGTTGGCCCATTCATTCTGAAGATCCTTTATGAGGTCAGGCACTGGTGTTGGACAAGAAAAAGTGGCACAAAATCTCCATTCAAGTTCTTCCACAACCAACTCATCCAAACATGTCTTTATAGACCTTGCTTATGTTGTGGGGTGGTTGTAGAATAGTGGGTAAAACACATGACCACAATGTTGCAGGTTCAAGCCTCACTTTGTACCATTGTGGCCTTGAGTTAGACACTTAACTCTCTTGATAAAGGTGAAATTCTCCTTTACCTTTGTGAACAGCGGCAGTCATGTTGGAATAAATGGCCCTTCCCTAATTGTGTCCATAAAGTTGGGAACATGGCGTTGTCCGAAATGTCTTGGTATGCTGAAGCATCAAGATTAAGCCCTACACTGGACAGGGAAAATTTGAATTCAATAATTAAGATATATGTCCCAATACTTTTGTCCATATAGTGAAGTTACATGAGCAAATTCAGTTTAAATGTTGGGGAAAAACCTTTACTTTTACATGTGTGATTTTTTAAAATTTTTGATATCTGAAAAATCGGATTACAGGTTAAACCTGCACCCAGGTTAAACTTAAACCAGGCAGCCAACAAGTCACACATTCCTCCTGCGAGTGTGAAGGAGGGGAGTTCCTACAATCCGATGCTAGCAAGGTTCGTCATTCTGAACTTACCTCTTGTATTTGGAGGAGCGTAGTGATCAAATGTATCGTTTTTTAAACAGTTTGTTCATATGTTGTGTGCGTGTACAGATAACTGACAGCTAGTAGTCTCATTAAAGCCGGAGAGTTTCTCCTGCTGTTGTTTACACAAACACAGCTCGATATTTTCCTGGCTAGCAATGTTTTGAAAGAAGTGTATTCACGGAGAGAATTTAGTTAATCAGTCAGTGCTTCACAAAATATTTCAGATTCAGTCTGTGCTGCTGTGCTGTTCGTTTGCACAGTTAAGTTTCAATTTGCAGTAAAATGGAACAAACATCCTGTTTAATTATTTAAGTTTCGTTTTGGATATGTGGTAGTTCACAGAGCGGGCACTGTTCATTGTCAGACTGCGTGGACAAAAGTATTGGGACACATTTGACTCGTTACATTTTGTAGTGTTTCTTATAGAGTCTCGGCGTGCTGACGGTGGTAACGTTTATTTTCATGTAGCTTTAAGGTTTTACTTAAAAACGTAATTTTGTTATACTTGTAACTTTTTGCATATTAATATGTTGTTTGTTCGTTGTACATGTAGATAACAGGGGTGCCAACTCAGGTGTGCCAACACACGCATCAGTGAGCCTTATATGAAAATAATAGTAGTATTATAACAACCGTATAATGAAAATAGGCTATACATACAATTTAGTTCATCTCTAGAACCATTGAGGTTAGGAAAATAACTGATGTGACTTTAAAAATTGAAAATTGCAATGAAACAGACCTTTCTTTAAAATTTGTTACCCAGTGTTATTTATTTCAGTGGGCCCCCTTATAGTGAAACAACGCCATGATTTCAGCTTTGTGGACACAGTTTGGGAACGAACCTTTACTTTTCCAGCATGACTGTGCCTCACTGCGAAAAGCAAGCTCCATAAAAACATGTTTGAATGAGTTCCGTGTGAAAGAACTTGACTGGCACAAACAGAGCCCTGACCGCAACACCATCCAACACCTTTGGGATGAACTGAAACAGAGATTGCGACACAGGCCTTCTCGTCCAACATCAGTGCCTGACCTAATAAATGCTTTACAGAATGAATGGGCACAAATTCCCACAGAAACTCTAAAATCTTGTGGAAAGCCTTCCAAAAAGAGTTGCAGATGTTATAGTTACAAAGAGAGGACCAACTCCGCATTAGTGTCTATGTTTTTAAATGCAGTGTCATTAAAGTCCGTTGGTGTAATGGTCAGGCATCTCAATTTTTGTCCATTAAGTGTATATCGGTGTGTTGGCACTTGTCTAAGGCAGAATTTTTGCTTAATGTACAATGCTGTCAGTTATTATAGTTGAATACCAAGTTAGCCTAATCCTTTTTTTCTTCTTCTTTTTTGTTGTCTTCAGATGACGGCCAAAGGACGACACAGAGGTGCCCCTGAATATGTGACTCTGATCATTCTTATCACTAGTGTAATACAATGCCTCTGTAAACCCCATGATTACAAGCATCATAAGCCTCTTGAAGAAATATCTAGAGAGATTTCAAATTATGCTGACGTTGCCCAAAACATTATAGACCTGGCAGTGTATGGGAAAGCACAAAACCGTTCGTATGAACGACTCGCCACCTTCACTGACACGATTGGCCACAGACTGAGTGGATCTGAGAACCTGGACCTGGCTATAAAGTATATGAACAATGCTCTGAAACAGGACGGCTTGGAGAACGTACATCTAGAACCGGTGAAGATCCCCCACTGGGTGAGGGGAGAGGAGAGTGCTGTGATGATTTTTCCACGAAACCACACTTTGTCCATTCTTGGCTTGGGGAGTAGTGTTGGAACTCCCAAAGGAGGTTTGCACTTGCTGTTTAATATTTAAGATTAAATTTACTTGATTTAGTGAACAGTAAAAATCAGGACATTTTTTGTTCTAACACCCCTTGCACTGGCTCCCAGCTTGGTGCAGAATTGGTACTTATTTCAAAGCAAGTACAAATCAGTTAATGGTTTGGTCTCAAAACATATCTCTGATATGTTTGGTGCAGATAATTGAATGTCCCTTGTATATGATATTGGGCTGTATAAATAAATTTGACTTGACTATGCCCCGTGTGTCAGGTATTGAAGCAGATGTGTTGGTGGTGGAGTCTTTTGAAGAGCTGAAGAGAAGGGCGAGTGAAGTTAAGGGCAAGATTGTGGTGTACAATCAGCCCTTTGTTAGCTATGGGGATACAGTTGCTTATCGTGTTTCGGGAGCTTCAGAGGCTGCTAAAGTTGGAGCACTGGCTTCACTCATTCGCTCTGTCACTCCATTTTCCATCAACAGGTTTGTTCCTAACAGCTGTTTTATCACCACTGTACATGAAAAAAATGTGTTAGGTGAGATGACGGTGTTATATATTGTGTCATCATTACTGCATATGTCACACCTCTGTTCTTGTTACAGCCCCCACACTGGTTGGCAGTGGTACCAGCCTGGGGTGCCTCAGATCCCCACAGCCTGCATCACAGTGGAAGATGCCCAGATGATGGCCAGGATGGCCCGGAGAGGCACGAAGATCGTGGTGCGGCTGACCATGGGGGCACAGAACCTGCCGGACGTGGATTCTTTTAACACAGTGGCTGAAATCACAGGCCGTGAACATCCAGAGCAGGTAGGTACACATACACGCTAAGAAAGGGTTATTATTCAAGAATATATTTTAAGACTTTGCATTAGTTTTGTAGTAGATGCTGAGCTATCGTGAGGTTTCAAACTTTAAGTCTGCTATTCTCAAGCTATTACTGGCCAGTTAGTCACCAGTCATACTCATATGACATCTGTGTCTCTGTGACTTACCAAGATGTTCAGGGAGCCAATTAATGAGCTTTTTCTTTGTAGATCAGATGTCAGTTTCTTTTTTTCCTCTTAGAGATTTGATCAGTGTTTGTGAAAGAACTGCAGTTTCTAGATCAGTGCAGTAAAGACCTTCCGCCTGAAACCAGTGGTGAACAGTATAAAATCTTTGACTTATCCGTCATGCCCTGCACTTTTTGACACTGAATATGACGCACCCCTCCAGGATGCCTGCGCCCACTGATAGCTAGCTTCTAATTAGTGTATAGTTAATAAAGGTTCTGTCAAGTTGGCTGTGCCTCCTGCTTATGCACTGATCTAAAATAATTCTGCTGTTAGTGTTAGAGAAGTCATCTGTTTTTAATGTTCTGCTTTGACAGAATTTCTAAGTGAAATTCAAAACTGCCATGAATTGCTGTTTTATGTTTGAGGTGGTGGAAAAATCTGCTGTTGAGGCAGTCACTCTTGTTCCTTAACCTTTTAGGCCAATTCTGTGTACAAGCAGCACACAAATAGCTCACACCAACTGCTATAAACTACTCTTTTATAGACTTTTGTGAGGCTTTGCTAAAGTACTGCGCACTTTGTCCTCAAGTCCAAACACACAGACGAACAAACACTGGCGTGAACACACTCAGACACAGCTGAACTCCCTTATTACGTAAGAGGGAAAAAATTCCACAACTTTGCTGACTAAAGAAATTTGAAATCCTGCTTCTTTAGTTCTTCATATGATGTCATCTCCTAAGACAAAAAAATAAAACTGGGAACTCCATGAACTGTAGTTCATATAAGTCTTAAATAGATTTTCGTAAAGATCAGCAGCTCCTCCTGGTCTTGTCTGATACTCCTCCATAGTTCTTGACAAATTGTCCAATAGTCTTAAGCTGTTTCCTCTCAAGATGCATTCGGAACAAATATCATGACATTTTTTGTGTGGTTCTGGAGATATTCAGCACTATGTTCCAGAACCTTTAAACTTGTTTTCCTACATTTCCAGCAAATCCTTGGTGTTTTGGCTTAATGGGAGCATGGTTGCATCGGCACTGCACAGCTTTTGGTAAAGAGCTGTCTTTTCTGTGAAATTAATATGCATTTGTGTTAGTCAATATGCCAACTTGTTTTGTTGAAGAATTAATAGCAAACATCATTATTTATCACATGCTGCTAAAATACTGCGAAAGAGTAACAAGGGCTTGACTGCTATAAAAAATAGATTCCATCAAAACACTTATTAGATGTTGAGAGTTAGTGTTTTCAGAATACTGGATTTAGAATTTGGACTTTTTAAATGTCAAATCCGGACCAGAGCTTTTTTGTTCTGTGGACAGAATAAACAGAAACATCACCAAGAGGGATAATACAGAGCTGAGGTGGACTGTCTGTAAAT
Source organism: Phenacogrammus interruptus (assembly GCA_037974425.1). Lineage (NCBI taxonomy): Eukaryota > Metazoa > Chordata > Actinopteri > Characiformes > Alestidae > Phenacogrammus > Phenacogrammus interruptus. Next base: position 9,244,503 of record JBBPCW010000006.1, read on the forward strand.
ATATGTTAAGTTAGCACTTCTGAAGAATGTGCTTTAGATGCAAAAAAAAATGCAGCCATGTTATGGCTTTTATAATATGTTTGTCTCAGCAAAGAAAAATTAGTTTTTTCATTCATAAGCTAATCTCATAGACCTGTCTGCTCCGGCGTGGCTCGCTGTTTGTTCTGTTCTTTCTTCTGTCATGGTTGTTTGATGTTTAATATTCCACCACTGGTAACCTAGAAAATGTAAACGTGTCACTAGACTTTATCATATAAAAAATATCTGCTCCTTCAACTTTTGTGGCTGAATTCTGCCAAACAGGGAAAGGGTCTGTGAATGGTTGTAGTATAGACTTTTTCTGTTTGTGTTTGTAGGAATTGGGCAAGAGGATGTTTATGTATCTTTCAGTTCTGTTTATTATTTTGAATCCATTGATCTAGTGAATGGGAGTATAGAGGCCACGTCCTGACGCTGTGAAGTCCTATTGTTGTTTGATGCTCGTCCAAAGACGTCATTGGTATGATTTTATTTGGTTTGTTCTCTAAAATTATTTTAATGGTTAAGAAAACACATTTTTTCCTCACCTTTAGCAGCGTCTCATGATCACAAGGCCAAAATTACTGTTCCCCTTTAAATGTAAATGTCACCAGTAAACAGTACTAATTCAGATTCATCCAAGTGGACATGAGCGCATGAATCTCGTGTTCTGCTCTTCCTCTTTCTCTTGAAGTTTCAGTGTCAGCTGTATTCAGAAACGGCATAATGGGAATGAATCATCATGTGAATGACATACTGAGAGATGACACATGCAGTGCCTGGAGTGACATTTAGTATTACGTGGTGCTGGTGATTTTTATATTTCATGTACACACAATTGTTTAAAGCTTTCCTCCATTAGTACACTGTTTCTGTCATGGTCACCCCAAGATCAGATTTTATGATGGACCTGAAAGTCCCCTTCACCTAAAGCAGTGGTCCCCAAACCCCGGGCCGCAGACTGGTACCGGGCCGTGGGTCATGTGGTACCGGTCCGCCGGCTGCACAGAAAAAAAACCCTCGTTACCCTTATGTTGTTGGCTCGTTGTTATGAAAATGCTGTTAATAAAGCTGCGAATGCACATTGGATTTACGTTTATTATTGTATTGTAAAGATACCCCATTATTATATTTTTAAAATACCCCCATTTTTATGCTTATCATTTATTTGTATAAATACGTATATTTGTCTGATACTCCTTAAAGCCCGGGCCGTGAAAATAGTTTCTGATATTAAACCAGTCCGTGACCAAATAGAGGTTGGGGACCTCTGATCTAAAGTGTTTTTGTTAAGTGTTGATTACTATGCAGATTATTGTTCAAAATGCAAAAACAGAGTAAGGGAAAACCCTTTATCCTTTGATGATTTTCTTGTATTTCAAAAATAATCATGTTTGGATCATGTTTGTTTTATAATCTGCTCAAACGCATTGTCACTTTTGTACTAGCATCTCAGACCTGTGTGTTAAGACAATGTAATTGGATTACACAGAAGTTTGACAAATAATAATGGCCAAGCTGGCAAAAAACTGAGAGGACTAATTTATTGGGATATCCTAAAATAATCCTGGAATAGTATTGCATAGATTAAGCTCTATTTACACCACTTTGTAGAGGCATCACAAATGCACAGATATATATCCCTGACCTGCAGTTAGGGTTGCAGGGATTAACTGGTTTGACTATTAACCGCAGTGTGAAACATTGCGGTTAATCCACCGTTAAGACCTCCCCAACAATACACACACACATCATGGCAGAAGCAGAACAAGAGACGACCACTACTGGGACTACCCTATATCCACCTAGAAAGCACTTGAAGTCTCCTGCGTGGGAATATTTTGGATACCCTAAAGATGAAAAAGATACTAGCCTCTAGCTACTAGTGCCCCCTCTGAAAGAGTGTTCAGCAGTAGTGGCAATATTCTCTCACTTCATCGTTCAAGGCTGAGCTCAGAAAATGTGAACATGCTCAACTTTTTGCATTTCAACTTGGACTGATGTTGTGAACTGTTAAAGATCTTATGTAGACAGGTTTTACATTCTTATTTGTTTTTTGTTTATTGTCACTGCATTTACGTGTTTTAGCAGCATACAATTACCTCAAATTACTTTTATGCAGAATCTTTAAAAAGCAGCAATTTTAACTGCATTTTTAAGTTAAACAGTGCAATTTATGTTCAAGTCATCAGGTAGGTCTGAGTTCATTTCTCCTGCTAAAAAAGAGACATACAAATTGACAATATAAAAAATGTGTAATTCATCAAAGGAGCTGGATGTGGTTACAGAGCAAGTTTACTTCCATGGGTGTGTTAAAATCCAGTTTTAAATATCTGTTTGTCCAGAGATTACTTGATTTTTTAATTTACTTTAATGTTTGTGACTGTGGTGTATTCAAAAGGCAGCAGTAGCCTCTGTCTGTGCAGCTTACAGATAGCTACAGATGATTACAGAGATTACTTTTATTTTGAAAAAAATATTTTGCAGTATCTTTGAAAGGCAGCAATAAATAGTGTGTTTAAAACCTTTATAGAATGTATTTGTGTGATTTATACACGTTAATACAGTTGTTAAATCAATTCAAATAAAATAACCAGTGATAATCGTGAAACCGTGATTATTTCTCAGACTATAATAGTACCACCAAAATTTTTAATCTTTGCAACCCTACCTTTAGTAGTGAGCTGCTTCAGAAGTGAACAAAATAGTCAATATTTGTAATGCAATTTAAAAGCAGCTATAAAGTATTTATTTTTTAACATTTTTGTATATTTATACTAGCTCTTCTAATTAAACTTTATGTTGTGTATTGTGCAACAGCATATTATTTATGCCTCACAATGAGAGCATGCTGATTTGTCTTCAGTGCACACTGGCTACATGAGTACACCGCAGTGCATCCATTTCGAATTGTAGATTCCTTTTACTGATGCATGTGCTAGTGAGACAGGATTTCAGCCAAGACAAAATGTGCTCATGACACATAACTGTGTTTTTTTTGTGTTTTTTTTGCTGAGATGATCTGGATAAGACAGTTGGTTGTAGTTATGACAGCTGATCTCCTTGAAAAGAACTGGTTCTCAAGACACTAAAATGAACTAATTTACAAGTAATTGGCTCATGTGCAAAATCAGCTTTTTGCTGAATTCAACTGATAATGTTACAAAAGAAAAACTCGAAGCATCTTGAAAAAAATCTGAAGTTTAAAGTAGTTTTTCTTCCCCAAACTGAACAGTGAAAACCCATCACACACCGTGTGTGTGTGCGTATATGTATGTATATACACGGTTTGGCGAAAAATATTGGGACACCTGATCATTACACCAACAGGGCCTTTAATGACATTGTGTTTAGAGACAGAGACTTGAATGTGGAGTTGGTCCTTCTTTGCAGTTATAACAGCTTCCGTTCTTCTTTGAAGGCTTTTCACTGATGTTGGATGAGAATACATATTGTATATGTATCAGGGGTGTAACCTTTCATCCTTTAACAGCACTCACAACTTCAGTTGAGTGCATACCTCTTAACCAGTGTAAGCTGTGTGCATTGACTATTGAGCAACACATTTTTTAGTGTGACAAGAAAACCTCAAGAAAAATTCAGCTTTATTTAACATTTTAGACAAGTTGCTTGATATTAGACATGCTTAAATCATAACAGATGGTGCCTCATATCCACTTTATTTTATACCGGATGCAGATTAGAAATAAAAATAAATGCCTTAATGTGGAGTCCTGATGAGGTATTCACTGTTCTTTTTATAGCCACAGTGACTGTTGGCGAAGTGTGTTTGATTGCGTGGGAAGCTTCAGCTGTGTGTCTGTTATTGGCCTGCTGTCCGCTCCATTTGAAGGGGTTCTGGTGTGTCTGTTCTCTATCCTACCATCTGTGTTGGGGAAGACTCCTGATGACGTTGTTTGGGTCCTCATGATGGAGGGGAGGGGTTCTTGTAAAAATATAACATTAATTTTCTGAGATGTTTCTGAGTTTTGTGAACAAGTTGGAACAGACAGAAAGCATCAGCAAAGTAGCAGTACTGTATATAAAAAGACTGTAAAAATGCTTTAGTTAGAGTATCTGTAGCTTTTGTATTTTAAATAAAAAAATAAAACACAACACAACGCTGTTTTTCACTATACGTAGGTGCTGTTGGAACATAACCCCTGTGAAATGCGGGAGGTTACTGTATATTTAAACACTATGTTGTAAAATGGCAGTTTAAAATACAGGTGAAATCTAGACCTGCAGTGCTGTTTATTTTTGTACATAAACATGCCTTTCTTGATTTTATGTTTGATGTGCATGTTGCAGAAGTGCTGATGATATCTATGATATATTCAGAAAAGCGTGTTGTGGTGTCATTTATCATTAAGATGATAAAACCATATTGCTCCTAGTGACTCCTAGTGTTCGGTGGTTTATATGTTTGTGTCGTGTGAATCTAAGCATTTCATTACAAGGATGACAGTGAAGGCATAGATACTGTTTTTTGTACCGGCTGAGTTTGTGCATGTGAGTGGGGTTGTATGTGTGAATGGGTGTGCATGGGTGGATGACTGCACTGGTTGAGAGTATCTAGGTTGAGAGACAAGCCTTCAGTGCTTCTTTCCTCTGACATCATTCCTTGTGTTTTTTTCACCATGCAAACTCTATAGTGCTAATTACTGTCATGAACATTATAACAGATAACAGATGATGGATGATTCTAGGGATGGATGATTTTCCATCATCAAAGCCGTGTTGTTGCGTCATGAAGGCTAAATTAAAGGCATGGTCTAGAGAAAATTCTTAAGGAAGCTCTTTACCATGCCTGTCTGCTGTTTCTAGTCCACAATGTGCTAAGGTTATTCCATTGTTTTGAGATCCAAGACATGCCACATCATGTAAAGAGATAAGTGATGACAGAAGACCCGTTTGAACGATCTTTAATGTCAAAAATTCATATTTATGGGGTGTTGAAAGCAGAAACTGCATACTGTTCAGATTTTAACTGTAATTTGTTTTAATAGTGTTGAAAGGACAAAACAAAAAAGAAACCGCATGTGAATTTGACAGTTAGTCAGTTTAGTCCTTATTGCACATGTGAAGTATTACACTGTGGCAGACACAGCTAAAATTAGACAAAAAAACCACACTTTCGAAGTTTTTTAACTTGATTTATTTTTGTGATAGCATTGCCTGCTTTGTATGTAAACTCATCAAACTTAAATTATGTCTGTAAGGTAAGCTAGTTCCTGTCTACAGGAGTCTAGGTTAGTTGTAACAACCATGTAAATGTCACAGTATAGCCCCAGATACATTTTACTTGCAACTTACTTGGTGGCAATGTAAAATATAAAGGATGGGAAAATACTGAATATTTTTATGTGATAGAAACGACAGATGAGAGATCTTGTGTATTAGCTTACAGTGAAACATGAAAAGAAACGCAACTTTGTCCATTAGAATTGCTAAGACCCTTGCACAGGCCACCAGTTTTAATAAAAACAACGTGGCAATGTTTTTCAGAAACGTGATAAGGAGGCACATCTTAACTGCAAATGACATTTGGAACGTTCATGAGGCTGGCATAACAACTGTGCAAACCCCCGACAGAGTGGCATTAAACAGGTTGGGGCGATGACTTCAGACAGGGGTTCAATGGTCTCTGTCGTATGTGCAGTCAATGCTACTAGCAACGCAGTCCCTCTCATACTAATATGGAAGTTTTAAAAGGACTTTAAGATCAACATGTTTAAGATCAGCATCTAAAAGAACGCCACCATGTTAATACAATGTGCTACCCCAGAGGAAGTCATTCACGGCTTACGATATGACATCTCATGTTGTATTTGTATTTCAGACTATACTTGTTATAGCATTTTCTGATTATATCAGATGAATACAGATACCTGGTATCGCACCAGTCCTTTTTCTAATTTTAGTCATAAAAAGTTTTAGTGACTGGGAGTTGACTCCTAAAGAGTTGATTAACTAACTCTTGACTCATCTGGGATTTGTGCTCAAATCAAATGTGTGGTCGGTCAAAATGCTTGGATTCGGCTTTTTTATGTTTTCCGAACAGTAGACTATCTTTGAATCATATTATTTACCTGTGAAATTGGGCCATTTTGACAGCGAAACCCTGTGTAAGAATTTGGGTTTGGTAACACACGTTTAATCCTCTAAACCCTGCAGTTCATGTTATGGAAACTGGAATTAGAAACACAAAGAATTATTTTTTTTTTTCACAAAATAATTTGGTAATTGAGAACAAAATTATATTCAAATATTCTAGGGTGAAATTTATAATAACCTGTTTATGATCATTTTGTTCAGGTTACATTTAATAAAATGTGATTACATTAGTGACTGAAAATGAGTAATTAAATCATATAAAAGCTATTTTTTCAGGACGTCTGTAATTTCATCCTGCAGACGTGCTCCAGTCACTCTCTGCCTATGCGTTATTGCTCTGTAAGCTTTAATATGAAGCTGACTATGTTTTACCTTTTATATCGTAGTCTCTGATAGTAGTGTGGAAGCAAAACTAATTTAAATGTTAAAGGTAAAACATATATAATTTAAATGCAAGAAGTACCAGTTCTTCAGCCAGGTTTGAAATTGAATTTGTATGATCAGATCATTGTGGTCCATGACATCCCTGAAAAAAAAATCACAATATACATTTATTTGTGGCTTTGGCATAGTCAAAATAAAATGAGAAAATGAAGTGAATTTAAACCAAGTCATGCATAACTATTGCAAAAATGAAGAAATGTATAAACATAATCTGTAAATGAATAACATTCTTAGCAGAGCAGCACTTAGTATGAGAAATATATTGTTATATATGAGAAACATATAGTCAAGCAAAGTGAGCAAGGGGGTTTCCTATTTCACTAGTTGCATAGTAATTAGTCTCGCGTAGCCAGACCTTCAGACTGACGGCTGAAGGTCTGGAATTCATAGCAGATTTCTTTGACCAAAGCCCGCCCATAAGGCCGTTTGACCGACATGTCAAACCACCAATCACAGTTCGTTTCGTTCAGCGTCACGTTTCTGGGCGTTCGGGGAAAATCAAAGAAGGAGAAGAAAACAAGCAGTAAGTCATTGATCTGTTGGTGCACGTATAACAACA
>JBBPCW010000006.1:9252596-9262793 GCA_037974425.1 Phenacogrammus interruptus
ACACACACACACACACACACACACACACACACACACACACACACACACACACACACACACACACACACACAAAGTCTGAATCATCAGGAATTGGGAGTGTTTGAGAACATGACTAGTTCCTCAGCCAAGCAAAAGTCTTGTCAGCGGAGTCAGATGAAGATGGATTTTTCTATTATAAATTTTTGAAAAAGAAATACTGGATTGTCAAACCTTGTAATATGTTTGTTTTGCTATAAAACAAAAAGCAGTGACATTTTTAAAATGCCAAATGCAATTCTTTGGCATTAATCCTCTTTTGGCCTGTTTCCTGAATATGGATTAAGCCTAGTTTGGAACTAAACTTCTCCAAGCTTGGGTTTAATCTTGGTTTAGACTGGTACATAGTGCCTCCCTATATATAGATCTCCATGGTAATCATGCTGGCAGCCTGCCTCTACACCTTGCTAGCTATTTGTTTTGAGTGTGTCTCTGATTCTTTACACTGCTCTTTTTCCCTTATGCTATTTTAGAATACTGTATTCACAAAAGGCCATCAGTATGAAAATAATAAACAATAATCATTCAAATTATTTCTCAGCAAATCTTTTAAACAGTTACTTATCTTGAGATCACTTACCGTACCATTCTAATGTTACATGATTTAAATAAAAGAAAATCCATACCAAGAAGACTAGATTGCAGGGTCATTCAGAAATATGGAAACACTACATTTTGACATCATCCAAAAATTGTTTCCAGCTAACCATTAAACTGAGCTCTCCTGGTTCAGTCACACAACTCTCATGGGTTGTCCATTTTGCTTCATTTAGTAACTAAAATACTGAAATTACAGACAAAAAACAGCTTATCAGCTAACTTTATTTAGTAAATAGATAAATAAACAATCTTGGCTGAATGGATGAGTTATGTTTCAAAATCATTCATGTCCAAATGCATCCAAAACCATTTAAAAACCCTTTTAAAAGTGCCTGTTTCATGTGCGTAATTGGTGTGGATTGGCTGTACAGAGATTCAAAACTCGACTGAAGATCTTTGTGGTTAATATCAGGTGTGATAATAATCTTTGGTGCCATTGTAGGATAAGTTAAGAGCTTTATTGTCATTTAACATTGTGAAGTGACAATCTGGTCATACGTGAACACACCACAGCGTGAACCGCACGAAATTCAACTTCTGCATTTAACCCATTCACCAAGTGAAGCAGGGGGCAGCCATGGCGAGCATGTGTGGGGAAGGTACCTTGCTCAGGGTACCTCAGAGGTTCCTAGCGGTCTTGGGAATTGAACCCGGACTTTCTGATCGCAGGGCGAATGCCCTAACCACTAGGCCACCAGCTGCCTGTGTAAGCAGGCAGAAAAAACAAAATTACAAAAACTCACAGCACAGTGCAATATAAAAAGAAAGCCACAACATATGCACATTCATAATGAAATAGAATAAGAATATAATGATCGAATATAGGAGAATATAATATCTCTGTCCACTAATCCAATCCACTTGCTTTAATTTAGTTTATTAATAAATCCAACAGAGAAAAATCTGTTCAGCTTCCTGCTGGTTTTACAACTGATACACCTGTATCCTCTCCCAGATGGCAATAGGCAGAAGATATGATAGGAGGGGTGGTGTCTTTGATGATGGAAGTAGCTCGGCGGATACAGCGCTGTTCATATAACTCCATCAAAGAAGGAAGTGGGGCTCCTAGGATTTTGCTGGCTGTCTTAACTATTCTACTCAGGTGCTTAGCATCCTTAGCACTGCAACTTCCAAACCAGGCAGTAAAACTTGGTGTTAAAACACTTTCTATGTGTGGTGGGAAAACTTAGTTCCTTAGTTTTTTTGTGAAGTGTATAGAGTCGCTGCTGTGCTGTGTATAGGGGTGAGACTGCTGTTGTAATGAGATAGTGTAACTCACTTCATCTTTCAGTGGTTTTAATGTTGTTGCTGACCAGTGTATTATCTAAATGAAGTTAAACAGTGTTGTTATAATGTTAAATATTCTGGAGAAAAATGTTGCAGCCCTAGCTTACAGGAAAATAAAACGATTGTTTTTTCTGTATTTTTTCTTTTTTTCTTAAATCGGCAGTGAACTGTGCATTTATGCCAATAGCAATAACCAAACATTGGAATATGATCTTCTGGTATCTTTTTTTTTCTCAGTACCCTGTGAGTCATTTTGAAAGCTCAGGTTCACTGACAGGGTGTGCTACACTGAATACCACTGAAACAGAAATCACTAAAGAGATCTATATGGGTGAATATTTCTCATGAGAAACTACATCATTCTGTTTATAGCTGAAGCTTACATTTAAGGTCTGATGGTATTAGTTTCAACATTGTAATGTCAACTCATAGAATACCAAAACCGCCTTCACTCAGTCATTTACTTATGCACAGCTTCAGCTTAAAAAAACAGTTGCAGTTAAAAAACAGATTTATAAGGCCTACCTAGTCAGTTTTTTTATTTGCTTGTTTATCGAGTTGTTTTTTTTTTTACATTTATATTAACTGTTTTTCATTTGTTGGGTTGAAGTAAGTTCAAATTTCTATGGACAGTATATAAGGCCCAAAGTGAGCCTCGTAAAAGATTGTTTACATCCTGAAATTACTGGACATACATTTAAAAGGAAAGTATCCGAGCCTGTTTCAAATTGAAGCTGAAGTTTTGATAAGAACTCTGTTTAAAAAGACACACATTCTTTTGAGGTTGAGTTCAGCCAAACACAGCAGAACACTTAAATCCAAATAAACTGGGAGATGAATTTCATACTGCAAACCTGTTCTTTATTATAGCTGTTTATGGATCTTCTATATGTGTTCACCAAGGCGGAGGAAACTTATACTGTAGACGCATCATAATCGACTTACTCCTATCCTGAGGTCACATTTTGTGAATTATTTTGTTCTGTAAAAGAAATACCTGAAATGTCGTTGGGAATGCAGAGCCATTAATAAATAAAAATCTAAATTAAATATTAAGCCGATAACAGCCAAAGCACATTGTATTTAGTGCACAATCCCAGCACTTCTTTTCTTTCAGTTGTACATGGGTTCTATGAAACAGCGGAGCCGGCCATAAGCAAGTTTGGAGAACTGGGCTGCTAGCCTGAGCTGTGCTGTCATTGCTGTCTTGTGGGGGTTGCCCTGTCATAACCATTTATTTCTTCAGCTCTTGAGGCAGGCCTCTGCCTTATAAATAATGCATAGAGCCATGATAAAGCCTTGTGACACCCAGAATAGCTGCTCCACGACCACCAGGGAGAAGAGAGGTAGATTCAAGAGCATCCTTGGAAGGCTTTTTCAACCATGCTTATCTGAATTATGTGAGATTTTAAATCTGTACATATGTGGCATATGCATAGGTGAAAGTCTCTTTTTTACTTTTTTCCTCCTTGCCATGGAGGACAGACTCGTGGCTGGATGGTCTGAGAAAGAATACTGTGTTTTAGTGTGCAGCCTTTACCTGCATAATTATTTTTAATAGCCTTGTATTGGATACTACATTAGGTAATTATGCAAACATTGTCAGTAAAAAAATCACACATCCCAGTTCTGTATTTTTAATATTTTTTCTGAATGACTTTAAATAAGATTTAAATACAGTTCCTTTAGTTTACAACAGGGTACTACACACATACATATTACCATATATCTTTTTTGTTGTTGTTAATGAAGGTGCGCACAAAGGTGCCAAAATTCAACATCTGCTTGCTGGGCTTAGCACATCCCTGTGTTGTTCAGTTCTATACAATGTGCTACGATGTAGCAGGACAACAACATGAATTACAAGAGATTAAGGTTTTAAAGTGAACTGACTCATCCGCCTTGAGATTGTCTGGCAGGGCTTTAAACTAGCATTTCATACTTGAAAAGCTCCTTGTGAATGCTTTAAGTCTTAAAATGTGTTTCTAAAGAGCAGTATTGTGGCATATTTGTTTTCACCAACTTCAAGGTCTTTTCACAATAACCATAAAATGTTGGCTTGTTTTTGTTGGTCCCATAGTTCAGGCTTTGCCTTTCTTATTAAAATAATTATTGAAACATCAACAATTTTACGTGTAGCTATATTTAAAATATGTAATTATATAAATAACATTTTTCACAGTTCAGTTTTTCATTTTCTCTGACGGAAGGCCACTAAGAGACCTGCCTACAGGAGTTAAAGCCACAGTAGACAACTCCGCATATACATGTTTCAAGAATCTAAGTATCAAAATGCATTCTGTTGATGGACAATGATGACCTACTATTATCAGTGACTGGAAATCTTGTTGTTTTTGTCTACTTATCCACTCCTTCCCTTACATTTCCACACTGTTTTCATTCTGGGAACATTTGACAATGTTGTCCTTGCAGGAAGAGGTTGAAATGTTTATATCTTTTGATGGTGGCAGAGTGGTTTTAACCACCTCAGGGCTGACTGTTTGTTGCTACTGGCCTGTGATACATGCACGGCAACCCAGAGTTTAAATACTTTCCTTCAGTTCATTAGTTTCCATGAGACGGCGAGACATAGAATACTAACCTTTCAAGGTTTTTTAGGAAGACGTTTGTCTTTTAACAGAACTTTTATTAGAATCTGTTCAATTTTAGCAATGGCATGAGATCTTTGTAGTCACCAACTGAAAGACCTGATAGAACCTGTTTGTCTGTCCAAAATTCGCTCATAACATATTTGTGAACCACCAGTGTGTCAATATTTATGAATGACACTTTGCCCTAGTTAATGGGACAGTACTTATGCAAGCTGGGACATTTATTTTATGAACAAACAGAACTTTGAGACTTTGCTAAGCGTCACAATAACACCATGCCATGCCTGGTAATGGTGATAGCTTTTACTGATGGAGCTCTGTGGGAAGTCTTAGCACAGCTCTTTGGAGAGTATTACTCATCGTGGGTGCTTTGACAGGCCTGTGATGGCCAGTACCTCTTTCAGGCAGTTAGACAGCTTTTAGAGCTCAAACTAAATGCTTGAATGGCTTCCAGTTTGGAGATTTTTTTATGACGCCCACTTAAGGTTCAAACGGCATCTTATGTCATATTTAATCATACTTGATTCGGAAAAAATAAATAAATTTAAAAAAAAGGGATGTTTTAACTTGTGTTTATGGTCTTCTACTGACATAGGGATAACATAGTGTTCAGAAGTAATTAGCTGATAGTCTTGAATACATTAACTCAAGAAATGTTGTTTCTATAGCGCAGGTAAAATAGGCATGTCAGGAATAATATCTGAGATTCAGACATTAAAAGCTCAAAGACAAAACAGCTACAGTCATCTGATGTATAATGCAGAAATCTAAGAAGGCCACGGGAAATGAAACCTGTTGGTGGAGTACCTCAAATCCTCCCAGCCCTCTTTTCAAGGGGCTTTCCTTTTATTCCCTCCTATTAAAAGACTTTTAAAGGAACGAAAACAGGACCCAGATGACCTCTGTTCCTGTTGTGGTTGGTATTAAAGTAAAAAAAGGGTTTTCATTATAAAGCTAGCTATTTTTAACCAAATGTCGGTGACTCAAAGTACCAGAAAGGCCTCAGACCTCATAGGTTAAAAACTTCCATCCTGTATGTATAATGTTATACTATTTCAGATTTCAAGATTTACATTCATATTTCAAGAAGATGGAAGATCCAGCATATGTGCTTCTGTGATGTTGAAAGTATTCTTAGTTAATGTAACTTCCACATTACACCTTCAATCAACAGCACATACTGCTCACATTTGTGACCTGTTGGTCTCTGAGCTGTTAATTGCCAACAAATCAGAAATGGAGATAGACCGCTAATAGGCCAGTGAGAGTTCATCCTTCGGCTGGAGTATTTCTGTAAAACCATGGATATGTTACTTGAACATTTAGTAGCTTTATATATCTTTATATTTTCCAAGCTAGATTTGTTAAACCCAATGTGGGAAAATGAGTGCTCAGTGCTTTGAGCTTTGCATTTGTTTTGTTTGTCTACACCACATGGACAAAGAAGAAAGAAACAACTGTTTTTTTAGTAATTGAAGTTTAGTATAGACTTGTGATCAGCATTAAAACAATACAACAACAAAGTTAAGCTCAAAACACGCAGTCTGCAGCCTTGAGAAGGTGGAGTGTCTAAGCCCTTTATCTGAAATTGCTGTAAAACTCATTCCAGGATTTCAACAAAACCAGAAGAATGACTCTCAGCATAAACTGGAAAAAATCTTTTCTCCAGTAAGAATTGGATTTTCCTTAAAACATCCACACAGGAACTCTGAGTTTGACATATTTGTAAAAATATGAAACGATTCTGTACATCTGGCCGTTGTTCATGAAACGCAACAAAAAACTAAAGTGCAGTAAAGGCTAAAACATTGTGAATGTGTTCATGATTTTGCTTTAAGCTTTGTTTACAGAGTGTAAACTCAGGGATCTATGTGTGCTTTTATAGCTCTCATCTAATAGTACTTAATTTTCAGTGCCAACATCTTTTGTTCTAGCACTGACTACATCAAGTGGCTACCTAAACATTGCTGCAGACCAAGTGTATGCCTTCACTGCAAGAATATGCGCTAATGACAGTGGTCTCTTTCAGCAGGATAATGTATCTTGCCCCACCACAATAATTGTTCAGGAATGGTTTGAGGAACATAACCTTTGTTTGGCTTGGCCTCCAAATTCTCTGGATCTTAATCCAGTCAAGCATTTGTGCTCTTCAGATTATTCAGATTCATAGAGGCCCCACCTCATAATTTATAGATCTTAAGGGTCTGCTGTGAAAGCCTTAGTGCCAGATACCACAGCACACCTTCAGAGGTCTTGTGGAGTCCATGCCTTGACAGTTCGGGGTTGTTTTGGTGGCATGAGAGGGGACTACACAGTATTAGGCAGTGTTTTAATGCTGTGGCTAATGAGTGTATGTTTCTGAAAGTGCTTTTTCCGGAGACATTTGTTACATTCTTAGCACAAACAAATGTTCAGTGGACATTTGTCACCTAAAACATAACAGTGGCTTAAAGGCAGCAGAGTGAGGAGTAAGAAGAGATAGGGATGTGTTAAAAAAAAAGGAAGAGAAATGAAGAGACAGAAAATGTGTGTGTTTGTGTGTGTGTACGCGTGTGTGTGCTGGAGGGAGAATGAGAGGGTGTTCTGTGTGTGTCTGTCCACAGGCATATTTATGATGGCTTTTTCCATAATTACAGATTCCTGCAAACATGCAGTGTCAATATATTAGGAAATGGGCTGTCTGCTGCATATTTACTTATGTTCACCAAAATATTTTTGGACTTCAGTATGTTCTTTGCTTTCTGACAAACCAGAAACGTCTTATCCCACACAGTGGTTAGGTGGGAAATACGTACAAATATAAACAAAAACAGTGGTGTGGATAACTTATGTGATGGTGTAAAAAGCATAATCAAATGTTAATAGTATTCTTCCATTGAAGTTCCAGTAATGCACCTCCCACCAGTGTATGATGCAGAAGAAACAAGTCCCCAGAGTAGCAATGTTCACACATGTGGATTCAAACCTCTGAAGACGTTGCAAAATGAAATGGTAGAATCATGAGGGGCATAGTGTACTGTCATGGATAGAATGCCGCACTTTTGTAAATTAACTTAAATGTTAATAGTAAATGTTTGTTTTTTTTAAAAAGTCCAAAAAAGTCCAGTTGAGTCCAAAAACTTTTTTGGATCACTCAAGTGTAGCTACAATGAGACTACCTGTACTAAATACAAAAGCTATTTTTGCTATATTATTACTGTTGTTATTGTTGTTATTATGATGATGTAGAAATTAATGTGTGGCTAGAAAATTTGAAGACCATTGGCATTCTTGATAGCAATAAAGCTAATTAAGGAAACAGATCAGTAACATTCAGATGAATATTAAAAATATTAAGCACAGTTTTCTTTATATAGCTGATGTGTCTCATTCTGAGAATTCATCTACCATCTACCATCAAATGGCGACAGCTGTTTTCACCAGTGACCTGATGGGTTGTAATGAGGTCTTAGCGCTGTATATTCATTGGGTCTGTTTCTGTATTGGGTCTGGTTGTTATCACATTTATAGAGTCAAATATCTTCTACTCTATATCACTCTCTTTATTTCATGTAATTAATTCCTTTTTTTTTTTGCTTTTAAGAGTAAATTCTTGTTTTATTATCATTCACATTAACTTCCACATTTCACACTCTCAGTGTCATTAAGAAGGAAGCTGTCTGTCTCTGTCTCGCTGTCTCTTTCTCCCATTCCTTCCTTCCTTCCTCAAAATATTTAGTTCCATTTTTCAGGGCCTATAATATCTCCAAAACCAAAACTGCAATTAGAATTTGGTTTGTGTTCTCCTTTACGCATAAAAGCATGTTTAACCCAAAGCACTGGTTCCCCATTTAGAAAGCACATTTAGAAAGCACATCAAAGCAGGGTGGTCTACCTGGCAAACCACTGATGTACACTCTATCTGGTTTTATGTGTTTGTATATGCTTTTTACTTTAAAGGAATGGAAACAAGAGTGTCAGTGTGTGTGTTTCAAATAAGTGTTGTGTTTTGCTGGAAAACTGACTGCCTCTCTGAGCTGTTGACTATTTACTAAGTTTTAGATTTTATTAGATTAAAAAAAAAAGCATGAGCCATTACTGTTTTGGAGTCATCCTCTCATCTTTACAGATTGGTTAATAATGTTTGTTTAACTATTTCAACAAATGCTTTATTCTTCAGTTATGTACCTTGGTGTACCTTTCATAATCTTCTGAACTGATGCTGTTTTAGTGGCGTCTGCTTCAGCTATGTGCCTTTTAACTTCAGAAACCATTTCCTGGCCATTTAGTACAACACAACTTGTAATAAAAATGTTTCTTCCAGTATCCTTGTGGCATGTTTGACATCCGTCTTCTTCAGTTGCCCTTAGTAACTCTCAGTCAGAAGGAGTGCAACAAGTTCATATCAAAATAAAGGTTTACATAAAATGTACTTGGACATAAATTCAGGGAGAAAGTGATGTAAGGATGTAAAATGTGATAAATTTGTGACCATCATTCTTTGGTAAACAAAGAAATAGTCTTGTTTTTTTTTTAGCTATTACTTTCACACAGAGTAAAACAATTTATTTTGGTTGTTGTGTTAAATTATTGTTTCAGCCTAAAAGATTAGTTCCTTATTTCAATAGATTTTATTCGCTTTTCTCCTCAGCTATCCTCAGCTCGTAGTATTGTCCTCTCCAGTTGTGTTGTCTGTGCGTATTTCATTTTTGCAGGAGTAACAACTGGACTTTAACTGTAGAAGAAATACTTCATGTACAGATAGCAATATGTACATGTATATGTTTGTATTTCTTATTTACAGAGAAGAAAAACTT
This sequence comes from Phenacogrammus interruptus, assembly GCA_037974425.1. Classification (NCBI taxonomy): domain Eukaryota; kingdom Metazoa; phylum Chordata; class Actinopteri; order Characiformes; family Alestidae; genus Phenacogrammus; species Phenacogrammus interruptus. The sequence goes on from JBBPCW010000006.1 coordinate 9,261,928, forward strand.
AATATAGAGATGCTAGAACTGATTCTAAATTCTGAACTGATTTGCTTTTGATTTATCCTTGTAAGAACAGTTCTGTGGGTTACTGCAGTTCTGTGGGATACTCAAGTGCTTGAGTTGTTTGAGCCCTATAGCCTGCTTTTAGATGTTCATTGTAAGTGATGTTTGCCTTAATAATAGTTTAATAATAACTAGTCTAAAAATAAAATTAATTAACTAGTGTTGGCTGATCTATTTTAGCAAGTGGTATCTCTAATAATATATTATAATACACTACACTACAATTTCCCCCTTCCAGGCTGCTCCCATTACTTTCACGTGTCATTTTTAAATTTTAAGATCTGATTAGTGACTTTTAATGCTCTTTATTATCCTGGTCTTCCCTGGAGAGTGGAGCTTTGAAATATTAATTAAGCTTGAGTCTCGACTAGTGTTGTCACGGTACCAAAATTTCAGTATTCGGTGCCAATACCAGTGAAAATCCACAGTTCTTGGTACCAATTTCGGTACCAAAGCAAAACATAAAAACATGAATTGAACAACAAGCTATTTTGATTAATAAAGCAATATTTAAACAAAGATGACTGAATAACACACTCTTCTTATTTATAAACTTAAACATTTGTATAGTGTTGTCAAAAGACGCAGTACTTAATGTACTTACTGTAACTTGATGTTAGATAACACATGAAGTCATGTAAATGAATGGTATCTTATTGTAAAGCCTTACCAAACTGTACAGGACTGTATTTGACTGGACATCTATTTAATCAAACTGCGCAAAACCATATTTCATAACCTAGAACTGCTTTTCTGATGGACCGATTTTAAAGATACAAACATTAACCATACATTTGTTCTCTAACACA
>JBBPCW010000006.1:9287456-9302123 GCA_037974425.1 Phenacogrammus interruptus
CACACACACACACACACACACACACACACACACACACACACACACACACACACACACACACACACACACAGCAGAAAAAGGAAAAACTTAGCAGAAAAAGGGTGGGCATTATTTTCTGAACATACAAATATTGATATATATTAGTTGACTGATGTCATTTATTAAAACAAAGTAGTACATTTCAGTTTATAATGTAATTATGCTGCCTTTTTTCAGCTTTACTACACTTAAATAATCAAACAAAAAGGCACATGTCTATGTGTTTGTGTATGTTTACATATTCAAATTAGTCACGTAAAAAGATTAATGATAACTGTAATATTAAAAATATGTGTCTAGGCTGCTTAGCAGTGCGATGAGGGGCAATAAAGTTCTAATAATAATTATTCATTCGACTTATGAAAAGGCTTTTTCATGTGTTGAATGTTTGTATATGTTTTGTTGTAGGGCTTTTGGTCTATGTCTGGAGAGCACTGGCTGGGAAATGAGTTTGTTTTCCAGTTGACGAGTCAGCGTCAATACACTCTGAGAGTGGAGCTGACAGACTGGGAGGGGCAGCAAGCCTTTTCTCAATATGACAGCTTCCAGCTAGCCAGTGAGAAACAAAACTACAGGTGAGTAGCCAACACACTTCTCTTTACGATGAGAAGAGTGCATGTCCACATTAAAAACATAATTTTCACGTGGTCAGTTAGTAAGTAAATAAATGTATCAGTCCTAAAAGTAAGTAAAAGTGCTGCTGTAATATATTTTATTAATTTGCTAGTAATGTACATGTGTGAAAAGATGTTATGATGCTATACAGATGTGTAAGCATGAGCGCAACATGAGGTCCATGCTGCAAAGCTTAATTACAGGACAATATAGAGCTGGCAAGGTGCCTTTAGGATTCTCTATAAAGTTGGAGAGATAAAGTAAACAGTGTGCAGTATTGGTGTATGTTGTCATCATATGTAGTTCAGTCCTGGCACTATTAAACTTGTACTGTTCTCTTATTCTGGCAAGAGCTGGGTGTGCACTCTGTGTGTGCAATTAGGTGAACTACAATTCCTGAGTGACACTATCACAGCTTCACCACCTGCTCCTCATACCAAACCAAATCCCCAGTAACGAACACACTCACATTCACATACCCACATACTGATGGAGACATTGGAACGAACAGGTTACAAACTAAATCATGGGCTGCATCCCAAACTGAAGCCGACTGCTTCTCTCTTATTAGACAGTGCCTTTAGAAAGCAGTATTGTGATGAAAACACTCAAAACCAAAATGCTTTTGAGACCACATGATTGGATGCCTGGCAACCTCAGAGTACTGCCTGAAAGACAGCATGTGTTACATACGAGGCACAGCTATAACGAATTGTTTGAATATGGGGGGTTCGTTGTAGAAATTTTGGAAACATTTTTGGATCATCCTTTTCTTACATAGTGGCATTCCAAGCCCCCAATAAACACATAAAATTAAAGCAGGTATAACAGTGCCAGTTTTGACCTTGTTGAGAATAACAATGGATTCTCTACTGAATAAACATGATCTTTACTGATGTGGTGATGATACTTTTTCAGCTTTTATTTCCTCGTTATCTGTATATTCAGTAATGCACAGAGGATATAAAGTAGCCTTAGTCATCATTAACAAAAAAGCTGTAAAAGACACCATATGCTTCTCCATAGTGGAGCACTCCTGGACTTCAGCCTCAAGCATGCATACATAAAAAATACATTAAAGCGTAATTTAATAGAGAACTCACAGCAAGCAGTACACCCTTGGCCATTAACAGCAGCACCATCTAGTTTATTCTAAACAAAATGTGTGTATAATCCCTCTGTCTTTCAGGCTGAATCTGAAAAATTACAGTGGAACGGCTGGCAGGCAGAGCAGTTTGGTAATAAACGGAGCTGATTTCAGCACCAAAGATATGGACAATGACAACTGCATCTGCAAATGTGCTCTCCTGCTTACCGGCGGTAAGTGATTCCTGTTCAGTGCCACATAGATTCAGCTGCATTGCTGTAAAATCTCTCTGAGACTTCATGAGCCCCAATAACACCTGGGATGATGGCCAGTATGTAACGGTAGAGCTCTCTTTTTCAGCACTTACAGAATGTCTATCATTATCAATAGTACAGCTAATACAACCCCCCAAGCCAGAATCACCCCATCCAATACTGTATCTGATATGGTCAGCAGATAATTTAACATTAAAAAAACTTACTACATGTAAAAAGTACATCATAGCTAAAGGAATGGTTTAGGCAAAAATATAATACTTCAGAATTTTGGTGTATGGAGTTTGCTTTAGTTTTGCACTGGAGCTATGAAGCAGATGAAGCTGACAAGTACATTAAACTTAAAAGGAGTAAAGTACAGACAGAATGGACCTGCCTAACATTGTGTTGATCCCTTTGGACTGCCAAAAGAGCTCTGATTCACATAGGCTTGTAAGTTGAGAGGCGGGTCAAACTAGTGACCAGGAATTTGGAATTTGTCAAATCACTCCTGAAATTGTCCTGCTGAAAGAGGCCATTGTCACTATGGAATACTGTATGGAATGAAGGGGTGTGTTTGGTCTGCAGCAATATTTAGAAAGTTGGCACAAATAAAAGTAGTATCCACTTGAATGCCAAGACCCAAGGACCCCACACTGCTTCTGCCAGCTTGCCTTTCCATAGTGCATCCTGGTGCTTTCTTTTCCCCAAGGTAAGCAATACATAGGCACCCACCCATCCACATGAAAATGTGATTCATCAGACCAAGCCTCCCTCTTTCATTGCTCCATGGTCCAGCTCTGTAATGATGTGCCCATTGTAGGCACTTTTGGTGGTGGACAGTGGTCAGTAGGGGCACTCTGACAGGTCTGTGGCTACATAGCCCCATATGCTACATAGCCCTATATGCAGCAGGTCTGTGGCTAGCAGCCCCATATGTCATAGCCAGAATTAACGTGAACACGCCGTGCCGTGTGTTCACCTGGGACTATAAGTTGCTCAGATTCAGATGAACACATCAGCTTTAAGAACGGAGTGTTTAATTGCTGCCTAATATATCCCGTTCATTCACTGCTATCATTGCAATAAGATAAGCAAGTCTAACAATTTCATATGATTTGTGGCTAATGTGTGATACTTTAGGAATACGGTTTGCATGTTGCTAATTGATGAGGCTTAAGTTTGTTAAATTATTTCATCAGCCTTGTAGCTCCAGTACAAGACTTAAGGAGTGAAGTGTGGGCACCAAACATGTCTTAGCTTACGATGTGCGATAAGGGGGGATATTGTGTCTGCTTGATTTTTGGCTACAAATTGTATTACGGGCTCCAGATTTGCCACCTGCACTGTGAGTTACATCTCTGTTGTGTGCTGAAAGGGTAGAGCTGGTATGGTGTAGGAGGCTGCCGTGTAGTCATTATTAGAGAATACAGGTGGTGCAGAAAGACTTGGTATCTAGTTAGGAATGTCAATCTAAGAAAAAAGCCTTTCCATCAAACTCCGCCAGCCTTCGTGTCACTTTCTCTCTCTTCATTTTCTCTCTTCGTCTGTCTCTTAGGTAGAACAGGCTTATTTTAGATGTTATCTGTTAGTCAGCAGTCAGGCACATATCATGCTTAATTTTCCTCCGCTTCTGCGAACCATCCCTCAGTTTTGTGTCATCTGTTGTTTTTCCAAAGGCTGGTGGTTTGATGCTTGTGGGCCATCAAATCTTAATGGCATGTACTTCTCCAACGGGCAAAACACTGGCAAATTCAATGGCATCAAGTGGCACTATTTCAAAGGATCCAGCTACTCTCTGCGTACTACAACCATGATGATCCGACCTGCGGACTTCTGAAGACCGTCTGGCCACAGACCAGCCGGTGGACGTTTCCTCTGACATTACTACCACAAAGAACCCAGGGTTTGGAATACACACATTGCTGTTTTTGCAAATACAAACAGTAGAATGATTGATACTAGAAATGATCTAATTAACTAACTTAATTAATTGCTTTAAAATGGGGATGTTTGTGAGAAACAAATACTCGGTGTAGTACTGCATTATTTTGCTATCTGAACTGTTTTTAAAATGTGATATGAAGAATTTGACATGTTTTTTTGCAATATTTTCTTTCTCATGGTTTAGCAGAAGACAGCTAGGTTTCATCTGTGTTGCATCATTATGTTAATATGTGAATGCATTAACTGACTTCTCTGCGACCTGTTATTACTCTTTTAGACTTTAATCATCCAGTCAACACTACTGCGCACCATAGGAGGTGCTATTGATTATATTCTGTGTTGTTTTCAAGACTATAAAGAACTGTCAGTGGTGATGTTTTGCTCTTACTACCCACTGCGATTTATTTTTAAATGCTTTATTAATGAACAAGAGTGACACATTATATCTATTGCCATAAACACATCAAGATGTAAGACAGCAAAACAGAGGCTGTATATTTTCTTCAAGAACTAGATAGACACAGCCCTCATGAAAAGAAATGGTAAGATTACACTTAAAATGGAAGGATCTCCAGCAATCTGAGCAGAATGACTGATTCCGACTGTGTTCATTTGCCTCAAGTGTCCTGAATTGATTATATCACATGCTTAATGTTTATTTCAGTATGCAAATGAAAATACAGAGGTATAGAGTGCACTGATCGCTAGCATGCCATGGCACAGTGAGTAATATTTTAGATTTTTCTTACTGAGCGAGGAATGTGGAGCATTATTTATTTTAACGTCTAGGATTTACTGTAAAATTGAAGAGTAGACGTAAACTTTTATGGTGTGTTTTCACATGTTTATTCATACAGTCAGTATACATGCAAAGTCCATTTTAGCTATTTAATATACACACCCTAAGTTACACATACACAAAACCACCATATATACAGAACAGCGTACTATTAGAAACACTGATTCCAATGTACATTTTTCACATGTATTTTTCGATCCAATGTATTTTTCACATATAACGAACTGTACACAGCGTTATACAAGTCTTGAACAAGTGCAATAGGCCTATTTAATGAATACAGATGTAAAAACAAATATTTCATTTAAAAAAACCTTTGATCTATAAAATCTTTCAGGAGTCCTCACTTTTTGATCTCCAGGATTTGTAGTTCACGTATGCATTTGCTGTGTAACAAAGCACAACCAAGAAGGCAAATACCTGAAAAAAGAGAAAATAATTTGGAATCAGTTTGTAATACTTATTATAAGTGTGCTGTGTAAGTAGCCAGCAAATACCAAATGCTTGCAGATATTTGGCATTCATGTTAGAAAACAGTATAAGAATGGTGTGAATAACTGCTTTAATATTAGCCTGCTACAAATCCCATTAATCACACATACACAACCACAGAAATGCAGTTTTAATACCCTTCTGAGGACCTACATGTATAAATTGCTGTGCCTAAACACCAAACAGCAGCTTAACTGTAGTCTAATTGCAATCTAAGACAAAACCAGGACCCAAATCCTACAAATAACCTGTCCCTCACACTGACTGACCCTAACCCTCATCCTTGACTCTTGCTGTTTACCTTTTTTTCAAACTAGACTCGTAAAAGCTTAAAGAAACAAAAGAAGAAGAAAGCCATTAAGCAGCCCCTAAGCCAGAATCCGAGAAGCAGTTGAGAGTGATGCTGCTCTTACCGTGGAAGCCATCCAGCTGATGTAGTAATAGCGCCCCCTATTGGCTTGAGTCACAGAAGCAGCATTAATAACTGCAGCTGTCATGTACAGAACAGCAGCACTGCTATTGAAGCACAGGCCCTGAGAACAGATTTCATCCCGTGTTATTTCAGAAACAGCTGCATTCTTTCCTGTGCTGATACAATAACATACCTATGAGCACAATGTGTGTCAGACGTTATTGGAGCATATCCTGCTTATCATTAGTGTAAGAACTTAATGTTTGAACAGTTTTTACCCTCTGGATTAGGCAGGTTTGAGCTTTATGAGGGCATTTTCACAGGTTTCCGTCCATCTACCGTGTGTTAGTGACTGATGTTGACTGCTGTCGATGCTATTCTCTGTTGTTCATTAGGCATATTCTTCACTCATTTTGCAACAGATTCATAATATTGTCTAATAGAAAATCATAAAATTACTTATATTACAATATATAATTAAGAATGACTTAATATATAATATGGACTAATCAACATGCTACTCCAGCTGATATAAAACGATACATCACATGACTTTATGGTAAATAGAATTAAATGTGTTTTATTTTAAAAAGCTTCAGAAAGGTAAAGTGACCATTCTGTCATACATGAACATGCGGTGACAGTACCTTGCTCAAGGGTACCTCAGAAGTGCTTAGCAGTCCTGGGAATCGAACCCATGATTTCCTTATCAAGCGAACGCTCTAACCACTAGGCGACCAGCTACCAGGTGCATTTACTCATGCAGTTTATTTTTGAATTAATATACGACATTTGTAGGTTTTCTTTTTTTCATTTTAAAGATGCAGATAATTTTCAAAAATCTCTCTCTAGTCTGTAATACTATATGTGTCTCTTAGAGCTCTTAGTGTTCTGTTGGATCCACTCACAAGTGCTGTCCAGGGGACCTGCGGTATCTTGGTGTGCGCTGTGGTCAGATACAGTAGAAGGAGGCAGACAGTCATCACCCAGCAGACCACAGATACAAACATCACCCAGCCTAGTGCAGGCACATGCAAATATTCTGTCCCACCCAGAAGAGTCCACACCAGCAGCCCACACACCTGACGACACAATAGAGATGGATTATATGAACACAAATATGAATCATAAATATCATCTGGTAAGCAAAGAACAAAACTGATTGAAACAAATCACTTGAAAACAGCGACACCGGAACTTTAATTGTTTTTTTAAGTCCCAACATTAAAAGGATTCATCCTTAGCACTGCTGTTTACACTAGACTAATTCCACAAGTGTGAAACTGGCACTAAATATACAGAAATCTTGATCACACACACACAATATATATTTTATACAGAGACATGCCACTGATTACTGAAGGACAGGATAATAGGATTTATTGCCAGCGTTCGCTTATGCAGCATTTATTGCTGTAAAAAAAAAAGCTAGTGTATAAACGCTCAGTTCTGAGTAATAGGTTCCTGTATTCACCCCTACACACCCTGCCTTCCATCCTGTTATAAGAAACAAAGAATTCCTCACTGAAAGCTTGGTATCACAGGAAAAGTTGTTGTTTTGGAGTTGGCAGATATGACTAGCTGGAGATTAAACACTAAATGAATGCTTGGATGGGGTTCAGAATGGATTGTGGAAGGAAAACGAACAATAAGGCTGAGAGGAAGAGTCTGTTTGCCAAGCTGTTTTGGTTTGTCCACTTCCCCTGCTCTGTGGAATCTGGCTGCCCCTCCTTTTCATTAAATCCAAGTTTGAAATTCCGTACATAGGATTGGATGAGCTAAATCTGTTAGACAACATTAAACACTATGGCAGTAAAATGATTCCTGGCAATATGAGGGTCTAGACCCAGTTCAACATTTGCTACTATAACACAAAAACAGAGATAATACCACAATGACTCATATCTGTGTGGTATCACTTTTAGTTTTGGGCCTGAAAAAAAAAGACTTGATTAAATAAAAGACCAGTCAGCTCTGCTACTTCTATTTGTAGAATTTTAATGCATAAAGCATATTTCTTAAGATTTGATGCTAAAGTTATCAGTACAGCTCCTACAGTGACATAAACACAATGGCAAGCATATCAGTCACATGACAGGTTTAGTGGTTCACAGGCTTTAATGAACAGATCTACATTCCCAGCCTGATCACTAATTCAGCTTACTTCAGTTCTTTGTTTAACAAAGTAAACCACATGGGCCTCATTTACAACTCAGGCCATTAAAATGCAGAGCACTTCAATTAAAAAAATGCAGGTTACTTACTGTTTCTCCAAACATGAGCACTCCTGGTGGAGAGCAAACAAAGTTCTTGTCATAAGCCAGAGTGGAGTGAGGCAGGTATCCATTCTCCAAACTCGACCTTGCACTTGTCCTGGTCGTTCTGTCCACTGTACTTGCCTCCGGGTCTTCCTCCATTCTGACCAAGACACTGGTCCTCTGTGAGGCACAAAGGTTAAGATAGAGATGATAGCTCTGGGTAGAAGTTGGCCTTTTACAAACTAAAGGAGGAGCCCCCCCTATCGTCAGCTGCACGGCATCAGAGTCAGAATCAGAAAACTGACTGAACAGACACACACAGACACACAAAAAAGAACGATATATATTATAAAGTCAAAATTAAACTCCGCTTAGAAAAACCCTATACATTATATATACTATGCTAAATGCACATAATGCTATGGTTAGTAAGAGGGTGCAGGTAAATACTATAGATAATTTAATACAATTACTGCTGCACTAGTTTACACAAAGAGTGGTTTGGAGTTCTCTATACTGATTCCTGATATACTGTAAAAGTGACATAAGTAGTGATATTGCACATGATAAGACAACTGCATAAGCAGTGGCATACGTAATTGTGATGAAATGTCCAAATGTTTATCCAGTATCTCTTCTGACATCGAGAGTATTGTTAAGGATCTTGTCCTCTTTACTAACAGCCTCTGTTCTTCTGGAAATGGTTCACAGTAGATCTGTCTGGACACTCTCGGCCATATATTACATTAAATCTTGTAAATTCACCATAGCCTGTGGGGAAAGGCTAAAGTTACCTAATGAGAGCAGTTCCTAAATAAAAAGTGGCGAGCTACTGTTTAATCCAAATTAAAGGTGCCAGCGATGATAAACATTGTAAAAATATAAGAGAGACTGAGTCGCCGTGCTACTTGCATGTCCTATTGTGAAACACCATTGTTTTCTTGTCTGCGATTATACAATTTCACCACACGGGGGCAGCAAACCCCTCTGCTCTGTGCTCTTACAGCTGGCCAGGTGAAGATGACCACAGTAAACTAGATTACTAACACTGCACTTCAACATCAGTCATACATGGACATGTGGACATATTTCTCACATTTAATCATTCCGAAGGACAAGAACAAATCATTTGTATTACATTAAGGTTATCAAAATTATAACACATTTTTGGTTCAGCATTATTTTTAAACTTGTCATTTCTCTTTTGTCCTTAATGCAGTCGAGTCACTGTCTCTCGCAGCAGCAAGCACGACAGGAGCAGACACATTTTTATTTGGCTTGATTGTCAAAAAATCAAACCTAATCAAGAACAATGGCAAGCTGCATGTCATCAAATAATACAGACACAGCAGTGACACAATTAAGTCACATAGAGGCGTGTTTCAGTATTATTCAAACTATATTATCTCCCCATGATATTCACAGTATATAATAACCATCAGCCCTGCACAAGGTAGTGAGTACAGAGATGAAAACATCCAAATTCATACAGTAAGTGGTGTGAAATGTACTGGTATTTTCTTTATATACTGTCATATAACAATGAACCACATGATTTTATTAAATTATTTTAAATCTCATTTTTCTTTTGTTAACAAAAATATGCCTCTTTCACTCAAATCTATGTTGTATTTCCATGCACTAGTTTCTTATTAAACATGTTATTGGCACAAATGTATTTAAAGATCCAAATAAACCATTCTAACAGTGCCCAGTCCTAATAACCTCACCTGTTAGTGCATGCACCCTTTTTTCTCTTTGCACAGTTTTCAGCTGCAGGCTGACTTGGCAGCAGTGCACCACCTTTCCAAATCTATTCTTCAAACACTTCGTTTCGCTTTGTGGTTCTTATTATTTATTTATGGGTAAACAAACCAGAAAAATGCTATGAATGTATTTTGCTCAGTTGACTAGCTCTACACAGCCATTTACATTATCACACACAGAGAGAAGCAGAAAAGAATGGCTTGAGTTGACCCTTAGACCAGTTACATGGACAGGAGACAGACATTCAATATTAGCTCAGAACTAGTAAAAGCAATCAATGTTTAAAAATCATTTTCAGTATTTTAATAATAATCATTAATTATAGCAATAATAATAGCAATTAATAGCTGTTAGGAAATGGTTCATATATGCTTGCATACATTCACAAAATCTCCCAGAGCCTAATCAAAGCACAATACATCAAGGTTACACTGTTATCTATGTGGCACATTCCATATTCTACTTCAACCTTATTTATCACTAAACTTCCTCCTCACCTCATTCTGGCTCTGATTCTGGGTGCCAAATATAGCCAGTGGAAAAATGTGAGCACTCTAGAATAAGACGTTTGTATCACGCTGCCCTTCATGGGCCCCGCCGGTCCTGGTGCCCACTGCTTATTAATAGCAGGTCACAGCGGTTGCCATGTATTCATTTGTAAAGGCTTCTAATGAATGCATCGTTGCAGAGACTGTAATTAAGTCATCTGGTACGGACACATGCTGCGATAGCAGTGTGGGGATGCGGGCGAGAGACCCAGCAATTTACTCTTACTCTTTACAATAATGCACAGAATTAATCCTGTAAACAAACCCAATAATAGACCTTCTAAATTCTGTTTAACTGAGAGAACCAAACTCCCTTTAGCAGGTACACCAAAAAACAGCAAATAACCCTTAACACATTAATCATAACTGTCTTATTAGCTACTGGTTTTTATGGCTATCCAGTCAGGGAAACAAAAAACACATTTCTTTGTTTTTAAAACATTAGAAGATTCTGCTAGTTATAAAACAAAGAAATCGTCTACTAGAGTAATCCCACTCAGCGAGTCATAAGGTCCTATGGTCAATGTCATATATACCTCTTCCTTTTTGTAGTTTAATTGTAGCTCATGGCACCATGAGAATATAGAGTCATTATGGAGTTGACCTTGCAGAAACTGAATAACTTCAGTTTAAATTATGAATTGCTTTACATCTAACAGTAGTTAATATTTGCAAAATTGGTCAAATATAAGAATAAATGAAATATTAAAACATTATGACAACAAAATATGGCACATTATACATGATGATCCTTTAATTATTATGTATCTGTATTATTTATTGTGTATATTCTTATTTGCTGTTCGATCACTATTCATAAATCAACAGTACATAGGTTACAGTTTGTTTTTCTGAAACTCAACAGAACAGTTTCCTCACTCTGCAGAAGGCAGATGATAGAGCCGATATTATGGCATCCTCAAGGGAGGCACGCTAATAAACAATCTGGCTAAAGCTGAGATTAATACTAAGATTATAGAGAAGACAGTCAATGGATTTGCATGAGTTTCAGGAGCGCCTGCAGCCTTTACTAGTAGGATTACTTTATATTCCCCATATTTACTGTAGTCAATACGAAACCCTGCTGTGGAAACCATGCCCCCTTTTCTCTGTAATCACAGACTAGCCTCTTTGTATTTAAAGGCTCTATTCTTCCCGAATGATCTTAAGCCCAACAGAGACACACCTGGTTGGAATTTCCCCATATGCTCTAGACTTTCCACTGATGGAGAATTATTTATTTAATAAAGTAATGTGTGGAGTCTTAAGAACAATTTATGCACAAGTAACAGGATGCCTTGGAAATATAAAAAGATTCCATGGTTTAATTACGCTTTACCAACAACAATCTTGCATTTACTGTACTGCTGTACATTCTAAAGAAGCCCTTAAGGTTCCAAAATAGAACTTTAAAGGGATGGTTCTTTAAAGTACCATTTTAAGCTCCACAAAATGAAGAGGTTTATACCAATTAAAGGTTTGTTCATTTAGTATTTTGAATTGAGTCACAATCAAATGAGTTACTTTGTTTTTCTGTTTTCTTTTTCTTTTTTTTAAGGGGAGGGACTATTCTGGTAACTGGTCAGAGTTTGAACAAGGAATGGTCTTATTGCACTTTTCAACCCTGAATCATAAGCACCTAAGAGCATAATTGAAAAAGAGGAAACGAAACCAACTAAATTATCTTTTCTTTATCATGAATGAGAGATGAGGGGTCTTTCATGGTCTCCAGAGCAAGTGGGGTTGGATTTGAAGGGGGAGGGGGGGGGGGGTCTACATTAAGGCGTCCCCATCTCTGATGAATCTCTCGCAGCCTTTTATTTCTTTTGCTCTTCTTCCAGGCTCCGGTGGGCTGGTAAGCCGCTATGAGAATCGTTGAAAGGGTGAAAGAAAAGCCAACATCGAGGGGATTAATTATTTCGGTGTCTAGGACCGAGCTGGATTTTCCGAGCCAATCTGAGACACAGGCAAATCCTCTCACCTTTCTATGAGAGAAACATACATGCAAACATTTCAATCAGCTTCAGCAGAGGATAACAGGAAAAAAAACTGAATTGGTAACCAGTGGCTCAGTCAGTCTATATTAACTGTTGATAGAGGAATAGTCCATCAGTGCCAGTGTTTATGTGAGGAACAAAGAGCAGAGACATCCATTTCCACCCAAAACTGACTGCAGGGAGGATACACAGCACCAGAATACACACCAAAATCCAATCAAAATAGTTTGAACTGTATGCAGACTGATTATCCAGTCAAATATTATGGAATAACCTATTAATTGAGAAGCAGAAGACTCTGGATGAACTTCTTTGGATTCTGCTGTTGTATGATGGAAAACACTGCAGCAGTATTGTTCCATTGCTTCAATTCGTTTTCTTATTATTTCAATGAAAAATGTGTAAAATTGCACATGCCATGCCGAACAGAGTAGAATAGACTAGAAAACATCTTTAATTAAATGTATAATGAGCTAACAAGATCTTATTCCCTACATTTTGCACCATTTCTGTTGATATTTATACAGTGTAAAGGACAGTGTGGCTAGTGGGTTGGCTACCTGGATCTTATGAGTCCCAAATAAAAATGAATGGGTTGCTCAATAAGCATTCTACCTTTATTTAATAAAAAATGACATTGTTATTTGCTTGTTTATTTGCTATTGTTATCTTAAAAAAGTTTATGCACTCAAATATGCAACTCCTCCCACTACCACTAAGCTAAATGTATATGTTGCACAACCTGCTTAAGATTTTGATGATGAAAAAACTCAATATTTATCATGTACAAGGTTGTGAATGAAGTGTTTCCATTAATGGGATGTGTTATGAATCAGATGGAGAACACGGGGGTCAGAACTGTCTGTGTAATGATGAAGGTAACTGCTGAATGTCGAAATCTGATGTTTTTATGGTTGAGTCAATGTGGGCCCCCAGCAATATGGGCAACAGTGCCACTCCCACCCCATATTTATGTCACTGGATCTGGTGTTTTCAAATAATATACAAAATAAATAGAAGCTAAAATATTGGAACAATCATTGTTTTTATAGAAAGCACTGTAGGTGGTTCAGGCTTCTCCAGAAGGTAAATGTAAGAGTATGAGTCATACAAACAGGCATGTACTGTGAAGCATGTGTGATGATCCTGTGTGAGTGTGAAGGCCCACTATGAGAGGCCATTTCACAGTGCTAATGTATGTCTCAAACCTCAGTATGAGCCACAGTGCCTCCGGGAATCCATGCCATTCATCTCCCACATAACCCCACTGATACTGAGAACCAATCAAGCTGCCATAAGACCACCATACTGTGTAACATCATAGGTTTAATGGAAACAAAGTCCTTTGCACAACAAACACTACTGCCATACGCTACAGTTCTCATTATATGCAGTAGCTCGATTAAAGGTTTAGACTAGCATTAATGTTACTTACCGCAATGATTGTGTTTGCCTTTTTTTCTGGCGATTTAGACAGGGTTTTGATGTACTAACACAAGCTTTTATAGGAGTTAAATGGTTTGTTTGAGTTAGGTTATGAATGTTAATGAACCTTTTATTAGCATTGGCTCACGACTGTCAAAGCAGGCTCCAGTTTTTCTAGACAGAGAAAACTTAAAGTCAACCTGAAATCAAAAATGACCTTTTTAAACTTTGCTACCTGCCTCTGGTACTACCACAATTCTGGCTATTCTGGGTTTTCCTGTAATTATGCATCAAACTATAGTGACTTTTGCCTGCCATTAAAGCATCTTCTGAGTTTCTCTTACATTACTATGCACCCAAGGGCAGGGAAAAATAATATTAACCAACAATATCATGTTTTGCCACCTATTTCCACCACTCACAGAGCAAAAAAAACACACAGTTTAAAAGCCCTCTCTGATCAAATGTTGCACTCAGAAATATGTCATGGAATGGAAGGTAAATTGGTCATGCTTTATTTCAGCTGGTCCCTATAGCTTATCTACTGATATTTTAATTGTTAAACTATTTGGTAATACTAAGTTGATCCACAACATTAGCTTAAGGTTTGGGTTCTGTATATTCTGTCTAAAGATCCCCCTGCTCAAGCCGTGTGTTGATTTTTCTATTTTATGCATTTCTGATGACGGAGCATTAAGTGAAAATGAAAAGAAAATATGCACATGTTTTTATATTGTTAACGATGTGCACCAGCAATTGCTGTGTATCTCGGTGAGTAAGTATTGTTCTGTGTAATATGTTTGGAGACAGTGATTGCTGCATGTGTGTGCGTGTTTATGTGTGTGTTGACACCGCCCTCCGCCCAGCCCCTGCCCTGCTGTGAATTCAGAGCCCAAATCTGTTCTCCTAAACGCCTCCCTGCTGCCAAAATGCAACACACAGAGGCACATACACACACACACACACACACACACACACACAAACACACACACACACACACACACACACACACACACACACACACACA
>JBBPCW010000006.1:9347739-9365414 GCA_037974425.1 Phenacogrammus interruptus
GTGTGTGCGTGTGTGTGTGTGTGTGTGTGTGTGTGTGTGTGTGTGTGTGTGTGTGTGTGTGTGTGTGTGTGTGTGTTCATTTGCACTTTTTTTCTTAATTCATATCCTAATATTTCCTATGTTATAATGGGAACGGAGCTTTCACAGATATTTAAATTACTTTTTGACCACTCAAAATTGTCTTACACTAACAATAAAATAATGTCTGATCTGCAGGTGACGGTTATGCACAAGAAAACAGATACTTTATAAGCATTATAAATAGGTTTTTGAACAATATCAAAACAGTATCAGAACAAAATTACTGCTTGGTAAACAGGATAGGAACTCATGAATGGGATTTTGTAAATAAGCATTTTTTTCTAATTCTGAAATGATGTGCTTTTTTCCCTGTCTATGCACCCAGACACTTCATCAGTCTTAATAATATGGATATGTGCAGGCCATACATCATTCCGATGTTAATAACCAAACACAGTTAATGATTCATTGATGATTATGAAGCATTTAATGAGTAAGTACCCTTCAATTGTAACTGCATGACTATTTTCACAATAAAGCAAAAAGAAAACAAATTAGCAGTGCGTGTCATTAGTGGTGTTGATTGTATGGTGGCTGTCACTGCATAATTTGCACTTGTTTATTTTGCTATTACAGTACACTGAGGGATAAAAATTGCTTGTCACTTTATTATTAATGCTTAATGCATTTCTGGTGTCATACTCAACTACAAAGAAGGGGAACTATCATATAAAGCACAGAGAAAGCATAGTGACAATTATTAGGCATTGCTTATGTTTAACAGTAAATATTCCAAAGCAAAGAACATTAACTGTGAAGCTTTCGTGCGAGCGAAGTCTTCATTGTTGATTATGAGAATTGTATCTTATATGGAATAGAACGCCACATTATCCAAACTGAAAGTGTGTCTCCAATTATAAATAGCAACACTTAGAAAGGAGTATTTTTTCTTTATTTTTAAGAAGTCAGATGAGTCATAACAGTTAACTGTCTGGGAAACACTCACCTAAAGGAAATACCCCTGTACTATATGCAATACTGTAAATAGTTGCTCGCATAATAACAAGGCAGCGCTATATGTAAAGTAAAATCTGTTAAAAAAAAGTGTGCTGATGAGTTCAGAGGTCAGAAGCTGTCCTGAATAAAAACTAATGCAAAAAAAATCTATGAGTAAGACCATACAATTGTTGTCATTTACTCAGCCTCAGTTATGTCTTCAGGTGAGTTACATTATGTGATTTGGTTTATGTTTTATATATTTCTGTTTTTTGCTTTGAGAGGGAGGTTGTGATGTTTCTAAATTCTACAGCACAGTGGAGTCAGAAATAACTAACAAAAAAACCCAAGAATGTTTTAGAACCTACCTTATGGTAGACGCTTATGGTATGGTTAGACCATGGGCACCAGAACCCCACTTTTCAAAATGATTTGTTTCAACCCACCCATGTTTTAAAAGCAGAGACTTAGAATGTGGTGCTTAAAGTAAATATTTACTTTAATTGTGATACATTTTATCACAACAGTTTTCTGAGCTTACCATGAGATGCTCAGTACTTAAAGTTCATTACAAACAGAGCATAAGTAGGTCTATTTAATATGATTAATTAAACTTTGAAATTCAATAAATATAATTAGTACTCAACATTGTGACAGTATTGTTTAAATGTGGCTCTATTGGCTCTACTTTTTTGTCTGTTCCAACTTACCACACTTCTTAAGGTATTGTGATACATTTTTTCCATATCGCTCACCTCTAGTATCTTGCTGTTGGATTATGTTTAACTTCATATGGTTATTCATTATGTAATTTTTAATAATGCTGATAGAGCCATGATTCATGATTATAGGGATGACTTACAAACCAACAAAAAAAATCATGAAAACTCATTATCTTAAATCAATCGAGTAATAATAAAATACATGTTATTTTAAGTTTGTGTGACTTGAGATTAAAACAAGGCATCTTGAACGATTCAAGGAAATAATTTTTTTGCAGGATTTTTAAAAATAACTTATTGAAATTTGATTTTAAGAGAAGAAAATAGAACAAAACGGTCCAGTCAACACAAGCTGTTTTGTTCTGTTTTCCTCTCTTAAAATCAGTCTATGCAAAATCAATGTAAAACATTACACAGAATCTTTTTTAAACAATATGATGCAGTGAGCATATTAAATTAATTCCCATTAACTTGTGGCTTTTGGATAGGTACAGTAAATGCACAAACTACAGTTATGAAACTAAAAACAAACTTGACAACAGCAAGTTTGGCAACAGGGATGCTGAACTATTATTGTCATTGTATCATGGGTATCATTCCCGTTATCTATACTGGTGTAAATGAAAAGGCCTATAGGTGCTATCCAAAAATGACTTTCTAAACTATTTTTGATCAACGTTTATAGAAAATGTTTTATGCAAACCAGATAACCAACCGAGCTAAGTTTAGAGGCCAACAGGAGACATGGCCTCCCAGCTGAGATTTGGCTAATGGTATTAGCTATCAGTGAAATGGAATTTAAACTAATGTTTAGCATTTACAGCAAACCATCCATGACAGGGTTTAAGCCCATTACACATTTGAGTTAATGCACAGTGTGAGATGTTATGTGGTTAACTCCAATCATAAATGATTATGGATAAAATTCCAGTTTCTGTATAACTCCACTGTTAAATGTTTCTGTTTAAATGCCAGTTTCTAGTTAACTCCAGTATTAAATGTTTCTGGTTAAATTCCAGTTTCTGGTTATCCCCAGTGTTAAATGTTTCTGTTTAACTCCAGTGTCCTGTTTTAGCAGTGTGAGGCATTTGTTGATGTGGAAAAAGATAGAATGCAAAAAAGTCCCTTACCACTCTCAACAGCAAACAGCTCTCCAAAACACTGTCATGGTTTACCTGTTAATAATAATAATAATAATAATAATAATAATAATAATAATAATAATAATAATAATAATAATAATAATAATAATAATATGAGTATGAAAGTGTGTTTTAACTGGCGTCAGGCTGCAGGAACTCTGTTCCTCTCACGGACTCTCTAACGGTCGTGGAACTTAACGAATAGGTGCGTCCGTGAGCCATACGGCGCCCCGTGTATTCTTACGCAGCCGTAAAAGAGAAACTAGGTCAGTTGAGGACTATTTTCACAGCTCGGCGAATGTGTAAGAAATTACATCACACACAAAACATCGTTACTTTTTGGTTATATGTCAATATTTCACCTTTTTGGGGGGTTTCCCCTCGTCTAAACCTCACGCGGCTGGGATCTACTTCGAGCAAGGCGCCAGGATACAGTGGCCGCAGGAGTTTTTATAATGGCTTTGCTCTAATGGTTTGACGCCATCTTACTTTGCTCCTGGAGGAGAAAGGGAGGAGAGCACCCCTTCGCCCCCACCGATCTACCGAGGAGGTGGAGTGTACTGCGGGTGAATTTTACACATTTTGTGTACGGATTGTCTACCAAATTGTTGACTTTACAGTGCTGTTCGATAAAGGAGTATCCAGGTGCCTCTCAAAGGTAGGTGTCGTGTCCTGATGCAGACTGTGTGTGTGATTTTCCAGTCGTTTTTCTCACGGTTAGGTAGGGAAGCCTGTCCGTGTCCTGTGTGTATTGCTGCACCAGTTTGAATGCACGGTGGTTGGACCGAAACTTAAGCTTTTGCTGAACACATTGCATATCTCTAATCCACATACAAGATATATTAAGTCCAAGTCTTGATACTTCGTTGCTTTGGTCAGACACCTAACGTAGCTCCTTCAAGCTTGTTTTTTTGTTGTAAAGTCAACATGAGCTGCCGCTAGCAGAGAGCTACGCTACGTACACCAATGCAGAGTGGCTTTGTAGCTCCACGCACTCATTTCACATTTTTGTCGAAAAATCCTGGCTTTATTGGTGCTCAGGGTTGCTTAGGGGACACAAAAGTTATGTTGTATTCCTGTTAGTTTGGTTATCTGGACAGTTTCTTGCTATTTTCGTGGACTTTTCTGAGCCAGTGTGCTTTTTAGAAGGAACTGGGTATCCAGTTGTTTTTTCCCAGCTGTATGGTTGCACATCTATAACTTGACTGGGTGATTGGAAACAGCTGGCGTGGAGTCTCTGTTTGAACGGTTTTTGGTGTTAAACACGCCAGTTTCGGGTCCCGCGTGCTGTATTTCAATTAACAGCTGATGCGACTCTTAACTTTAATCCGATAGCAGTTGTGTCGAGGCTGGCCTGAAATGTAGGTGTGTTTTGTGGGGGAAATGTAACGTTATCGTGTGGATATAACCACGTTTTTGTTGCACGGTCGCGGTCAGAAGACAAAGGCTTTTTAAAGTGTAGTTTGGCCGTCGTGGGTTGAGAGGAAGTCGAGGAGGAGCCTGAGTGAAACCTGACTCTGGCTGCACAGGGAGCCGATGTTTTGATGGGGGTCTGACTGGTGGGGGTTGGTGGGGTCTCTGCTGAAACCTGCACTCTGGGTTGATTTGCAGTTGTTTCAGCCAGCAGTGAGCCGACCTTTTGCTGGGAAATACCTATCCACTGCATCATCTCTACGGTTTTTTTTTTACTTTTTCACTCACGGAGTGGTTGGTCAGAAAAATGTTAGCCTGCTGTTGGTAGTGTTAGCGGAGCACTTGAGTAAGTCTCTTGCTTCTTCGTCTTTGTTTTCATCAGTAATTTCAGTTTTCGTCTGTAGTGCAACACATTAAGTCCCAACAACGGGCTTTAAATTCTTAAATTAAGCTGCCTATTTTTGGTCGCTTTAGTAGAACACCCCCTGATTATGCCTTTAGTGTGTGTGTGTATGTATGTATATGTATGTGTGTGTGTGTGTGTGTGTATATATATATATATATATATATATGCTGTTGCTTAATTTTTATTGGTTACACTGCTTCAACTGTCTTTTGTACTGTCAACTTGGGACTAAGTGAGTTATTTTATCTTGCAATTAATTCTGTTGCATTCTCTTTGCCTTTACTCATGTTTTACTCACCAGGCTACTGCGTCCTTACTTAGATCATAACTTTTTTTACTACATTTTACAGCGTTAATCAACAGAAAACTCCATAGAGGGTTATGCTATTTGATCACATTCCTTTCTTGCAAAAGCAGTTGGTGTAGCTCAGGCGCAGAAGCCTAGATGCTGCTTCATTTAAAGGCCTCTCTTGAGGCTGACTGCATTTTTCACCTGAGAATGTCAGTCATTATTTTGTACATCACCTAATACTGACCATAATGCAGTTTTTAACAACGTATGGGTAAGACCTGCAGTCTTCTGACCATGGAGAGCTAAGATTTTGCACAGATATGTTTTCCTGTGTTGCAGTTCAAGGGCTGGAGGCAGTGATATTTAACCAGTGAGGTGGAAGAACATGCGAGAGAGAGAGTACAAAACTATGCTTCAATAGTGACCGTTTTGTGGTTCTTTAAGGCTGGTGTGTTTGTGCGGGTGCATGTTGTTGATGTACTGTTGGGCATTCTGCACCTCATCAGTTTCTGTTCCTGAGTGGGGGAACTCAGATAATTTAAATGCTTAAAGTTTGTAGTGTGGGGTTTTTATTTAGAATCTGATATTTTTTCCCCTTCCCCACCCTTTTTGACTACCTAGTTGCTTTTTTGGTGTTGGCCCGCTTGCTGAAATCTGGTTATCACTGACCTATGTAAATTGTTCTGCAGTTTGGCATCTGCTGAGGAGCTACCCACCACTGCAGTGAGGATTTCAGGCCTTTTGTTTTCAGACATCATGCTGAGTAGAAGTTTGTCTTGGAATGCTCTCCAGAGCTCCAGTCTTCGGCTGGTATTGTGGATGCCTTGCTCTAGTTTGGGGTTTTAGTGGGGGCAGTGAGTCCTCATTGTTGAATACATTTACAGGCTTCAACTTGTGCATTTGCCTTTGTTTTTATTTTCTGGGTTTCACATTAGTGACCACCTCTGTAGTCAGCCAAAATCAAGAGTGGATGCAGGCTGATCGAATATTTCAGATATGAGAAGATTGGGGAAAAAAATCTTGGTCGGTAGGTAGCTGCAAGAGAACAGACCTGGTAAATTTTTTTCATTTTCATTAGCTGCTTACACTAATCGGGGCCCAGTTTCCCAAAAGCTGTGTTGTAATATTATATTAAATGATAGTGTGTGTTCAGTGAGATGCTCAGTGTGTCATTTATTAATGATCTTTGTGCTTAAATGCTTTTGGGGAAACCCAATCCAAGTTATGAAAAAGGAAAGGAAAATCAGCCTTTAAGAATATTTTTGCTGGCCCAAAATAATTTTCCACCAATTAAGAAATTACTATTCTGTGTTTTACTTGTTTTGGAGTCTGAGCACTGGTTAGTAGTTGTAAGATTTTACAGACTGTAACAGATTGCGTGTGAGAGAGAGCAGTTATGCCACATAATGGAAAAAGCTTCTGTGCTGCTGGCTTTTTCTCCACAATTTATTCCAGATGCTGGAACCCGCAGGCCGAGCCACTTACCGACTGCCATGGCCTCTTGGCAGCCTCAGAGACACACAGCAGTGCAGTTATACTCAACGAACAAAGTACACATGCTCTGCAGTCTAAAAATAGAGAAAAAAGTCATCATTAGTGTAGTGCTTTGATTCTGAGGAGTAGCTTCTGTGTTCCTGCTGCAGTGTTCTGGAAATTAAGCTATGTTTGTCTTAGTGTGTTTGTTAGTAGCTCTTCAGGTTTGAGGCCTCTTTTTATCTGGCGTTTAGTTTCTTGTATATAAACGGATGGGCTGTCTGGACTTTTTCAAATGGGTCAAACCGTAAACATTCTAACAACAGGTTACAAAGCTTTCATGCAACTGTACAGCATATTTCTAATTTGGGCTGTGCTATTTATGTACATCTTCTGTGCCTCTGAGATATTTATAGGTACTTTATGCTCTGAAAGAGTCAAGTATTAAACCTTTTTGTAGCCTTATACTTTTTTTGCTTTGAATATAGACTTTGTGAAGGTGCATGGAAAATGTGCATAGACACTGGCACAATTGTCTGTTTTGTGTGTCCTGCAGCAAACCTTATTAACTTGATCAAATTATTAGAAATTGGATGCTAAGTATTGTCTCTGTGGAATTGCCTTTTGCCGGATTTTTGCTGCATATCATATTTCTTCTACCATAGTTATGAGTCTTCAGCATTTCTCAAGTTATTTAACAGCACACAGTTAGTCTTCTTGGGAATGTGAATGTATTTAGGCTTGCTCATTGATTTGGAAAGGGGTGTTTCACATTTGCATAGAGAAGGTAGACTTCGAGCTTATGTTATGGTAATTGCAATTGTGTAGTGTTGGAGGAGGGGACAAATTGGGCCCCCATGGAGTAAGTAACTGAATGCCATTGTGCCTTGGCACGTTTTAACTGCTGTTTATGGGCAATAGGCTTGTGAATGGCTAGAACACATTTACACTTTGAGAATGGTTTGGGATATTACAAACAATGACTGCTGCATAAATGCGTAGTGAACGCTTTAACATGGTCTTTTACAATATTTACAAGGAAGACCATACACTTTCTATAAACCGTGCATAGGATCCTGAAATGCATTTCAGATGTGTCATTACTGATCTTCTGAAACCTTTTGGAGAGAATATGCAGACATGCTGATGGTTGCTCTGAACTGAACTGGCAATAAGGCTCATGACACGGAGTGTGAAATTAACCGTGCCTCTGTGTTTTTCAGAGAAGGAAAGCTGTGCTGGCAGCAGGCTGAGCGAAGAGCATGGCCACTCAATGTAAGTTTTTGTATATTCTGACCCTTTTCAGCTCATTTTTAGTCATCCTGTGCGCCAACCTTTATGGCAGAATTGTCCAAGTCACACAAACTTTATGTAACTTGTGTGTTCTGATTCCTTTATATAACATTCCTTGGTAGTACTAGACCTTGACCGTTCTGAATTCAACAAAAAACATTCTCTAAATGGTTATGATGATTGCAGCTTACATAAAATCTTTTTCTTTTACTAAAATTGGGGCAGCTGGTTGCCTAGTGGTTAGGGCGTTCGCTTTGCGACCAGAAAGTCCGGGTTCGATTCCCAAGACCGCTAGGCACCTCTGAGGTACCCTGAACAAGGTACCGTCCCCACACACTGCGCTGTGTTCCCGGCTGCCCCCTGCTTCATCTCGGTGAATGGGTTAAATGCAGAGGTTGAATTTCGTGCTGTTCACACTGTGTGCAGTGGTGTGTTCACGTATGACAAATGGTCACTTTCACTAAAATGGACTTGTAGAATTTTTTTTTTTGTATTAGGAACTGCTAATTGAAAGTAAAAAGTTTCACAGTTGCCATGGTGTTTTTAAACTTCTGTTTCTGAAGTGTCAAATTTTAATTTCCAAGATGTTATGCATCTGTTATATATTCTTCTAAATATTATTTATTTATTTTGTTATTTTAGTAATTCCACATGAGCAGAAATAGTTTTTGTTTTTCTGCATGCTATAAATAAAATGTATTTTCTCTTTATCTGCACAGCTGATCTGATGGAGCTCGACATGGCAATGGAGCCAGACCGCAAGGCTGCAGTCAGTAACTGGCAACAGCAGTCTTACCTGGATTCAGGTATCCATTCTGGGGCCACCACCACTGCACCCTCTCTCAGTGGCAAGGGAAATCCTGAGGATGACGATGTGGACAACCAGGTGCTGTATGAGTGGGAGCAGGGATTCAACCAGAACTTTAGCCAGGACCAAGTGGCAGGTACTCACTCTAAATGATTGTTGCTTATAATTTAACCATCAGCCCTTTGAATGTATTGATATTACTTAAGAACAGTGGTTTAAATGTATACTGTTTTGTTCAAGTGTTGACAGTCCGGTATGTCTCACCTCTGCATCGCTGGTCAATGGTTAGCCTGTGAGTTTTGAAATGCCTCCCAAAAGTAGTGATTGTGTGAACTGACTGGGATTTATTTTGTTTTCTTAGACATTGATGGTCAATATGCCATGACCAGAGCCCAGAGAGTTAGGGCAGCCATGTTCCCAGAAACACTGGATGAGGGCATGCAAATTCCATCCACACAGTTTGATGGAGCTCATCCTACTAATGTGCAGCGCTTAGCCGAACCCTCACAGATGCTCAAACATGCAGTGGTTAATCTCATCAACTATCAGGATGATGCAGAACTGGCCACGCGTGCTATTCCGGAGCTTACAAAGCTTCTCAACGATGAGGATCAGGTAGAGGTTTTTAAAAAAAATTAATATACACACACATACAGACACAAATACACACACACACACACACACCATGTCATCATTAGGTAGTTATTTGTATTTTTTTTATTATTGTGTTTATTAATAATGATTACAATCCTTTTGTAATGGTAATTCAAGTATTTAAAACCTATCGCATATATTTCTAAATAATACCTATCGCATGTTACAGTAAGCATATGGAAATATCTGTAAGGACCAGTCTAACTTGGTGTGCAAGCTCTGAATGTTATTTTTGTTTCGTTTAAGGTTGTGGTAAATAAGGCAGCAGTCATGGTGCATCAGCTCTCTAAGAAAGAGGCGTCGCGCCATGCCATAATGCGCTCTCCTCAGATGGTATCAGCAATTGTGAGGACCATGCAGAACACCAATGATGTGGAGACAGCCAGATGCACAGCCGGCACCCTTCACAACCTGTCTCACCACAGAGAGGGGCTACTTGCTATCTTCAAATCAGGAGGCATTCCTGCTCTTGTCAAAATGCTGGGGTTAGTCATGTACTATTTAGATCTAGCATGATAAATGATTACAGTGTATATTGACATTAGATGTACTTCATCTTAACGGTCCTACATTTTGGAACATTTTCATGACAGGTGTCAAATCTAATAAATCTTGATTGTTGTTGCATAGCTCCTGTATTTTAATTATTTTAGCTTGGAAAAGTCTGTCTTGTCTTGCTTATATTTGCTTGTTTTCAGTATGTAAATTACCTACACACAAGTATTGACACTGGTCCAGATGTTTACAGTCTTGCCCATTTTACCCCAGTACTGCATTTTGTCTGATTATGGGTGCTGTTTTGCAGCTCTCCAGTGGACTCAGTATTGTTCTACGCCATCACAACTCTCCACAACCTGCTGTTGCATCAGGAAGGAGCCAAGATGGCTGTGCGTCTTGCTGGAGGCTTGCAGAAGATGGTGGCCTTGTTGAACAAAACAAATGTCAAATTCCTTGCCATCACAACAGACTGCCTTCAGATCCTAGCCTATGGCAATCAAGAAAGCAAAGTAAGATGTGTAATATACTATAAAGCATGTCATTTGAAAAGCCACGTCAAATATTATTTAGGTCTGTCAACTGTTTTAGTCTAACTGTATTTGTCCCACCAGCTAATCATCCTTGCTAGTGGAGGACCCCAGGCTCTGGTCAACATCATGAGGACTTACACATATGAGAAACTGCTGTGGACCACTAGTCGTGTGCTTAAAGTGCTGTCTGTATGTTCCAGTAACAAGCCTGCTATTGTTGAAGCTGGTGAGTCAAGCTTTCTGATGTCATCTGGAGTGCAGAGATTCTTCATTGATTTTTACTTCAGACCTATACATAATTGTGTGTCTTATCTCTGGTAAATGGGTAATTGCCCTGCTCAAACTTGGGCTTTTGAAATGAATAAAGTGCAAGTAACTGACCAGGTTTGCTTGTGTATAGGTGGTATGCAGGCACTTGGTCTCCACCTCACAGATCCCAGTCAGCGACTGGTTCAGAACTGCCTGTGGACTCTCAGGAATCTATCAGATGCTGCCACCAAACAGGTAAATACACAAATTTCTTCCCTTTCTTCCTCCTCTTTTACACTTTACTCTGTTCTTCCTACATGAGCGCTCTCTTTCTGTCTCCCCACTTTTTCCATGGAGAAGACGTCCTTAGCTGAAGTAGATGTTCTGCAGGTAACAGTCATTCCTGCATTTATCTGTAAAGGGGGCAGGGGGCTGTCGCCAGCACCTGCCCAATTAACAGTTAGGACGTTTACCATTGAAGAGAAGCCATAAAATGAAGCATGAACAAAGCCTACATATGATTGTAATGCCACAGCGTATTACTCACCCATTGGCATGGTGGTAGAATGTTGTGGAGTAATTGTCTTTATCTTGTGGTTGTTGTGGTAGGAATAAACCTCATGCAGCGTTTCTAAAACGTTACAAATAGCATATTGGTATTTTGATCGTGGTTTGAACAGTCCATAACATTTTATAAGATTTGCTTGAATTATTTTCCAGGATAACCTTTATTTTCTGTTTATTTTCTCCTATAGGAGGGCATGGAGGGCTTGCTTGGCACACTGGTTCAGCTCCTTGGCTCTGACGACATCAATGTAGTAACCTGTGCTGCTGGCATCTTGTCCAACCTCACCTGCAACAACTACAAGAACAAGATGATGGTATGCCAGGTGGGCGGCATTGAGGCACTGGTACGTACAGTCCTG
Source organism: Phenacogrammus interruptus (assembly GCA_037974425.1). NCBI lineage: Eukaryota > Metazoa > Chordata > Actinopteri > Characiformes > Alestidae > Phenacogrammus > Phenacogrammus interruptus. Next base: position 9,359,163 of record JBBPCW010000006.1, read on the forward strand.
CGTGCCGGAGACAGAGAGGATATTACTGAGCCAGCTATCTGTGCTCTTCGCCACCTCACCTCCAGACATCAGGATGCAGAGATGGCCCAGAATGCAGTGCGACTGCACTATGGTCTACCAGTAGTGGTCAAACTACTCCATCCACCTTCACATTGGCCTCTTATAAAGGTATGCATAGATCAATGGATCCTTATTTCTTTCTACAGTACTTTTGCTGAGCCTAGTCTTGAATAGTTTAAATGGATGTGCTGATCCATGTCATAAATAGCACTGTTCTTAGTCTCGCTGTGATTATTTTGTTTTTATGTAGGATGTAGATCTTTCTTAGGTTATTAAACAGTAACATAGTTCATGCTTAGTATGGCCATCAATAGAGTGTTGCTGTTAGGCCTTAAAACTAGCCTTGGTGTGTGTCTGGGTCTTTGAGGGTTGAGGTTTTGTTTGTAGCTCTTTTTTGAATGTTGGAATTTCTATTAAAGTGGCTGTTTTGAAACCACTGTCTCTCTCAGGCTACTGTTGGATTGATTCGAAATCTGGCTCTGTGCCCTGCCAACCATGCACCTCTTAGGGAACAGGGTGCCATCCCTAGATTGGTCCAGCTGCTTGTCAGAGCCCACCAAGACACCCAAAGACGCACCTCCATGGGAGGTACACAGCAACAGTTTGTGGTGAGTCTTGTTTATCTACTCAGTAGAAGTAATTTGACTTGAAGGTTGTTAAGTCCTGCTGGTGTAACGTACAATTTGCTAATTTGGTTTGTCTTGTAGGAGGGAGTTCGCATGGAGGAGATTGTGGAGGGCTGCACGGGAGCACTGCACATTCTTGCTAGAGATATTCACAACAGGATTGTCATTAGAGGACTTAACACCATTCCACTCTTTGTCCAGGTTAGTCAAGACTTAAATTCTTAGCAATACTACGTTTGTTTGATCTCTTTAAACCAAGTTATGTGGTTTTATATTTGGCAAGCCTTTTTGCCTAGTGTATGTCTAGTGACTTGAGATTTTCTAATACTGACACAAAGCCTAATCCTAAATCCATACTGCATTTCAGGTTTTGCTTAGTTTATCAATTGCAGGCTTGCATCTTCAGCAGAGATCTTGACCTCTCCTGTCATCTACTCTTCTCTCGATAGCTGCTGTACTCTCCAATTGAGAACATTCAGCGTGTAGCTGCAGGTGTCCTTTGTGAGTTAGCCCAAGATAAGGAGGCAGCTGAGGCCATTGAGGCAGAGGGAGCCACTGCTCCCCTCACAGAACTGCTTCACTCCAGAAATGAGGGTGTTGGTAAGTTGCTAATGCTTAAAATAGTTTAAATAAGGAGAGTTCCAATGCTTCTATCAAGCATGTATTTTAAGTTTCAAGTTGCAGTTAACTATTACGTCACTATTAAATGGCTGTTAACTATCTGGGACTAGTTACCAAATGACTGAAGTTGTTAGTTGTTGGGTTAAACCTCAGCTGATATGTCAGATGTACATCAGCATGGTTTTGAAACATTCAGTTCACATTGGGGTTTTTTCAGCTGTTGGCTTCTATAAAGTGTGTTTAGATGGGACAGCATTGTTATGACCTTTAAGTACTCTACTTTGTCTTTTTTTGTTTTAAAATATGGTAGCAACTGCTGCTTGAAATATACATTGAAATATACATAAAATGTACATTTGCAGTGTCCGTGTGTTATAAATTGTGATCGACCAAAAGGGGAACTGTTTGGGGTGAGGACTGGTTTGTAGAGGACACATGATGTAATTAGTGAGTTCATTTGTTCCTGTATGTCTTGCTAGGTCCTCAGAGCCGATATTAACATAGGTTGGGCTGAGCTGTGTTTTTGTCTGGCTGTACTGACTGTGCTATCTTTCCTCCACAGCCACATATGCTGCAGCAGTGCTATTCCGCATGTCGGAGGATAAACCACAGGACTACAAGAAGAGACTGTCTGTGGAGCTTACCAGCTCTCTGTTCAGAACTGAGCCCATGACCTGGAACGAGGTAGAGCGGCTCATCCCAGCTAAACCCTGCCCAAATCCCCATGCAAGATTATTACCATAAAATGAATCCTGGGTCAAAGCCCAATACTAGATTGCCATAGGCTCTGAAAGGGACATTGAACCTGGTGTAGAAGAATTGTGGTAACTTTTTTTTTTTTTTTTTAGAAATTCCAAAATGCTCAGAACAATTCAAGCAATTTAGCCCCTTTAATGAAAAACTGATTTTTAATCTGTATATGGGTGTGTTTTGGCACATAATTGAAGATGAGCTAATTTTGCATCCTCTCTTTTAGACTGGAGATTTGGGTCTGGATATTGGTGCTCAGGGAGAACCCCTTGGCTATAGGCAGGATGGTGAGTTTATAGCCATTTTCTTAAAGATAACAAGTGCTCAGCACATTCTAACTTACTGCCTTGAGTGTGGCAGCTTGCATCTTTTTGTCCATGGCCTTGTGTTGGATTAGTACAGAAAAGCATCCCTTCACAAGCTGTGTGTGGCAAAAAATGAAGAACTGAAGGTCTGCTGTTGTGACATGCTTGTTTAATATGCTTTTTCTAACATACGTGTGCGCTCCCCCTTCCTCCACTCCTTTTCCACAACCTTCCTTGTCCACAGACCCCAGCTACCGCTCCTATCACTCTGGAGGGTATGGGCAAGATGCCATGGGCATGGACCCCATGATGGAACATGATATGGGTGGACACCACCCTGGACCGGAGTACCCTGTGGATGGCCTGCCTGACCTTGGTCACACTCAAGACCTGATTGATGGGCTCCCCCCAGGCGACAGTAATCAGCTGGCTTGGTTTGATACTGATCTGTAAATAAACTACTTTTTAGGTGAGGCACTATGGTGTTCAGACCTGCTCTCAAAATGAATGGCAGACTTTAATGAGTGCTTAAAAACTGTGTGTAGTTATTGAGCTGAAAGGCTGGTGTGATGCATGCTGGTAGAATAACTAACCTGTTCATTTTCACTGTGGTTATGATCCTGAAGTTATAATGGTCCTGTATGTGTGTGTGGTTCCGGACTAACGCTTTCTTTTGTCCCTCCACAGCTGTATCGTCTGATCTGAATGAACCCGCATTGTGATTTGGCCTGTAGAGTTGCTGAGCGGTCTCAAGAGAGTGGGCTAGTTTCTCTGGAAGTGCCTGACACACTAATACAAGCTGAGTTTCCTATGGGAACACGAGCAAGTAAAACTTTTTGTTCTGGTCCTCACTGGTCAGAGTTTTAACCGCAAAAGAGGTTTCGGTTGGGTGGGTGACTCAAAGAAAGCTCAAGAAGTGGATCATAAGATGGAATTTTCAACCTTAGCCTTGCCTGTAATTTTTCTTTTTACATTTTTTTATTTTCTTTTTTTTTTAAAAAGGATTCTACAGTCTAATGGTACTTATCTAGCTTGCTTTGATACTTGTCTTTTATTTTGCAGTAATTTGTATTCTTTTCAGATCTGTGTTAAATTATAGTGGTAATGCTCCATCAATTAAAATTTTATCAACTTTATGGTGTAGAACACTAATTAATCAGTTGAATTGTATTCTGATCAAGTGTAACATTGTGTAGCTTTTGTATAAAATGAAGAATGGGAGAAATGGTCCAAATATGACTTTCTTGCTTTAATAAGATCACTGTTTCCAGTGTCAAATGTTCCAAAGGGTCTGCAATCAGAGGGGGTCGGTTCATTTTTTTCCCCTCCTTTTTTTTGATGGTAGCTATAGAAGGTTTTGAAAAGAACCCCTAATTATTGTAGCCTGCTGTGTTTATTGGAGACATGGTTATGACATGGCTAAACAATAAAATGAAAATAATGGACAAAATTCACTCTCTGTTTCAGGGAATCTGTGCAGTCTCATTACTTAGGGCAGGGTTTTAATTTGGTTCATTCAGAATGTCACCTTTATCATATGGGTTAGTAACAGGGCTAATAGGAGTAGCAAGGGTTTAGGTTTATAGCTTGGTGCAGTCATCATTTCACTTGAAAGGCAGACATTATGGTCGTAAACTTAATCTTCTGAATGGAAATAATTTTATTCCCTTAACATAAATCAGTATCAGTTAAATGGTAAGCTTATGGAAACACCTGCATTTGTGCCCTGAAGGTTTATAAGGTTAATATTGGGTGTTGTGTTGATACTGTAAATGAAAGTACAATTTTCTACCAAGACTGATCAATATAAGTGGTCCATAGTATACTGACACACAGTGAAACAAATATATAGAAAATTACAATTTACTTGTAATGCATAGTTTTATTAACAGTTCCATGTAGCACTTTTTAGCCATATGGTTTAATCACTTTTGCTCAGATGAGCGCACATATGGACTAAACGATGTTATTGGACTTTGATGGCTTAAGTGCATTGTATTGCTTAAACACTCGAGTCAGAGGGGGGCCAAAGTGGGTCCTCCATATTTTTTCTATGTAAGCAGAACAGTATTTGATTATTGCAAGTATGTAATTTATGTATTAAACAGTAGAAATGCAACCTAGTGCCTAAAGACTTGTAAAACTAAAAAGAATTGATGTACAGAACATGGAGAGTGGAGGGCCACGACTATGGCTTTCACTTCCTAGAATCCAACCCCCTTCAGAATCTCGGCAGCTAGTGCCCCTGCTGCAGTGCATGGGTGAGACCTGGGAAAAGACAAGACATTTGTAAAGCTAATCCACCAAACAGGCATTAAAAGGCACTGTAAAAAAAAAAAAAACTAATTATGCAGCTTAGTTAAAGGAGGGCAATCTACAATTGTAGATTTGTTAGTTTTATATTTCATTTAAAATATATCTCTTCTGACTCAGTAAAGAATTTACTGATAAAAATTGAATGTTGAAATTCACTATTTTTACTCATGAATATGCTAATTAGAAATCCATGCCAAGTACAGACCTGCTTGAAAAAGATAACAGCTTTGTCCATATGTATTACTGACAGTCTCTGCAGTGCGTGCACTTTAATTACTAATTAAAATGTTTTTTGAAAGTTATGGAAAATACTAATTTAATTTCAGGACTGCATTCACTACAGTGGGGCATATTTTCTTAACACCGCAACAAAGATGATCATCTGGGCAAAGCCTAGCAAGATTTAATCCAAATTAGTACCAATGCACATGTTGACATTTTCAATACAACTTGCAACACTGCATGGTTATTAGTTTAACACTTAAGAAACCACAGATTTTTGTTCCCTGGAGTGCAAAAACTGCATTATGGGGACAATGACTGGTGGTGACAAAGCTTATCAACAATGCATTGGTTGCAGCACAGGTTACTATGATTTTGCCAAAAAATGCATTGTTGAAGCTCTTCTTCCAAAGCATGGTTGGGCAACTTCAAAGGCATGTCTTCTCATTTTAGTAGAGGAAAGGGAGGGGGGCTGAAAGGGCCATGAGCGGCTCAACAATAGGACTGCATCAATCTCTAGGAGAGGCAACAACTCGAGCAAGATATCATCATATGACCGTCCCTTGGCCTCTGACAAAATGGATCAAAGCACAGGGTGGCGGTGGAAAAACTAAAGCTGGGGCCTTAGAGGGGGCTGAGGGCTGCACTGGAGACGGAAAAAAGCTCCTCTTTCTGGTATTACTCGCCTTGTGTCTTGAGCCAGTTTCTGAAGCACATGCACCAAGTTCTGACCTTCTGCTGAACTCCAGCAAGATGTGTCCACTGCACCAATCTATGTGGGATGAAACAAGAATGTTAATTTCAACCAACCAATGTTTAAAAATGTTTTAAGAATTCACATGAATAAATGTCTACTAATCCCAGTCTCACCCCTTTTATAGGATGCTGATTTACATGTCTTGCAAATCTGCTATACCAGAAACTCCACTGGACACAACAGGTTTAGGGTTTTATAATGATCAACTTGCAGCAGTATAAACGTGATCCGAACTGCACTGGTAGAATATGATGTTGACTAAGTATTTTAGTCTGTGTAAATAGTTACTTTTATTGTGTATTCCATGTAGCTTTGAAACCAATTCAAAATTCTATCAGGATAATCTAATGAAATCAATGAAGATTTTGTGATCTACTTAGTCATCATCAAAGAGTCAACTCAATGTGGAAGCAAAAATGTACACCTCAGTTAATACCTAATGTCAATGTAAAATGTGTTCCCTCTATCACCAGCTTTAAATTCTGAATTCTAAAGACACTATGGGCCGGTTTCCCAGTCAGGGATTAAGCCTAGTCCTAGATTATGTAATGCTGGGAATAGACATTTTCCATTGAAAAGGAAAGGGTAGTCCAAG